>VZRH01006484.1:687018-760316 GCA_013397555.1 Urocynchramus pylzowi
TTATTTAAAAGTTGGATATTTGTGGTTGTTTTTTTTTTGGGGGGGGGGGGAAGAGGAGGTCAAAATTAGATGCTATTAACAATGCATCTGAAGCTGAAAGCACTTTTGAAGTAAATTATCTAAATTTAGCCATTATCTTTTAATGTCTTTTCTTCTCCCCATCCAGTCCCTGCCATGAACTGATGCATTCAAGAAATACTTGTTTTGCTGCCACATACTCAGAAAGCTGTAATTATGTGTTGTGGAATCCTTCTTTGTGTCATAGTGGATAAAGATATGAAAAAAGTATGCAAGGAGGAGAAAAAACTTACTTTAGTCACTTGTTTGGTTTTATTTTCCAGTTTAATTTCTGTATTCTAACTGTTAAGCTTGGTAATTGATGCAGAGAAAATGTGAATAAAACTTGTGTTTTCAGATGTGTCTGTTGGATTGCATGCAAATACCTGGCTTTTATTTCTTCTTAATGAAAACATATAATTTGGGCAGAGTTAGAAGTGACAGATCCTGGGATTTGCTCAAAGATTCTTCATTGGGTTTGATATGCTGGATTTGGATTATGGAAGCTTTCTTATATGATTCTGTATTTGCTTCTGAGGGGTTTCAGAGTCACAAAAGATTGGATGCCTAAGAACTGAAAAGCATCATTACTTTTGGAAAGGATAAAGTCAGTTAATCTGACATTAAGGTTGGTTTTTTGATCTGTGCAGAATCAGTCCCCATGGAGAATTGTTACTTGTACCTCGCCTGTAGGTCCAGTGGCTGCAAAAACTTAATGCTGTGAACTAGTCCCAGATGATTTTCATTTTCAGCTGAAAGTTCAGAACCTTCTTGTTAGTGTCTGTCTGCCAGTTGTTTTGGGGGAAACAGGAGGTGATCATGGGTGAGTGTGTTAGTTACTGTTTACTACCGCGATCAGATAAATGCCTTAGTTTTTCTTTACTGTGAATAGCACACTAGGGACAGCCCTGGTTTTTGTTTCATCAAAGATGGCAGCATTTTTGTTGTGTCTTTGTCTTTATAATGCTTTGAAAAATTTTTTGTCTTTATTTCAATAATTTGAAATGTTTTAACAGATGTACTTGTATCTTGTACAATTCTTTAGAAAAAAAGTAGAAAAGATCTGTTCCATTTTATAGAATCTAAGCTAATTAAAAACAAACCTAGAGGATAAAGCAGTATTTCCAGAAGATACTTAATTTCAGCAGTTAACTGCTGTAATTTGTGGCTGACCTCCAGTGTAGATAACTGCATCTGTTCCATTTTGTCTTTGTTAATTCTGAAAAACCCTAGTTTCCTTAACTGGCAAGAAACTAATATTGTCCTCAGAGTTGTGCTGGTTAAACCAGGAAGGTATTTTTTTAGTTCACTTCATCAAAGCGGTGCAAAACACAGGCAGAAACTTCCAATTCTTATTTTTGTGTCTTTGGCTGAAGGTCCAACTACATATGTATAAATGTGACTGGGTTGAGTCAATGTGACATTGTGCTTTGTCTGAAGGGAATCCAATTTGAAGCAACTTTGATTATAGTTTAAAATGAGGAACATCAACTTAATAATGGTCTGAATATCTAGGAGACAGCTTTTTATGTGTTGGGTTTTTTTCCCTACAAGTTTTTCTTCAAAACTATTAATTAAACTGTTCATGCATGCTTTTATAGCACTGCAATGCAAACTGGTTAGACCAGAGGCGTTGGTTTTCTTCAGTCTCCCTTTTCCAAAAAGTGAACATTGTCCTTGTCCTTCAAGTCTGAGTCCTGGCGGGGTCACAGAGAGCATTGAATTAAAGATTTTCTAGTGTGAAAGGTTAGAGTATCATGTGCAGGTTTTATTTATGAATAAAGGGTGAGGGTATGTTTGTGTAACAGGCAAGCAAGTCTCATAACTCATTCCAAAGAAAATCCTGGCTATAGTGCGGTAATTTAGGAGCTGATGTCTAGACTACTTTGAGAAATTGTAAACATTATGTCTTCAGAACAAGACCATGGGAGTGTAAGAAAAAATGCTGCACTTTGTATGTTTAATATTTGACTGAATTCCAGGGAGATCAGGAGTATTTTAGCAATATCTGGTCTGCCTGACTGCTAGATGAATTAATGAGAGTGCTTATCTCAGTTCCTAGTAACATTTTCTTTCTTGAATAGAGCATCTTTGTATTTGCATGATTACATGATGTAAACTACATATTTGTCAGTAATGGAAATTTTTTACTTTAAATAGCGGTGCACAAGTTTACGTACATCTTCTTGTAAAACTGTTTATACGTGTTGGGGACTCAACCACGTAGGATCAAGCTATTATTTGGTCTGAACAGCCTGAATAGCTTGATCTTTCTACTGTTGTGCAGAGCTGTTGAAACACGAATTGAAATGAGCAAGGATATTTTTTAAATTTTTCTACTACAGTTAATTTTGAGCACTGTAATCTCAATCACTGTAAAATAGCTTCAGGAGGCAGGTAAATGCAGTTTTTCTGTTAGCTGTGTACAAAGTTTTGTGTTGTTGGTGGTTGAATGGTGTGCTTACTGCACCATAGGACTAGCTAGAATGTAGCTGTAGTATTTGCATCATTTTAAGTCTACCACTGGATTGTTCTGGTTTGTTTTATTTTGGGGTGGGAAAGCACTTCCAAGTTCAAAGACAGACATACTTCAGACAAAGTTACTGTGTTAAACAGGTGTTATCAGATGAAGGGCAATTATGAGTCCTAATGGTCTGTCCATTCAGCAGTGTATTTGTAAGCATTGTCCAGATCTGGTGTCAGAAAACCTTAACTGGGTATTACAACGTACAAGTGAAAGTACAACAAAGAGTATAATGCTATAGATTATGCTCAGTTTAAGTCAGTCCCTAAATTAATGCATGTATTTAATGTTTGCAAAGTTGGCATCATTGTAGGTATTAGAAGTGCCTCAACAAATATGTGAGGAAGGTGTATCTATATCTCATGTGCAATTGAAATTACTTTATTAGTAGCTTTTCAGTAAATGAATTTTGTGACAGTTTTTAGAGGAAAACATTTTTCTAGGGGTTAAGTTAAGATTAAAATGAATATTTGGGTAATAAACATGACTAGACTGAGTGTATATATTTATATAATTTATTCTTCCTAGTTTTTTAATATACCTTGCTGTTTTAGAGCAGTGTTGGTTTAGAGTCTTTCTGTATAATATGGAACCTAGTACTTTCAATGTCCCTGTCAACACTGGCTGTTCCAGTTTTCTATTGTCCACTGATCTATTAAGACTTTGTCTAGCAAGGGCTGTGATAAATTAAGCTACTAGATAGTAATGATGTTACTTATTAATTACTATTTCTGGTCTAATTGCTTCAGAATTTTTCAGAGACATTTCTTTGTCTCTTCTTTTTGAGGGAGAGGAAGTAATTTGGGTATGTCTGGACCAAGAGAATACCATTAATAGTTGGAAATGTATAATTAAAAAGAGAAAGTCTGTTATAGAGTGCTGTCTTGAATTTTATATTATTTTTTAAAAAAGACAAGCAATTTTGCTATGTTGCTACCCAAAAGAAGTTAAAACCTATAAACCTTCTAGTAGTTTCAGCAATGGTGAACTCCAGCTTCACATTTGAATTCTTTGCAGTATGGGAGAAGAACTGGCAGGACTGCATGCCATTATAATTAAATTGTTATACATAGAAACTAGAGGGGAGAAGCTTGTCTTACCTGTTTGGGGAGTATCTGTCAGCATATTTAAATGAAAATTTATTTTGAAACTGTATGTTTGTAATATCAGCACATTCCTAAGTAGCATAACTAGTTTTTGATCAACTGGCGAAGGTATCTTTAAAACATGTAATAACATTCATTGCATTGTAAACTTTGCACCTTTTTGTATTTATTTGTGTTATTTTTATTTTTACAGGATTACAAAGCCATTGACGTTTGCTGACTGTGTTGGTGATGAGCTTCCTTTAGGATGGGAAACTGTTTACGATCAACAGATTGGAGTTTATTACATGGACCACATAAATCGTGAGTAGATATGGGATTGTTTTGAGGAATGCCAGCAAGCTGGTGTTTTACTCTTGCCACTAACTTTGCTTCCTATACTGTTTATACACCTTGTGCTACAGTGAGAAAATGTATGCAAATAATTTCTTGCAGAATGTATTTCCTTATCTTTCATATGGGGGCATAATTGTAAAGAATTCCATTTGTAAATAATGTTACAACCTATGATTTAACTGTCGTGTATCAAAATATTTTGGTTTGCTTGGTCATACTGTGAAGTAATAGTAATTTTTGTTGTTGCTTTTTGTCATATGTCAGAAAGATTTTTCTATGATATTCTTACATTTCCTATTTTTCCAGTCATCCATAGTTCACTCTTCTAGACTGAAAACCAAAATACATTCTGAGAGAAGTGTTCTGATTTTTAATCATAAGCACTGTGAAATACAGTAATCCCATTCTTGCTTATGCAATATATATTTAAAGTTTTAATACAGTACAAAGTGCTATCAAAAAGACAACAGATGTGCCTTTTGGAAACTAATTTTGAATACTTTCCCTTTTGGACTGTTGCTGAGCTTTGTATCATCACTGTGGCACACTTGCCAGTTCTACTTTTAAAAAAATGTCTTATCTTTACAGCTTTGTACTGCTGCTGCTGTTACTGTTGTGCTATCATTAAGCTTCTTATCGCCATTGAGTGAATGCTTTCAGTATTGTGGGAATTGGCAGTTGGTGGGGACTAAGAAAAGTAGAAAGTAGTTACAGGGGCTATCACAGCAATGGTAAATAGTATAATCTGAAAAACCACCCTCAATACTATCTACTTGAAATCTAGTCAATTAAAGTGTAGTAATAATTTCGTGTTTCCAGCCATCATTGGAATTACTTGTGTATTGTGGTTTCACAATTACTTGCTTAAGTACTTAAAACCTAACAACAGAATAATAACTGTTCCCATGGTATTGTTTGACCTATACAGGTACTTATTTGTTGTGAAATTTAACAAAGACCATTAACTAAATGATAAACTTTAAACAGCTGTTGATACATTAATCACAAGGATAGATAGACAAGAAAATTCAAAGGCAATAAATACAGACTGTTAGGTAATACTGACAGTAACTCTGTGTTTAAAAAAAGTATTAGTTTAAGGATTGCTGTCATGTTAACTTCAGTAATGTTGAAATTTAATAAGAAGTGAGGATTACATTGGAGTACAGTAATGGAGTGCACTTACAACAAAGTATGTACATGAATGCATATATTTTTAAAAAAATGAAGGTATTGCCAACTCTTTTTAATTTGTTTTTTAATTTGCAGGTGGGTTTAGAGTCCCTGCAGAAAATGAGTAGAACATTAATTCCTATTGCAATGCCTTAAAAAAGCTACTGATAGGCCTCTGTGATAGGAATAACAATCACCCTCACATGCAAAAACAGGGCTTCCTTTTGCTTTTTGAATTTTGTTATTAGCAGCTTTACCACAGACTTCAAGTTTGAACTTACAGAAGGGATATTAATCATTGCAGGCATGTCAGATCTGGCTTGCGTTTTTTTCTGTGCAATTGAGAGCAAAAATTTTATAAGAGAGTCTTTGCAAAGAGCTATTGAGTTCCCAAATGATCAGTAAGAAAAGATGAATATTAATGGGTCTGGAAAAGTAAAGCTAATCATATTAGGTATGAAATAAAGTTAATGTACAAACAGAGGAATAGAAGCTTCATGTGGACAGTGCTCAACTGAGTAAAAGGAATCATTCAACAATTAACAAGGTTGCAAAATTGGTCTCTTTCATGATAACTAATTACTTGCAGCCCACAGATATTATCCTAAATGGTAATTCAACCGTCACAGTAAAACGGGTTTGTCACCCTTAGACTAATACAGTGCTTTCATATACCAGCAAGATTTATAATAAGAGGGAAGACGGAGTTGATATTATAGCTGCATAATTATTATTCAAAAATTAGTAGGACACTTGATCCAATTTTTAAACTGTGGACAACAAAGGTACCAATCAAGACTGCATAAACTTCCTTTGTAAAAGTGAGAACTAATGAGTAGATGATCATGTGCATCATGAGGTGGTGTCAGACAAGTGGCAGAGATGGTGTAGGAGCTGAAGAAATGTTTTTCTGAAATGAGTATGTCTAAACCACTTGGAATGGTGGCTTCAGGAGAAAACATTTGGATTGCCTTTTGTGGCTGACTGGGTTAAATGCTTTGTGCAGCATGGGTGCTCTGTGTTAATTGACAAAACAGTTAGAAGTACTTCAATGTCAAGAAATACTGTGAGAAAATGCAAGGGATAATTCAAAGAGAGTCTTTCTACACTTACACTTACCAGGGACCTCTCATGTTTTGTGCGTTCGCTCAAGCTTTTTGCCCTTGCACCTTTCAAAAGAAAACAGCAATACTTCTGATTTTTTTCTAAGTCTCTTGTTATGTTTGTTTACCCAGGAAGCAAAAAAAAAAAAGATTTCTAGGCAATAGTTTTCCATTTAAACTAGAAAAAAAACAAGGAACAGAAGAATCTTCTGTAAATCTCAATGGTGCTTCCAACCCCGATCTCCATCTTGTTCTGTAAATTCAGTACTTTGTTAACACCCTTACTAAGCTGCTCTTGGCCGTTATCCAACCATTGCTTAAAAACCTTGATGGTTGCCAGCCACAGAATTCCTTTCCCTCCTCCTCAGAGTCTTGGGAGCCTTTGAAGTCTCCTCTAAGCAGTTGGGCATTCCCTAGTGAGGGAATAATATATTCTTTGCATTTGTCTGGGACTGTTCCTGAGTTACTATAGTGGGTTTTTTTAATTGGTTGTAAAGAAATGAAGGAAGTTAATTTTATCATACAATGTAGCTTTAGTCTTGTTATGTGGCAAACTTGTTTAGAAATCCAGGGCAAAGTTTCATAAACCAGAAAAAAGCAGAGCTTCCCATGTACTAAAGAAGTTTTCTACCTCTGATGAATGCTGCTAGCTTTTCAGAAGGCTTTTGAAATAATTCTGTGAGAGATGCAGTGCCCTGAAGTATAGGATCTCAGAAGTTTAATGTGTAATAGAACGTAACACCTTAGTCTGGGGTGTTTATTGAGATTAGGACTAATAATTTACCATTCAAAGACAAAAACTATCTGTTTTATAAATATTTACTAATTTTTCATTGTTTCCGTGGGTGTTTAGCAGTCTTAGGAATATTAAAATTTGCACAGATTTCAGAGGTACTTATGGACAGATGAGGTAGCGGTGGAAATTGACGTGCCCTCAGTGAAGGGTGGGCAGCAGTCAGAGCTCTGTTTTCTTCTGCTTGCCCTCCATGTAGAGGAGGATTTAGGACAACTCAACAAGCCAAAGCACATCCTGTCCTTGGCAGAGGAGATATTTTCAGGACACTGGAGTCAGAAGGGAATCAAAGGGGTCCCTGGGAAGTGGGGAGAAATTACAGAACTGTAGGCACTGTCTTGATAACTGTTTCAATGTGAGGAGTTGCAGGGAGAGAAAGGTTAAGAGAAGAAGTTATTTAGGAACCTAATCTTCAAATCTTGTGTTGGAGATTTGGAAGCACTGCTCTTTGATGAACTTTCTGGTTTTGTTTATATACTTTTCAGATGGCTCTCAAATGGTAGAGCTGCAGCATGACCATAACACCATTAGAATTCTTAATCTGTTGTGCTCAATCTTCTACAGTTTTGTATTTCATCACTGGCACCAATATACTGAATTATGTTCTCAGGATTAATGCAAAACATAACTGGCTTTCATCTCTTGTAAGAAACCAAGTTTGGAAAAATTGCTAGGTACTTAGCTCCTGACTGTGCTGCAGGTTTTGCCACTACTTTGAACACTGACATTGTGTCTGCAGCAGCTTTTTACTGGTAGAGCTTCAATCGTCAGAAATTACATTTAAACACAAGGCTTTGCATTGACATCATCATGTAAAACATATTATTTGATTCACAAAAACCCCAAAAATGAACGAATAATTTTTTAGGATTTTAATGTGTATCATCCTCAAATGCCTTTGCAACTGCAAAGAGATTGTTTTGCAGTAATAACCTTGAAAATCAATAGATATGGGAAAGATTTTTTGGTGGAAACTTCTTTTTGGTTTGTGTTTAAATAAAAACTGGTCTAAACCCTGGCAAGGAAAGACATCAGACTGCTGTTTCTTCAGACAAAAAAAAGAGAAGTGATTTAAAAGCTTTATGGATTTGAGACTAAGATGCTGACTTCTCTGTTGAATTACCTTATTCTTCTTAACTATGCAGGGGTAGCCTCTGTCCTTTTAAGACTTTATGCTTGTGAAGTTGTATGCAGTATCATAAGATAGTTCCAGCTATTTATAGACTTAGGGGTTAAGCATTGATACCTTTAATTTTTCCTTGCAGTTCTTGACTTTTAGGTAGTTCTTGGAATTTTCAAGTTGGCTATGAGGGAAGGTTAGAACCAAATTACTGTTTGCTTTGAGTTTGCACTGGTTTTTAAAGAAAAGAATAACATTTAAATGCCTTTTATATTTGAAAAGCCTTTCCTGTTCTTTCACTCTGCATCCTTCCTTCTTCTCATCCTGGCTGGAGTGATTTTGGAAACTGTAGTGTCAGGTGTGCTGGTTGAGAATGGACATTAACAAAAATAACTTGGACTTGGAAGCACAAAGTGTTGTATAATTTTATTTTAATGCTTTTACTTTTTTCTCCTTAGAGCTGACACAAATTGAGGATCCAAGGGAACAATGGAGGAGGGAGCAAGAACGCATGCTAAAGGAATATTTAATAGTTGCCCAGGAGGCACTCAATGCCAAGAAAGAGATTTACCAAATAAAGCAGCAGCGTTTTGAACTAGCCCAAGAGGAATATCAACAACTGCACAAAATGTGTGAGGATGACAGCCGTTCCTATGCCAGCTGTGAGTTTACTGTCTTTTCTTAGTGTGAAGTATTTCCATCACCTGATTCTTTTCTGAATGAAAGTCCTGACTACAGCAGTGAGGTGCTATCCTTTGACTCTGTAATTCAATGTCTTCCAATTCCTGTCATGTCTATTACAACAGAGATTTAATAGGGATAAATGTTAACATTAAAAAGGGATGTAATTTTAAACAGGCATATATCCCAGCTGGTACTTCTGCCCATCTTGGAGCCAGGTGTAGTGATGCTTCCTGCAAGGCAACAAAGGGCTAACGTTGCTGGATCAGCTGCCTACCTGCTCTCCTAAACTCAAATATTATTTTCCATTTAACATAGGAGGGAGCCATCAGCTTAGGGGAAGCCTTCTGTGGATCCACAGTCTACTTAGCAAATTTACAAAGAGTTAGGGACATGCTGTTGTGTTCAAGAGTACCTCTGACCATGAACTAGGAAACAATATTTCATTAGTTCACCTCATTCTTGAGTGCCAGCCTGTGATACTGATGTTGGTGATACAGAGCTTTAATTCCCTGCCTTTTTCATTCTTCAAATGTCTCTGGTATGCTGCACCATTGTCATGGCTGTTGGTTGGTGCAGTAAGAAATGGTGTCTTTGTCAGAGAGTCAACCAGACTAGTTCAAAGAAGTGGATTTACCCAACAACTACATGGAAATGTAGTAGAGTTTTACTGGTTTTTTGTTTTTTGTTTTTTTTTTTTAATTGTAGTTTTTCAGTGGCTGTACAGCCATTGTTTTAACTGCAGGTTTGCTGTTAAATGCCAAGGATTTAATAAGAATAGGAAGGCCTGCTTTAATCTTTTCTGAAAATGTTCAAGAAATCTGACTGTGGAAGGGGGCTTACAGCAGGTGTCTGGATAAAAGTGTTTAGCTACTGATTCAGTTGTATTTATTAATCCAAGGGAATTCATACATCTGCCAAAATCCTGAATAAAAGATGTTTTCTAGAGCTGAGGTGTCCCAGATGGTTTGGACCAAGTATTCTGTTACTGTTGAACTGGGATTCTCATCTTTTTGTTTAGTTTATATGTCTGTATTCTGTGATTCAGTTTGTAACATAACTGAACAGTTGTTGCTAGTCTTATTTCCCCCTCTCATGTTCAGGTTTCTGAAGAAGTAGCAAGATATCTTTTCCTATCAAGAAAAAATTTTTTGAAAAGAAATTATTGTGTAAAGTGTGTTTAACAACTATTTAAAGACTTGGAATAGAGTAAAAGGTAGTCATCAGTATTTTTTGAGAAAATCTGAATTAACATTTATTACAAAACCTTCCTAGGACCTTGGGCTTTTTGTTTGTTTAAACTTTGCAATAGTTCTGTGGGATATTTTGTTGAATTACTTCAGGTGAATGTACAGAAATAACTGTGTATATACTTCTGTTGAAGATGAAAATATGCTAGAAAAGGATAACCGTTTTCATATTTTTGAAGCTCTTAGAAAAACAAGTTATTTGAAACAGCAGCAAAATATGATTGAAAAAGACAAAATTGGGGGTTATCTGTAATGAAAGCAAATGCTATGTCAATTTATTTATGTTTCTCAATCTTCTGATAGTTCAGGGTTTTGTAGGTATATCTGGAGTGGATAATGAGAATCTCTAAGAGCAATTACATAAAACTGTTTGCTTGTTTTGAGGTGGAAAAATATTTTAATTTTCTACAGATGTGTTAATATATTTTAGATTGGTTTAAGGTCATATGTATTGGTTTTGAGAAAATGGGAAGGACTGATTACTCAGATGATTTTTAAAATTTTTTAAAAATATCACAGAATCACAAGGTTGGAAGAGACCTTCAAGATCATCGAGTCCAACCCGTTCCCTAGCGCCTCAACTAAACCACAGCACTGAGACCCACATCCAGTCTTTTTTTTTTTTTTTTAATCCTTTTGGGGATTAATCATGCTGTTAACTCAAGGTTCCCAAAAGCTTATTCTCCACTTGTTTTTCTTAATTTGACTCCTCCACTCCACTTGGGATGTTTGGGATGCTTGTTTCTCCTTTTATTGTACAGAAATATTAGGCTTCTAATGTGAGTGCAATTACATTACCAAAGTTGGATGTTTATATAGTGAATATCTTTGCCTCCACCACCACTTGTTTCAAGTTGTTGCATTTAAAGAACTAAAACTTCACAAATTGTTTTTCTCCACTTTGCTTGTGGGTGCTGCCATTGACTCAGTGTCGTGTGCTTATTAGTGGGAGGTGAGCTCAGCGGTTGTGGGTTGGCAGGGAGGTGCCCATGCAGCAGTTTTGTGACTCAGTTGTGATCAGCACTGTTTAAAAAAAAAAATCCATAGAAAATCCTGGATTTAGAGAATTAGTCCAGGCATGACTACTCATTTTGACAAGTTCCTGCACGCTCGACATGACCTTGGCATTGCAATATTCTTTCAAGAGTCGAAAGGCCCAGTGCAGCCCCAGACACAGATATGGGTTTCAGTGCAGCACCCTTCAGCTCTGCAAAAGGATGAAAGGTCTGACAGCACAACCCCATCCATTCACATACCAGTCATTTTTCAGTGGGCCAGTGCTGCCTTGAATGGTTCGCTCCATAAATTGTGGTTGCTCTTGCCCCATTTATCCTCTAGAGCCTTTACTTCATCTGTGTAGGCTTTAGCCTCTAATGCCACAGCTTGAAATCATTGCTTGACTGTAGATACCCTGTGTTAAGAGCTTGCTTGCCAGGGTTGGTTTGTATTTCAATTCCCTACACTGTTGCTTTAGAAGGCAGCTTCTCTCCCTAGCTGATCTAATTTTGTTCTGACAATAATTTTTTTAAACTTTAGTCCCTATCATACTGTTAATTCAGTGTACCTAGGAAGTAACTAGTAATTATTAATATTACACAAATTCCTTGCTTCAGTAGATGCCATCATCTTATCATAGAAGCTAATTGCTTGTAGGAAATACATGATGCTGCTATATGCAATTTTTGGAGGTATTCAGGACAAAAAAAAAGTTTCAGGTGGGCCAAATGGAAATCTTCAGTTGTACTTTAGCACAGAGGATAATTTTAGAACCTAGTGACTTGTAAGAAAAAGAATTAATGAAATGGTTTATCAAATAGTGCCACATCTTAACAATTGTATTAAAGAAGGGAGGAAAAAAGTAAGATACTGTTTTCCATCTCTTTAGCATTCTCTGGATTTTCAGCTAATACCAAGTATGACCCATATCAGATTAAAGCAGAAATAGCCAGCCGTCGTGACAGAGTGAGTAATCTTTTTTCATTTTGTAAAAATATGAATTAGGCCTGGGGAAGGGAGGGAGGAAGGGTCTGTTTTTCTTTTACTAGCATTTACACTGAATGTTGCATGCATATAAATGAAAAGAAATATGGTATTGAAAAGTACTTTTTTATTCTAACCTGTTGCTCTATTAAAACAGCTCTGTATTAACTGTTTTTCGGTGACTTGAGAAGTAATGCTTTTTCCATGTTACATATGCAAACATTTTTGTCACAAATGTAAGAGGCAAGCTCAGCCAGGCTTTCAGAAATTGCTTTCTCTCTACAAACTGCCACAAGTAGTAAATGTTCTGCAGCCAGATTCTTTCAGTTCAAACCCACTATCTTCATACCATTTCCTCCTTTTCAGTGAGGTTCTGCTGGACTGCAGGTTTAGCCACTTATTTGAAAATCTCTTCAGAATTCAGTAGACCTATTGGCCAAACAGAATTTTTCAGCTGATTGGCCACAGCTGTTTTATGAGGAGAGGGAAGTTCAGGTATTCTGACAATGATAGGCAGTGCTGTAATAAAAATGTTCCTTATTCATGTATTTTTTAAAAAAAACTAATGATTTTGATAAATAAGTACTTGAAAAGAAATACTTATCCCTGCAGGATAGTGTTCCATTTTTGTTGTAGTGACCACTTTTCACATGAGTGCCTATGAAAATAAATCCTTTTCACCACCCTTCAAAGGCATTTATTCTATCTGTATATATTTATTACATGCTGACTAGTGTTTGCTTGTTTTACATACTCTAAATGTCAGTGTATTCTAAACAAGAAAACAGGCCTTATTTATTTAAGTAATATTTGAAGAAAATAAACAAGGTTTTCATTTATGACTATTTTCCTCTCTTCCTCCTTAAACAGAATGACCTAGGATACATAGGATATCATCTTCAAGTGATTGTGTGCATAGTTATTGAGTTGTTTCAGGAAGTAGAATTAAATAGACACTACAAACTTTTTGTGTACAGGATATTAGTGATGCGTTTTCTCATTTTTCTTTTGGTGAGTGTTAAAGGAGCTGGTGAGGGTATAGTGCTTAGGGGTTCATGCTATGAATTTTGATGCAAGGGAGAGAGCTGTGCAGGATGGTGGGACTCTGACAGTCCTGGTTTGCATCCTGGTACTGATGAAAAGCCCCTTGCTCTTGGAATAGAGCTGAGGAAAAAATTTTTTTTTTACTCTCTTTTTTAAAATCTGTTTTGTGATGATTTTGTAATTTACTGATGTACATGTGAAAATCAGGAGCACTCTGGGTAAATTCTAGCAAATATACTGAGTTTGGTAGCTTCAGAAGAGAGAGCTTTTTTCTTCTATCCCTGCCCCTCTTTGGGCTTGCAGTTCGCCCTTAGCCTCACTACCATGTACTGAAACACCCCTATTCCCCTCATTTGTCTGCTGTCCCTTGCACTCTCCTCTCCCTGTTGCCTTCAGTTATCTGTCAGCTTTGGAGGGCAAGAAGCTCTTTCTTTGCAGATCATGCTTGGCTCTTCCATGGTCCACACAACCTACTCAGGTAACTGTTTCCATAAAACCATAAGAACAGATTTTTGGAGACATCTTTGCTATGTCACTTTCGATTTATGCTCATTAGCTGGATCAAGATAATTGACAAAGGGGTTGAGAGGGCAAGATAATATGAAAATAACTGTGGAAAGCCAGGCTGCCATTTCTGGGAGACCATTTCTGCTGCCAGTAGTTTTGTTTTTCTGGATTGAAAAATTAACAGCATTGAATGTTTTGTCTTTTTTTAAAGTTCACTAAAGAATTGAAGACAGTTGAGAGGTGTCTTTGCTACAAAGGGAGAAGTAAATTTACATGGGTTGAAACTTGCTAGCTGTTATCATAAGCTGTTGGAGAAACAAACCTTATAGAATAGATCAGGAAATTAATACTTTGAAAGCTGAATGTTTTGACTGCTGGTTGATTGGGCCTTATGATATTTAAGAAAGTCTTCTGTTATTTTAATGCATAATTTTAAAGCAAAAAAAAGAGAAGAGAAATTATCACTTCTAGTTCTTTAAAGTAGCTTAAGATTTTGTATTTAAAAACCAATTATTTTTATTGTGGAAGTTACTGTTACTTATTTTTACTTTTAATTATTTTGTATTATTCAGCTTTCTAGGCTGAAACGAGAATTGGCACAGATGAAGCAGGAGTTGCAATATAAAGAAAAGGGAGTGGAAACTCTGCAAGAGTAAGTTAAGAGTTCGTGGGAGGATCTTTTTTTGGGGGTTTGGGGTTTTTTTAATTGCCTTCGAATGAATTTCATAGAAAAGTGTTGTCAAAAATAAAACGTTAAAGGCTTTGCTTCAGACTTTCTGCTGTGATAGTGATGCAGGGTGAGAACAATGTGAAAAGATGGAAGAAGAGTTAAACAGAATTGGTTGGAGTTGTGATTTTGTAGGTTCACATGCAAGAACAGCTTTATAGGCCACATGATTTAGCTTTTCCCAAGATATTACCTAACTGGAATTAGATTTTAAAAAATATTTCCCAAATACTTTTTGGAGATAGCTACTGCCTGGAGCATAGCCCAAAGCACCATGCTGTTGAGTGGTTTCCCCATGGCAGTACCAAGGCTTTCTGGCTGGGCACAGAACTTTTCCTAGAGGGAATTCTGTACACCACAACAATGCTTCTCCCTGTTACCTGATGGTCAGGCCATCTTATTCTGCACTCTATGGCTGATATGTGCTTGTACTCTAAAACTAGTGGTCTGTGAGACCTTGGATTGTATTGCATGTGTGCAGAATGTCTGCATGTAAATGTGACTCCTTGTCTCCTCCCAGTAAGGAAAGGAAGCTCAGGGCAATTTGCCACTGCTCCCAGGGCAATTAGGCAGCCCCACTGTGTTTCCTGAGTGCACAGTGGTGTCAAAGGTTGTGAAATGTTGTGGTGACCCTCTCCCTGCCACTCCTCCTGCAGGCCATCTGATGGGAAGGGACCTGCGTGACTTCCATCTGTGCGTTGCTTAGTCACCTGCACGCATAGCTCGTACACGGGCTGCCCAGTGGGATAGGGAGAGAGGTTGCCAGGCCATGAAAAAGATGGCAGGTAAACACAGGTTGTTGTGGCTTCCAGATTCCCTCAGCAAGGCCAGTGGCTAGACCAAGAGCTTGAACAGCACTCGGATCTGCCTTGGATATGTGGCTGTGCATTTAGAAACCTTGGCCTTTTTTCCAGCATGCATGTAAACAAACTGCCTAATGCAGGAGCTTCCTGAAAATGTTGTAATTGTTGCATGCCTAATGCATTTTGAAACATAAGTGCCTAATGCAGAAATAATTTTGAAGCTTTGGATTTATTGTGTTGGTGCTACAAAGCATGGGTTTTCACTTCAGGAATTCTGATGAAATTCCAGGGATCGTGGAACAGATAGGGTACTTATTTTCCAATTTTGATTCGTACTACGATAACAAAACAAATTAAAGGAAGATATTAACTTTTAAAAAAGGACCCATGCACTTAATATTTTGGTGTGTTTGGTTTGATTTTTTAATAACAAAATTTTCTATTTTTTTAAAACTAGGTTCTTTTGCTTTATAGTGGATTTAGAAAATTTCATAGAAGAAAACTTGTTCAACCAAAATACCAAAATTCTTAATTGTCAGATACAATGTAATCATTTACAGGCATAAATGTATTTTTATTGAAGCATTTAGAGATAGTTGGGGGGAATTGATAATGTATGATATGAACTGAAAATTAGTAAAATAAAGCACTCAAAGTATTTGCAGTTTCAATATACTAAGTAATATTTTAAATATAGTCAACATATTGGTATGGTAGTGTAGATATGTAAACAGAACAAAACCAATTTTGTCTTATGATTCTTAATCATATTTTCTTAGAGTAAGAATTCCTATTCCATTTAATTTCTTTTAATTAAATGGAGAATTAAATTCTGCTTTTTAAATTTGCTTTCCTTCTCTTGGTTATTGGGTTATTTTAAGGGTATATGTTCAATTATTTTATAAAAGGACTAACCACTTGACTAGGATGGTGAAAGTATTTGAAGACCATTTGAAACTCAAGATTGTTTTAATTAGTATAATTCATTTAAGATAGTCCAGTAAAGTAGTGCAACTTTTTGAAAATAAAGTCTGCAAATGATTAAGAATACAAATGTTAGTCTTGGATTATAGCCCACGTCAAGTTGCCCATGTTCCAGGATGGGGTTACAGGAGAGACATTCAAGAGAGGAATTATTTTAAAGCATTTCTGATTAGTCAGTGGTCACTCCAGTCATGTAGTTTAGAAGTTCAGGCATGACAACTCAGAGCTTCAGTGCTGCTCATTGCTCTGTTGCTGCGGTCGCCCTCTGTCCCGTTGATGCACTGGGTGGCACTTGTTGTGCTTGCTGGAGCTGGGGAGAACCTTTTGCCTGTGTGCTACCTGGAGCTGTGCTCTGCTCTCTGCAGTGACTTCTACACTTGTGAAAGAGACTTGTGGTTTTGTTTTTGTTTCATGCTTTTAAGTGGTTTGTTTTTTTTTTTTTTTAATTTGCCCTTCTGGTGAGATACATGCGGTTTTTTGGGGAGTATTTTGCTACTGGGAGGAAGTCAGCCAATTTGGAGAGTTCTTAAACTAACAGCTGAAGAGAGGAGCTTCTCTCACCTCCTTGTGTAGTCAGTAGACAAATTAGCCTGAAAGCCTAACTGTGCTCTAGCCTGTCCCTGTGCAATCTCTCCCCTACCTCCTGTATTTGTTGGGAGGGAAGGGTCACTCAAGTCAAGTACCAAGGCTGAAGTAGTTTAGTTTTTCCATATCCTCAAAGTAAGTATATTGTCTAAAAAGAATTTAATTGCTCCTTCTTTAAAACAAAAATGCTGGGTTTTTTTGCTCTGTTCCCTCCCCTACCCCGCTTCCCTTTCTCCTTTAAAGTTTATTGCATTTCAGACATTTCCCACTTCTGTTATGCTTTCTGAAGTTTTGGTCTGCGTCATTCTTCTTCCTTCTTGTGCTAAGTCAAATCTTCAAGTAACTGCCAAACTGCAAATGGCATGCATCCTGTTCAGGTTTTTTAAAAGCATGTACATCACTTTATTTCAAGTGTAAGCCAAGAACAACATTAGGAGCCATCAAACTTGGGGCTTTACATCTGGCTGAATGTTTGCTTTGAAAGTGTTACCAAAATGGCATCATTTGCAGATACTGCCAGGTGACTCTCTGTGCAGCCTTGCTTGGTATAGTACTCAGAGAAGAGACAGCTTTTATGGAGAGGGTGGTTGGGCTGCTCAGTATTTCCATCATTTTATGTTGCTGTCTGATTCAAATGCCTTTGTTAAATGCAAATCTCTTACATTGACATTTTCCATGTACAGTGTCTGCCTTGGACTGTATTTTGTTTTCTGTTCTTTTTAATTTTAGTAAAATGGCTTAAACATCTTTGAGGAGAATGAAAAGAAAACAAAAGCACAAAATTACTATAGAAGTGGGGTTTTATGAGTGGAGACATGATTGAGGGGGATTTTGATACCTCAATACTGTCAGAATTCCAATATTCATAGAGCTGCAGCTTTTTATCAGGGAGTAACTTTATAACTGTACTTTCTACAGTTTCATCTAAATTTGGTAATGTTGTGCGTGATAAACCTTTGGACATAGGTTTGTGTTTGCCCAGTGGAGACTTTGTAGAGCTCACTGTTCAAAGCATGCAAAGATCCCCACCCTGCAGGATGGTGCACCTTGGCCTCCGCCACCTTTGCCCCAAGGTGCGTCTGATCCTGTCACAGTCCAAACTTATAGGGTTAAATCTGAGCCTTTTCTGGAGCAAATTCCTTCCTCTGGCCTGGCAGCAGGGACTGAGAAGGAGGAGCAGTTCCTTCTCCCCTGTGTTTTCAGTGACCCTACTGCTCCCCGGCAGGAATTTTGGAGGAAGAAGGCGTTTAGCAACAAAGGAAATGCAAACGTGGCCAGTTGGCCAGGACAGCAGAGTGAATGCTGTGAGAAGTTGGGAGTGACAAGGAATTAGGACTGGCTAAACAATTTATAGCTACAGACTCACTTAGAGTTTAGGAGATGTGACAAAAACTTTAAAATTAGATTTTTGCTCAAGTACAGGCCTGTGCTTTGGTGGAGGAAAATGGAGGAACGTGGAATCTGCCCTGTAGGATTGAAACAATGACAAGCACATGAATAGTCCGAGTATCCTAGAAACATCTTTGCATCTTTACAGTCTTGCATGTTAGTTGAATATTCTTGCTATCCATACAAAGGTCTGATCTATATTTTTAGCATGCTATTTTCCATTAATAAAATGGAGGATTCCTGTTAACTCTGTGGCTTTCAGAAATAGATCTTTATGAAAAAAAGGAAAAGAATTAATAAACAATAAATAACAGGTAATTTTGTAAGTTACTTTAGTCACTTTGGGTTGCCAGCAATACTGATTTAAGCCTAAATATTTTTGGCAGTAGGAACTTCTCCAATTCTTTCCTTAAACAAATATCAATTCATAAGCTGGGCTCCAAAGTGGCGTCCAGGAGCATGAATATGTGGATAACTGGACAGAAATCTGGTTGAAATTAAATAATTTCCTGAAATGCCACCTTAGTCCTGGCAAACAGTATAATGAGCAGTTGTGTAGAAGGCATTTTCATGTTTAATATTTGAATATAGTTCTTAACATTACAGTTACCTTCAGATAAAAATGTGCTATCTTTTTACCGTGACTTTTAGTGAATTGGATTAGTTGTTTTATCCTGGTTTTATCTGCACAGGATTTTAACTAAAAATTAATGAAGACTCAAGGAAATGTTTTGAAAACAAAACCAACCAAACAAACCCCCAGCTCTAATACACATAACATTTAAGTCACGTGTTACTTGTTCTTGAACCAGTATTCATAAAAGATTATATGTTTTCTTATGTAACTTGGGGAAATTTATGTTCAAACAAAAATCTTGAGATTCAGACTTACTTTGTGTTGTCTCCAAAAAGAGTAACTGTCAGAAAAAAACTAAACAAATCAAAACTGTAGAAATCAACCTGTTTTTTCCCTAAATATTGTGAGCTACACAATAAAACCCCAGGATATTAATTTACCCCTTTTAATTTTTCATTTTAAAGTTTTCATTATAAAACAAGTAATCAGATACAAGTGGAATTGCACTGCTTCTGTTTTAACTGGCAGAACATGCTGAGAGACTCTTGTTGACACTCTTAGTTTAATGTAATAGCTATCTTGAAACTTGTTAGTTCATCTCAATATTTTAAATAGAGTTTGGGTATTCTTCTTCTGTATGTATAGCATACCCTCTCCTACTGCATCTTTTTGTAGATTGATGTCCTTTGTCATGAAGGATGTGTATTTTTATCTTTAATGCTGTTAACCAGACATAGCCTTTCCTGAAGCTATTTGTTCTTAGCATTGGCCTAAAGACCTTTACACTTACCACATTTTCTCTAGACACTTACCACATTTTCTCTATATTTTTTTCATGCTAGATGAACAGGAAAATTTAGTTTTCCACGTTTTAACAGGAACTTTGCATGATTATCAATAATTGTTGTAAATAACCTGTTAAAACTCCATAGCCATTTGTTGTAAATCCAAGACCAAATAATTCTTCTGATAAGTTTACTATGGTCTCTTGTCTTACTCTTTATCTATAAATCAAAGAAAATTATCAAGATGATACACTGGACTAGTCTTCTGCATCCTGATATGTTGTCCTTTACTATTGTGGAATGTTGGAAAAAAGGTTGAAAACTCGGCCTGTGGATGTTCCACTTGAGTGATTTTAATAGGTCAAGATGGAAACATTAGTATTGCTTCAGTCTTACGTCATAACTTGTGCTCTTGCTTCTTGCTAAAAGGTGTAAAATCTTCTGGGATGTTCCCATATCATGTTTTTCAATGCAGAATGATAACATCTTATAGATATCTTATGGAAAAGATAGTCAAAGATGCCTATAATGGCAGGATAGCATTTGTAATAAAATTTTAGGCATTAAAAATTTCTTCCTGAGGAAATGAAATGCCTTTGTTAGAAACTTCTAAAGCAGGATCAAGTAGAAGGCCTGGAAGAGATACTGCAGTATGTGATGCTGTATGAAAAATATGACAGCTAGACTGCTCATGGTTACCTTTTGAGTTATAACCATCTAAGCTAGTTTTAGGTTCATTTTGCTTTTGGTGCATGAAATCGCCCACAGACATTACTCATAAGTAAGCTCTGCATTAGGATATTAAACCCAGGAAATTTGTTGCTTCTGCAGAACCTGAGTAGATAATTGCTTTGCTTTGTCTTTAGAGTGGTCTTGGCTCTGAGTGCTGTGTTAATTCCAAGTAGAGTATCATTTTACTCCTGGAAATGAAGTGGTACATGAATAAACAAGAGGTCTTAAGAAGTCCGTGTGCTTTCTAATTATGTGAAAATTCCTAAATTTGTCTTAATATTTTCAACAGGATTGATCGTAAGATGTCAAATGCTCACACAAATTACAGACTGGATGAAGCACAAGCTATAATGAGTGAACTTCGAACCATAAAGAAAGCTATATGCACAGGTGAAAAAGAAAGGCAGGACCTTATGCAGGTAAAAAATATGCTACTGAACTACTAAATAGTAGTAACCTACCTCTGTTTTCTTGCTTGGGATTGCATTGGGTTTACCAAGTTTAAATGAGAAAGTAGGATGGCCTAAACTGATTTTTCTGTTTGATAATTACCAATTTCAAGCAGTTCAAAAAAGGTAAGTAGTCATTGTCTATACTGCAAGCACAAGACTTCATATGCATTTCGTATTTTTGTCTCAAGTTTCATTTCGCTCAGTGTTTCATTGAATATAGCTTTCTATTGTTGCTATATTGATGGCTGCTATGTAGTAATTACATGGTATTGAGAAAAAGCCTTTGTGATTTTTGTTGATTGTTTATAATTTTTTTTTTTTTTTTTTTTTTTTACCTATCATGAAGTAGGATTGAGAGTTCATGTGCTAAAATGTTTCTCTTTGTGTCAATCATGTTTTTCCCTTTATATATATTTCCCCAAACTGTATCTCTGTCACTGTCATATTTTTTGCCCCAAACTCTCAAGTTTGAGAGTATATCAAGGATCTTGTTAGTTTCAAAAGGTTCTCACAAAACCCTCAAATAGTATGAATAAGTACAATATATACACAAGTGTGAAATTGATGAATTAGAGCATGAGGATTGAAGGGAGATACATACCTGAGTAGTGGTCTACCTTTTGAATGGATTCTGTGCCTTGCCTCAAGCTCTCAGCTGGGTGTGTGCTACTAATGTGATAGGCGCTTGATCAAAGAACAATGACTCTCTGCCACCACAGAGACTTCACTACAGACTTGCTTAAATATGCTGCATGTACAAAGAGGTGATAAGGACAGTTCTCTTCACCCAGTCTTCAAACATTTGTTTGGAAGAAGGCATCTTTGTTACCTGAAGTTGTGGGACCATACTAAATTACCATTGCCATGCAAACATTTTCTTTCCGTTTTCTCTGCAGTAGTGTTTTTTGGTGGTTTTTTTTTTTTTTTTTTTTTCTTTTTAGTTGCTAAATTATATGGGACGTTTATAATCTGCATATAATGAATTTCCACAGTTATGCAATTATTAAATCTCCAGTGCGTTACACAAAGATCATCTGATGGACTGCAGATCCTTTTTCAAGTAGACAGAACACTGAAGTCACTATGAAAAGTTTCTGCCTTGGCAACTTTTAACATACTTGTTATTTTGGGCTGGCCAAGTTTTAAAGTGATTGTCAGTCTTCCATGTGCCTAGCTAGCAAGAAGTGATTAGAAGGGCAGTTCTTCATGGATGCAGTAGCACACATTTTAGGAAACTAACTGGTAATATAAGAACTTATGTGTGAGACTTGGAGCAGTTAAACTACTAGCCTTGTTTTTACTTCTCCAGTAGATTTTTTTTACATCTTTTCCTTACATTTTCAGTCCTCAGTGACAGTAAATCCAGCGGTAAACATTGAGATGCTTTGAAAATCATATTTGGTAAAGCAACTTTAAAAGTGCTTGCAGTTTCTTTAAATAGTGTTGTGGGAGTTAGAACTCTAGGATCAAGGATTGGGCAGTGCTGGCAGGACTAGAATGTAGAGTTTGCACAATACAGAAGCAAAAATGAAAAGTGTTTCATCCTTCTTCATAGTTCTGTGTGATATACAGGAAATATGAGTCTAGGAAGTATCTTTTTTTAATTAATGACAATCTTTCGTGATGGAATCCAATAATACAACATTAGAGTATATGCAGTCCAGGAGAATGTAGAAGACAGTTGTTCCACACAAGTGTAGCATGCAAAACATTTCTTCATGTTTTGTTACAATGGTTATACAGAAGTAAATGCCATTATTTACAAGGTCTGTAGTTGTAAAAATGGTGTATTTTTGCCAGCTTACTGTGCTCTGCAAAAATATCCATCTCTCTTTTTAAATTTTGACCAAAAAAATTCGCTTTTGATGTCACCAAAGTAATCTGTGTTATGCCTTTTAATAACTATTTGAATATTATTGTCATGGATTTAGTTAGCTTTGTCAAATAAGTACAAGTCTATTTTCAATATCTTCCCAATAAGTTCAGCATTCAATTTTTATTTTCCTATTAATATTGGAGTTGTATTGTCCTTGAAAACACTACATTTTAAAGCTTTTGTTGTTGAGAAAAACTTTCTTAGGAAATATTTTTTATTTTGAAATTTGTTAGTAGACGATTTAGAAGTATAGTGTAAAAAATATGGGGTTTTATTTCAGAGAAAGGAAACAGACCATTTCTTACTACTTTTTAATTTAAATCTGGCCAGTGTAAGCAACAGAACTAAACATAGTAGAAGTGACTCAGTCTTGTGTAGGTGCTTGGAAAATTGTAGCTGTTGTAAAAGTATGATAATTGGTTTAGTTGTGTGGGTGAGGGTGGTCAGATTTAAATTGGATGCTGTGATTACAAATAAAGCAAAATATGCATTGCTAGTGCTCAAAAAAAGTGGGCAGACTTCTTATATAAGGTTGAATAATAAAGATGTATGGTTAGGTTTCTGAAAGCAGTGTATTTATCTCTCCTCCCCCATCTCTTTTTAAATTTTGGTTTTTGTTCAGTGTGTGTATGCTTTTAAAATGTCGTCCTTGGAGACCAGTGGACTTTGGTTTTTGTGGGGTTTTTATTTCTTCTTTTTTTCTTTACACTTTCTTACCAGTTAAATTGGCTAAGTAGGTTAGATAGGAAGTGCACTGAAATTGTGCAGAGTGCTCCCAAATCAGATGGCAACAGATAATGGTGAAATGACAGTGCTCATTTCTCTCTTTTTGGGTAAATCTGGTCTGGTGTGCCTAGAACTTCACATTAAGAGTAGGCTTATTTGGCAGTTTCTGTGGAATTGCCATAAACAATCCTTAAACTCCAGATGAAAGATGGATTCCTCTGTGTAGCTGGGGAGGAAATTACTCCTACTGTTTATAATAACAATTATAAATTGTTTCTATCTAAAAATGTGCTAACTTGGGTTGTAATTTTCCATGTTAGGGTTGCTGGTGCCTGTTTTCAGTCATCCAGCCAGAAAGACTTAATGCATTTATGCTTGCCCTAGGGCATTGTCATCTGTGCATGTAAATGTAAGTTAAGGTGATGCTGCTTGGTGATTGCCACCTGTCAAATGCTTTCTCATTTTTAAGTAGGGGCCAGGATTCAGCAACTGTGCCTGGATAAGAAGCCAGCAGCCAAGTAGGCCCTTCATTACCTGCCAGGGAGAATGCTAGAGGGCATCAGGAGCATACCAGGAGTTCATACAGTAGTTGAAATACAGGCAAAAATTTAGATTTAAGTTCTGGCATCAGGATCTGTGATATTGCGCATACCTGTAACATAATATGTGTTAGCCAAAGGTGGCAGATGGAACATAACTTATTAGGAAAAGCCTCAGGCTTTCTGAATCCTGGGTTTTTGTTGATGGAACTGGCTATGCTTTATTGGGAAAGAGGCCATGATCTGAAGTTATTACTTCTGTGTTACAAACCCATTAGGGATCTCTCTTGATCCTCCATACAGCAGGAGTCTTGACAAGACTGGATGATTTCCAGTGAAGAAGCTTCTTCCTCTTGAAGAAGAGGGTTAGACAGGAGTCTACAGTTTTCATAAAGTAAAAGTTGTGGTTTTTTTCCCATGTTGTGGAGCAGTTCCTTTCACAAGGATAAAGGGACACTAGCTAAGGATCTCTTGGCAACGTAACTTGAAATTGAATTTGAACTTGAACTTGAATTTGCAGTTTCAGGGCTGAGAAGAAAAATTTTTTGTCCTTCATACTAAAATGGCTCAGTTCAGTTGGGAGGTGGCAAAAGAATTGGCTTTTTTGGTGGACCCAAGACAAGTTAAGCTTCTGGAGGAAGGTGGTGGTAGCCTTGTCCTACTGCCAGCACGTCTGGCATTGCTCTGGGCTGTCCTCTCTCCTTGTCAATGCTGCTTGTGAAATCCCAGCCCCGCTCAGACCTGTAGAGAGCAGGCAGAGACTGAAGAGGGAGCAGCACAAGCTGTCCCATACGTGGCATGTGCCATTCCCCAACAGAAGGAAACAGAGTGTGTGATTTGAAGGGCTGTCAGGGAGGAACACAGGGCCCCACTCTTGTGACTGGGGAGCCCACGTGCTCACTCATCCTATACCAGGCTGGGTGTTCTCCCTCTTTTTCATCTCTGGTGGAGGCTGGCCTGAGGGAGGGGCTGGTATATGAGTGCAAAGGGAATGGACCATGTCTGATGGAAATGGAGACCGTCAGAAAAAGCTGCTTTTTCTGGCTAGTTTCAGGCCTGCTACAGTTCCATAATCCTGGATGCGTCCTAAGCTCTGAAACCAGATGCCTTCACCTTCAGCATGGCTTTGCTCTTCTTGTCAGTAGCAAACAGTTGCTGTTACACAGGTTCATTTCTGGACTCTACTAATTGAATTTGATGTAAGAAAAAGCAGCATTGCTGTGTTACCCTTTTTAAACTACACTTCGAAGACTGAGAAATATTCTGAGAATTGGTTATGGACAGTAACCTCAGCTTGTTACAAATCACTGGTAGTCAGAGCCACTGAAATTCCTGAGGGCCAACCTTTTCCCAATGCAATGTCACTGATTCTGTACTTCAGACACTAGAGTAAGCAGTTTTAGTAAGTTTTAAATGTGTATGTTTCTAACCAATTTTTTGATTATGTTATGATTTATAAATTACTACAGATCTTCAAATTTCTGATAATTTTTTTCCCCCACATTTTTAGATTGTCCTTTATCCTGTGAAGGATAGGTGAGAGGACAGAATGTTTTTAATTTTTGTTTGAAGTGTAATGCTTAGGATCTCTGTTATAAATAACAGCCGGTGATTTTGTTACTAATGTTGCATTATCTGTAATTTTTGAACAAGATAGAATGCACAATGAGAAAGTAAAAGAGATACTAACAAATTTGTTCTTTTAAAGGTTTTTTAAGTGCCTGTCAACCAAGCCTATATTGTCAAAAGAGTTATTTTTGTTATTTTGTGTGATTCTGTTGTATTCCCCTTTCCCCTCTAAGACTGATGTTTCTGCTTTACTCTGACAGTTTGTGTCATTGTCTAGACATTTCAGCGATGTCCCTTGCTTAACCCAAAGTGTAAAATATCTCTTAACTATGTGAACCCTGGGTAAGAGAGCACAGGGATGATATCAGCTGTCATAAAAGTGCAATCAATACAAGGTATTCATCAAGTTGGATGAGATAACAGTAGTGACTAAGGAATGTAACCTGTGCAGAAGATAGCAAAAGGGCAGGTGAATCACATTTGTCTTCCTTATCAGCTAATGTGAAGTTGACAGCCGCTAGATTTAAAGAGCTGCAAGCCATACAGAAGATAAAACATTCACAGATCTAAAACAAATAATATAAAGACTGCTTACTGTTATATGCATATTTTAAAAGGAGAGGTTTATTCCAAAGCAAACCTTTCGCATGCTGGTAACACAACAATGAATTTTGCTTTCTGTAAATAGCTCTGTATAGGCAGCCTACCAGTCTTTTTAAATAATTTTAAATTTTTTTTTTCTGTTACTAAAAAGTATTATAAAATTTTTTTTTTCTAATCTTTTAAAATATTTCTTCTCATTTAGAGCCTGGCCAAATTAACAGATGGATTCAGGAATAGCTGTTGTATTACAGATTCCCTGCAGGATCTCCAGCACAATTCTAGTTCACTCAGTGACTCCTGTTTACCTCAACAACACTGTGATGCTTGTTCTCAGACTGACATCACTGGAGAGGTATGTGAGTGTTCCTATGTGAAACATTTGCTGTACAAAATTAGCTGCTTTTGAACTACAGCAATACAGTGTTATTTATTCTTTTAATTGAAGAGGTGTTGGCTGGAGCAGAAGGAAAGATCCAAAGCATTACTGGTGGTGAGAGAGTTGCATTTGCTTGTTGTTTCCACTGTGTGCAAGCTAAGGGCTTGGGGGTTCTCCTGCTTGAGCCTGGCAGAAGGATGCAGGGGCATGCTTGCAGACAGTGACAGGTAAAGTCAGCTCCTGGACTCAGCCAGCCCAGCAGAGCACTTCTTGTATTACCACTTTGGTGACTGCTGGTTCATCTTGGAGGAGCAGCTCTTGTTTAGGTGTCCATGGACCTCTTCTCTTCATACTCCTGGCTCTGAATTACTGATACTTGTAATGAGGCAGTAAGGAAGAAAATTCTTTAGCCAGCTTGAAGTTGCAGTAGAGACATGATTTTGCATGAGATGTTAGCATTGTGGTAGTAGTAATAGCTGTGTATTTTTTTTAATTTTATTTTTTATATCTTGTTTTTATCATGCTCATATTCATTGTTCATATACATTGAAGATGTGTAATAGATCTCTGCTCCTTTCCTTTGTCTAAGACAGCAAAAGTATTTTTTATTCTTGAAGTATTTTTCTTAATCAACGAACCTTATGATGTAGTCTTTTATACCTTTGTGCTTAAATATGTCTTTAAATGTGATATTTGAGGAGAACATACTGGTATTCCTTGGAAATCATTCTATCTGAATGAAATTGTGTACTCCAAATAATAGTAAGTACAAATTCAGCTTGCACTAGTACTATGGCAATCCAGTTGTTAGTCAGTAATAAAACATACGCCTCTGTGGATGACTGACACCAAAGCAAGAAGGCAACTTGTTTGTAGTTTGTTAGTATGGTAGTTTAGATGTTACTTTACATTTAGTTAGAAATCACCTCATTGTTAGCTTTACCATCCCATTTCTCATCTGTTATAATCCTCCTTCACTGCTGGCTAGTTGTCAGATTGGATGTCTCCAGGAGGTCCCTACAGAAGAGGAAATCTTGTTTTTGAGAAGATAGACTCTTCAAGAATCTGAGAAAACTGAGCTAATGCTAGGCTGTCTTTCAGGCTGTCTTTCTGGTTTTTTTTGTCTTCAGGGTGTGATTTTTCAGTGGGTGGTGGATGGGATTATTGAATTCTGAAACAAATTACCAAAAGGAACACAGGAGCATTTTCCCATTTGCAGTACACAATCCAAGACAAGTACAGTGTGGAAATTATATTTATCAGGTATAGGCTTTTTATAAGGGAAACAAAAATACATAATTATCTCAGTCTTTTAACAGACCTATTGTTAGTGCCATGTGAGTAGAAAAAAAGTAGAGTTTTTACCCATGAGATGATGGAGACAGGAAAAGCAGCAGCTAGAGGAGAACTCCGGAGATGCAGCAATGCACTTGTATAGGAGGTTAGGTTTTAACCATTAGACCATACACAAACTTCTGAGGAGGGAAGTGGTAATGCCCTAAAATAGAAATTGCTATAGAAACACTATGCAGTAAGAGTTGCAACATAAATGCACATTCTACAACTGCTTCAAGGATCAGGTGGGTTTTTTTGTACTAACGTTTAAAATGCACTAATGTTATAGGTGCTGGGTAACACATCGCAGTACAGGGAAAGTAATCTGAATTGCTTCTAATAAAGGTATTCAAAAAATAGCCATATCAAATAGTAGAGTATTTCAATTAAAACATTCTTTGTCTTGTAGACTTGGATAAAGTTGAAAAGCTTTGACCATTTATCAATGATTCAATTTGCTAACCCTTGATTTCCAGGTTAATAATTTATTGAAAGGGCTTATTTATCTTCTCTGCTTTTAGCAATAAATTAATTTTGCATTTCTAAGGCATAAAATTGATTTTTTATTATGTTACTACTTAAAGCACAGAGGTTTCTTTAGTGAGTCCAGTAAGGAAGACTAATACATCTCTTTCATTATTGTGATGAGAGTATTTTTCACTTGTTTCTTTCTTTCTTTTTCCTCCTCTCCTTGCTCTTCAACTCCGCAAGTTTGGGTTTGATGACAAAACAAGACTTGTAGACAAAGTAAGGCTGAACTGGCAATATGAAGAGGCCAAGAAAAGGTAATTAAAGACAAATCTATTGGGTTTTATATTTACTTTTGTGATTAAAGTTTTCAAAGTAGAACTGGACCCAGCCTCCTAGCTGAAATGTCTTTGGGAAGACTAATTTGCTCTCTATTGAGTAGCTCACAGATAGTGAAAGTTTAGGTAAATATAAGACTTTATCATCAGATTATTGTATTTGTTTGCAGAGATAAAGCTAAATGTCAGCCCTGTTCTATACTTGTATAAACACAAAATTGTAGTGGTTCAATTAAACTGTTTTACATTTTTTCACCCTCTTCTCAAACCTAGATATAAACAGTCTTTAAACTTACATTTATCAGCCTGGTCTGTCAGGATACCCAATGCTTTGCATACCTGTGGCTTAAGTTCAGTGTACTGAAGCCATGAAGAAGAAAGAATGCTGAGCTTCCTGTGAGATAAATGAAGATGTTCAGAGCTGAACAAAAGGGTACATAAAAATAAATGTTGAAATTGGAAAAAAATTCTGATAAAAATTATAAAAAGTATTGCTTGAACTAGATTGATTCTTCACTGAGTCCTTCAGTCTAAATGCTTATTGTAAGTATTTCTCTTGTGGAGGCCAGTCTTGCAGTGTTTTTTCATTTAGCTTATTGAATTTTAAAAGTACTATCTACTTAAATATTTTAGCGGGTCCTCATTGAACCTCATTGTTTTCAAACTATTTGCAACATATTCAGGACAATAGTGTGGGTACAGATGATTACTTGAAGTCAGTAAATTAATGCACTTATGATTATTTTGATTTGTGCTGGTAGAATATTTGGTTACTGAATTTGACTGACACTTAAAAGATTCAATATAGTTAACTTCAAAAACCATAGTTTTAAAATTTGTATAAATTAGGATTTCTTTTTCTATTCTACCAGTTTTTTACATCTCTCAGAACAAGAATTGGAAGAAGAAGTTCAATTCTTTTGCCTCTTTTTTTTCATATCATGGTGACTTTTTCTTTGGGGGAATCTGTAATGCTGTCACGTGTCTTGGCAAGAATTAGAAGTTTATAGACAACACACCATTTTGTTATTCTTGGAAAATTTACCCACATTTGGACACAATAGAGGCTTCAAAAAATTAAGTTGGTACAAGCAGCTTAGGTAAACACAGCTAAAGCTTCAGGATTTGTAACTTGAATGGAAGTCTGTGTCATACATACTGCGTGTA
Source organism: Urocynchramus pylzowi (assembly GCA_013397555.1). Taxonomy (NCBI): domain Eukaryota; kingdom Metazoa; phylum Chordata; class Aves; order Passeriformes; family Fringillidae; genus Urocynchramus; species Urocynchramus pylzowi. Next base: position 716,724 of record VZRH01006484.1, read on the forward strand.
AATACCAGTGACTATTACCTAATAAAGGTTAAGTAATTGGGAGAAAAAAGAACAAAACAAAAATGTGTCAATGTCCTGTGTTTGCTCACAGGCTAGCTTAGCACTTAATAGTCCAGTGATAATTTAGCAACTTAGAGTTGCTGAAAGAAGAATGATAAAATTTAGTTTTATACTGTTCAGTTTAACAGAGCCACTGATGCTGTGAAGATTGTATTAAAATGTTTTTATTTCAGCTTTCTGTGTTTTTCAAAACAATTTTCTTCTTGTTTGTTTATGACAGGGAAAAGATGGAGTGGTGTTTTTTTGGACGGGGTAAAGAGGTGTTGGGTTTTTATGGGTTAATTTTTTTTTTGTAGCAAAGCATTTCTCAGCTGGAAATGCTGAACATTTGTTTCTGCATGGAATGCAGTATTTCTGAACATCAGAAGTGAGCTGGTGTTTGATCTTAATTAAGTGTAGAAAATCTGGGTAACTAACCTTCCAACTAGAGAATGGTGATTGCAGTAAGAGTAGTTTTGCTTTCCCAGGATAGCAGCTCTGACAATGGACTGTTATTTAGCAAAAGCATGTTAGTTGCTTTAAAAGAGTAGCCTTATTCTGCCCAGTATGTTGTACGGAAGTAATCAGCTTTCAGCTTTTGAGTGGAACTGCACAAAGCTCGTTGCCCCTACCAGTTATCTCTGTGGTTGCATTCTTCATTTATCATGCATTCCTTCCCCTTAGCTTGCTGGCATTTCTGTAGGGCTTTTGTCTCTACTAAATATCTTTGTGTTCGTTCTCCCTTGGCTGGTGAAATATCTACTGTTACTGCACAGTGTGGGTGACGGAATGTGCTGCGATGGATTAAATCTACAAAGTAGAAAATTAAAATGCTACAGTATGTCACAACTGTAAGGCAGTATATTGTCACTGCTTGCTTGTCAAGCGGGTGTTGAAACATACAGCAAATAAGTACAACTGACAAACTTTTAATGGGAGACTTAAAATGCACTGTAGTAGAAAAGTACATCCTTTCCCTGAAAGGAAAGCAGGAAAAAAGCCCCACAAACTGAATGACAGAGAGCTGCATTTTAGTTGCTCTAGCCATACATAAGCAGAATATTTGCCAGATGTGGTAAAAAATCTTAAAAAATTAAGTTATTCTCTGTATATGGAGTTTAAGCAAGGAAATGCAGGGATTTTTGAATGAACTGTCTTGAGAGGTTCAGGAGATGAGACCCAGTGATTGCAGAAGAGTTGGCTTGCACTCCCAAAATATCCTTCCTTCCTTATAAAGGATAGTTTCATTTTAATTCCTTCTTCAAAAATCTCTCTGACTGCTGAATGGTTTGGCCTTTGCATAAATTAAGACATTCACATAGCTTTTTTTTCCCCTCTATCACTTTCCCACTGGAAGGAAGTTGGATGATTTGCAATTGAATTTTTCCCATGGGTATTTCAGATGTTGTACACTGTGGGTTCTGACATTTCCAGCACACTGGGGAAGAGATCCTCTCCCCTGTTTCTGATCCAGGCTCTTGGAGGAGTTTTGTAAATTCTGCTTTTTAACTCACCAATCATGCTGAAAGGAGGCTCAATCACTTTTCTTCCGCTCTGTACTCTTCCCCCCCTCCCATTATTTCTAAATAAACTGTACCTTATTTCCATGAAATTTCTCCTCTCAGATCTGCCAGTGTGGCCCTCCAGAAAAGCAAGAGGGGGAGGGAGGACGGTCTTTTTGAACAGACAGCCCCAAGCTGCCTGGATAAATACTGTTTTTAGTTTCAGTTGCTATTTCAGTGAGACCACCTCTCATGAAAGCATGTGCACACTGGAAAATGTACCCCTCAAGCACTTTTCTGAATATACTGCTTCATAGAATGAGAAATCAAAAGCAAATTGTTTTTCTTTGATAACTCAAGTTGCAGTTCAGTAGAATGACTACATGAAGTATATTAGCAAATGTTCATGAAATGTCATTGCTGCAGTGCCTCATATCCCATGAAGTGTGTTAATCGGTAGATGGAAAATAATCCCTCCAATAAGAAGCAACAAAAGTTTTAGCTGTGGGGTTTTTGGTTTGTTTTTTGCTTTTTTGGGTTGGTTTTTTTTTTTTTTTTTTTTGGGTTGTTTTTTTTTTTTTTTTTGTTTTTTTTTTGTTTTTTTTAATAGTCCAGTCTGATGGTAGCTAACTTGAATGAACTAATACATTCAAACATCTTCAACCAGCTTACCTAGTTTGGGTAGTATTTATTTGTACCTTCTGTGAACTTGAACTGAAAGATATTATTTTTCCATTCCTTTCATAGAGGCATGCAGTGGATGTCAAGAAATCTATATTAGCCTTGAAAAAACCTCTTCCTCAGATATGCTTAATATTTCTACATTTGTCTTTAAGGATGTTACTTCTTTCTGTTCAGTATAGTTTGTTGCAAACTTGTCTCATTTCCAAAATTAAATTTTAGTTTGGCCTTTAAAATCACTAGCATAAGCAGAACTGTGTCAGTGCAATTCGTGCTTACAGTGATAAAGTATATGTTGATTGGATATTGATAGCAACATTCCAGTACTAACACAATAACATAATCAATTAGTTTGCTTTTAAAATTTATCTTGTATAGGCAGGTTTCAAGGTTTAATTACCTAATCTCTAGTGAAATTCAGTGGATTTGTATGCTTTATTCTGCTGAACTAATACGAAAATCTGATTTAAGAATGAAGTCTTTTTTTGATAGCACATAAATACCTGGCTCAGCCAAACCTAAATCTCCCAGTGTTGGTTTTTAAACATAAAGCATTTTCTTTGGAGTTTAGATGTGCTTTTGAACTTCTTTAAAGTTTTGTACTATTTCATCTGTGCATTTGGGAAAACTTGCTTTTAGCAGATTTTTCAATTTTCCTTAAATCTGCAAAATGCCAGTGGACTCTAATGGTTTCATGAGTTTCTTAAACCAATTTAAGACCTCGTTGTTGTTGAATGAATTGGGTTGTCAGGAAGGCTGGGTATTCTGCAGAGCCATACTCATGTTGTCTGCCAAAGCTACTGTGACACATACTTGCAGGAACAGCCAAAATAGACACAGTGGAGAAATTTTGTGAGCATTTGGCCAAGTTTCCCAGCTTCTTGTTCTTTCCATTTCTTTCTTCATCTCCTCTAGCATTCCCCTCTTTGGATATAAATCATACTCCACACTCAAGAGGGTCAGTAAATACCAGAAATTACCAAGTTCTTACTTTGCCCTTCATTATTACCAAGCCCTTCATTATGTGTCTTCAGTCCCACAGTCACCTCCTTTGGGTATTGCATGTGGGAGATACTCCCTGTTTCCTGAAGTGTCAGAGAACTGGGTCCAGTTATAAGCCTAAGGAAAAGAGTAAGCAGGGCTGATTTATGTGATCTTAGCCACTGTTCTCTTTCAAATAGAAACTGGAATATTTTCTTTATTTTATCCCCACTGGTATTCCCATACCACAGGTAACAAAGGCCTCAGTTCTAGAGTGGTATGGTATGTCAGCCAAAAGCCTAGGCCTTTAAATGTAGAGGAGTATTGTTTGGTTTCCTTTCTTCTCCTTGTAAAATTCAAACCATGATAAGTTTGAAGATCAAGTGCCAGCTGTAGGATACCCATAATTTGTCCATTTTACAAGCATGAGTTAATACCTTTGAATTGGTTCAGAGTATTTCCCTCTCCAAGACACCTGGCTTGTTCATAGTCCGAGTAAGAATCTAACATGGGGTAAATTGTAATTGTAAATCACTGATCTCACAACAAGTGATTTTTACTCACTTCTTATGCTCTGTTTAATAAATATCCTCTTGAGCTCAGCAATATAACTTCATTAGTGCTGGGTTCAGATATTATCCTTGAAAGTGATTTTCTGGCCATTAACAAAATCTTTTAGGTTCCCCAGGTATCTCTGTGACAGAAGGGTTGCCCGGTTTTGTCAGGGGGAGAGGGAGCTGTGTAGAGCTATAATAATTCAGACATGCTACTAAATTTAATTAAATTATGTCTAATTCAATTTTGGAAATACATGCCTTTTTTTTTCCCCATGATGTAGTTTGTATAGTAAACTAGTGACTCTACTGATCTCCATCCTCATGCTGTGTCTGCATTATCTTGAGTGAGACATCATTCTAGATACCTAGGTATGGCCATTTCGGGGCAAGTGTGCCATTTCAAGTCATTGTTTGCTTAAGATGATCTCCAGGTCAAACCTTTGTCATCCCATCTGTGCCCCTCCCTTAACAGGAACTGTTATGTTCATCTCCATTTGAAATTTTTAAATACTGAATTAAGCAGCAAGTTGGCCTGCCTACCTAGGGAACCAGTCATTTGATACCACCTACTCCAGAGAGGAATGCAAGCTCCCCAGCACTTGTTATGCAAGGATGGGAATGGGCAAAATGCCTGGAATGTTGATGGCTCAAAATTAACAGTTTTTTCCACAGGAATATGTTAAATTGCTGGATCAGTAGGGACCTCAGTATCTGGCATTAGGCCAGATAAAAGCACTCTTTTGCAGTCACTACAGTTAAAAAATAGTATCTTTAAAATACTCATTAGGAAGGAGAAATGTGTTTGAAAAACAGAGGCTTCATAAAGGATCCTAAATATTTTTTTTTCCACTTTAGGTCGCAATCTATGTCAAGTCATTGATTTAAGTGGATGTTTTAAGGCAGGTTAATATATGAGTTTGACAACAGCCATCTTCTAACATAGCAGCAGTGAGAATGGCTGGTGTAGTACAGGCATAAAGTCTGGCATAGGCAAACATAGTGAAATGGCTTATTCATGTGTTTATTGTGATTGGAAGAAAAGTTTGTGTTTGAGTAAACAGATTGCAGTTATGGAACATATTTAAGAGGACTTTTTTATTAAGTTCTGAGCATAATTAAACATGAATCTTCCAATTTTTTTTAGTAATTTTGGGTGAATGAGACCATAAAAGCCTTAGGGGTGTCTTCTGTACAAGGAGATAAATATTAAAAAGTTTGTCACTGGTAGCTTCTTGGAACAACTTACCATACAGAGGGATCCCCAGTGGAAAGCAAGCAACAAAATTGCTCCAAAACTTCAGTTCATGTGCAGGAAATAGAGGTTGCAGAAAACTGGCTTATTGGTGCTTCAACAGATTCCTGCATTATATAGTGTTTTGTGCCTGTGTTTTCTCTGTGTAAAGGGAAAACTGTAGAAACAAGAAGAGCTAGCTGAAAGAGCTAGCTAAGAGTGTCAAGGGAATCAAAGTAAATACCTAATCAGATTTTGGAACTCTTCAGTGATACAAACCTTGTCCACAGCAGTACTTTCCTCTCTTTAATAACAGTATAATTAAGTTCTTGTATGAGAACTTCCTACTTTCAAAGCATCACCATAAAAGAAATTGAAGGGGAAAAAACAAACTTTAAGCTGGAATGTCATACACAAAGGGAGTTACGTGCTCTCAGCAAGCTCAAGAGTCTAAATTAAAACCTCTTGTATTTAGTGAAGGTGGTGTTTTACTCCACAGACAAGTGGAATCACTGATTCACTAGCTCTGAAAGAGGGGGATCTCTTCCCTGATCATACTTCTCTCTTCCTTGTTGCCTTCATTAGTGTTCATTTGTACCTGTGGTCTGCTTCTTAACCAGCTCACCCTGCAATGTAAAAATAAATAGCAAAACAATTGAGAGTGTTAAAATGAAGGAAAGGGTCAGTCCTTCAGCTGTCTTATGAAGAAACACAGAGACTTCAGATGAGTCTCATCTTCTTTTGTCCACAAGCTGTGTAAAAGCTTATGAACACAATCAAATAGTCCTGGCTCATATGATTCACACTCGCTTGCCAAGCTGTGATAACTCAATTGTACCGGAATTCTGTGATTCTGTTGAAAGGATCTTGAGTCCTTATTTGTTTCATTTGGCACTGAACACCTGAAAATCAAGCTGTATGTGCTTCAGGAGTGTTTACTGAATCTTTAACACCAGAGCAGCCTGGGTAGGGGAGAGAAGGGATCCTGACCCTGCTTGCTCTTCCTGGCTCTGACATTTGGTCAATGGGGCGAGGTGTTCTTCAGGAAGCTAAATCTGGAATTCATGCACAATAGCTGAAGCATGAAGTATGTAGGCTGTATGTATTGATCCACAATGGTGCTTTCAGTAGCTATTGGCAGGAAGTTGGTTATTAATGCAAGGAGGAGGAAATGGTATTGAAGGGCTTGATGAAGTATTCTGCTTTAGACAAAAATGTGATATAATACCCGATTTCTTTACTTGCTGAAGGGAAATCTAAGGGGTGTGGAGGAAAATTGCAGTGAAATTCTTACTCATATATGGATGCAGTCGCTGCAGAATGACTTATGTTGGTAGTTTATTCCCTTCCCCCGATAATAAGATGGCCAAATACTTCCCAGTTGTCAGTAGGAGATAAACCTTATTGCATGAGCTTTTGTTTTCAAATGGGGCAAACATTGCCTTTGTCATGTCTATGCCTTTTCTTTTATTCATAATCACATTATCACACTGTGACTCTTGTGTTTGTGTGTTGTGTGCCTTTACCTTGCTATTTTGTTATTAATTTTCTTTCTTACCAGATATTTTGGAAAAACATTATTTTAATCAAAACCAATGAACTATATCCCACTTTTATGGCTGGCTTGAAAGTGCTTTTGTTTATTTATTTATTTATTTAAAGGGTAGCAATCTTTTAGAGGTACTGGTCTTTGTTTGAATGCTACAAAAAATGAAGATGAAAGTGAAAGATGAAACTGAGGTGTGAACTGCATAAGTGTTGTACAATTCTTGAGTTTCAAATGTTCAAAAATCAGAAAGCTAGGTTTTCTCTTACTTACCTCTAAATTTAGCTGTTAAATTCTAAAGTGTCTGAATTGTCATTGCAAGACAAACATAAATACCTAACAATAAGTGTTCTCCCTCTTATGCCGAAAGAAACATGTGTGAAATGTCTAGCTTTAGTATTCTTGGTTGTTGTATTGTGTGACACTTGGTAATACTGATAAGAATTCAAAATTTGTTTTTAAAGGAACATTTTCTTAAAATGTCAGCTGTGGAATTATTCTTCAAACTTGTTTCATGTAATGGTTGAGCATTGTTTAAATATAAGAAACTACTTCTGCTATAAAGCGTACTACAGAAAAAAACCCAAGTTAGCTTATTTAATTGCATATTTTATGATAGATTAATCTAAAGCCACTTGTATTTTGTAACCAGTAAGTCTTTTTTCCAGACTGATGTTTCTGTTTTAATGGCAGCTTTAAAATTTTAAAATTTGTCATTTAGGGTAGCCTAATAATTTCAGCCCCTTGAACCATTCCTCTGCGAGAGGAATGGGACATGATTGTATGGACCTGTTGTCACTAGTTAAGTGTCTCACCTTCAGCTTCTTTAAATTCTTATTGCACTTTTGAAATCCCAATTTAAGATCTGATTGTAGAAGAAGGAGGAATGAGAAAATGTTCAGCTTCATCAGCTGTACAGGCAGTAAACTTGAGCTCTAAAATATTAATTGATTTATTACAAAATGAGAAAGGTGTGAAGACAGACATTGTCTCTACAGTAGATACAAACACTGTAGTTCTCGCATATCTACACACGTAGGAACGCTTGAAATTGTTTACTGTTTTATAAATACACAAAACAATTCAAAAACTCCTAAAACCAATCAACCAAACAAAACCCTCTGAAAACAAGCCTACCTCAAAACCCAGAAACAATCCTCCCAAACCCCTCTAAATTTTCTTGGTTTGATATTTAGAAGAAAAAAGGCACAGGCACTAATAGGCTTCATATTCTGATATTTTTCCTTTTGTCTTTCTCTTCTGCATTTTGAAATATATTTATCTTCTTTTAAAGAGTTTCGAATATACAACAGCAGCTGGCCTTGCTAGATAATGAATCCTGGCCAGGAATGGCTGAAGCAGACAGGGACCGTCTTCAGCTCATCAAAGAGAAGGAGGCTCTTCTTCAGGAGTTGCAGCTCATCAGTCAGCAGAGACGATCCCCAGAAGACATTGCACGTTTGGAGGAAGAAAAAAGACGCTTGGAGGATGAAATTCAGCGGGCTCGAGCAACGTCTGCTCATGGGGCCACTGAAAGGTTTGAGAACTTGAATTTTTTTCTCCTCTGTTGTGAGATCCATGTAGGTCACTTCAGAAGGAAGAGTAGGGAATTTCATTGTGTTTAAGGAAAAAGGAAGTTGCTAGAGAAATTTAGTTTCAAAAAAGTGGAAGACTACTTCTGTCATTATTTAATTCTACCTGTCTTGAACTTTTCTGAAGCAGAGTTGCAGGGATGTTGACTAGTTAGTTTTCCTTTCATTCATCTAAATATTCTGAATAGGAAGAGGAAATCTGAATAGAATTTTGAAAGATGCTTGAAACGGGTCTGATACGGTGATAATAGAGACCTGAATGATACGTATCACCTGAGTGATACGGTCTGATAATAGAGACCTGAATGACAGTATCTGGATAGTAAGAAGAAGACTTTTCTGTTCTTTGCAGTGGAGTAGTAGTCATCTCCAAAAGCATTAGAACAAAGATCTTTTGCTATATTTAGTTTCTGCCTTATGACAGAAAAGTTAAATGATTATGTTTTTGCTGCCTTTTATATACAATATTTCCTTTTTGTTTGCAATCTCAGCAGTGGGAATACATCCCAATTCTGACATTCGGAGAGCATAGTAAGCAAAGTCATCCTTGAAAAATTAAAAATCAAGTTATATGTAAAATAAATAAAAAACAATAAAAAATAAAAACATACTAGTGGAAACACAGTGTTTATTTCAAAGTTGCTTAGCTTTTCCTGTAGCCAGAGAAAAGGACAAAACCTCTTAATCTTTTTTTACCATAGACTGCTTCCAGTGAAAGCAAGAAACTACTTGTAAGTAGTGGTAAAACCTCAGCTTTGACACTTCAGGAAAACCTACAAGGACTGGCTTTAATGTGATCCATGAAAGGTTAATATTTACACAATTAAGACACACTAAAAATATTTGAAAGTGCTTTCCATATGCAGATTTTGACAACTTCAGTTTCTTTGAAAATGCTTACTTCAGACAGCAAATTCAGGCAATAAATAGAAAATTCACAGCCAGCCTACAGGTCAGTGTAATATATTTTGCAATTTTTGCCATATTGTTACGTTGGTTTTCCAGCTTAAACTGACAGAAGAGGGAGTTCACTTTACTCTGTCGTGTAGTAAGTTTTATTTGTTGTTTTTGGGCTCTCATGTTAGGTAGTGCATACTGTGTTGGCAAGAAGGCCGAGCTATTTTTCCATGGAGTTCATGCTGTGGAAACCAGCATTCCATGGTGGTACTTGGTATTTCAAATGCTAGCAGAAAGTTGAGCAGAAGTTAGAATAATACTGATGGGCACTCTATGTTTTTATGACAAATTAGAGGAAAGCTTAACTATTAGTAGCCCTGATTTTCCATTTGTTTGTTTTAGACTCAGAAATAACCAAAAATATTTCTAATTCTGCTTTTGTATTTCCACTTTGCTCTAATTGTGAAATACAAAGGTGTTTCTTTCTTAAATAATTAAGAAAGAATTTTAAGAAAAGAAACTTCTTTTCTGTTACTGAATTTTAAAGGCACTGAGTTATGCTCAGATCAAAATGAACTTAAAATATGTATGACAGAGGGTTTTGGTTTCTTTGTTTTGTTATAGTGTTGTTTTTGCTAATATTGGCTGACAGCCTTAGTTGGAGGCATTTCTTATCTTTTAGTACCAGTACCTATGCTGCAGCATCAATCACTGGAGTGTAGGCTCCTAAGTTTGTTTTTTACAGTAGATGGTGTAAATATCTCTGCTTTCACCTGCAAGCTTTTGAACCAGTTAAGTTTCTTGTGACCATTCATCCTTTTCTTATGGTTCCTGTATCCAGTGCCTATATGGTGTAAGTTTGCATAGCTGAGCTGCAGCCTTCCTTGTTCCACTAGTTAACCTGGCCTGAGGTGCACAAAGGGAGGAGAAAAGCCTGAGAACTGCTGGTTTATGCAGGAGAACTCCCTTTCCATTGATTTTTTAATTCTGTTCATTAACATGTTGAATCCTAAAGCCGTCTTTGCAGCTGAGGAAGGTCTGAGGCAGCCTCATAACTTTGATCTGCTTTCTCCAAACTGTTTGTCAGAATCTGCATTTCCAGCCACCTTGTGATTTAGGGTTGGAGCTGTAACTTTCCTGGACATGCAAAATGTACAACACAAACCAGAATACTACCCTGATATTATCTTGAAGTTCAGTGGTTGGGCTTGGAAAAACAAACCATCAGGAATATAATTCTGGATCCAGAAAAAGAGTAGATGGTAGATAAAATCTATTATTTGAAATTCTAATAATGTCAGAGTATTGAATTTAAGATATCTTATAGGTGTGTGAGATTGATGGCATTAAAGTTACATTCCATTTGTGATGTGGTAGTGGTACTGACTAATTCAGCTGTTTGTTATTAGAATGGGCAAATAATAAGTTGCACCATGAGATTTTTCTCATAACAAAGAAGTCAAGATGCTGTAGCACCTGCTTAAATATAATGATAAATGAAAACACCTAAAGCACCTGGAATAAAAGCTTAAATTTGACATTGGTGGTTATGCTTAACAGAAGTCCTTAAAAAAATTTCTTTTTGTCTTTGAAATTTTACACTCATTGTCTTGGAATATTTTTTTTGTGACAAAGTGGAAGGGCATAGTGTTTTAATAGCAGAATCAGGTTGATGCAAGAGAAGAAAAATAATCTTGTAGAATCTGATATTTTTACCTAGGATTTCTTATGACTGCTAATTGCTTTAATGTATTTTCAGCATCATGACTCTTACATTATGGTTCAGTTACTTTTCTTGTCTGGGAATTCTTCTTGAGTCTTGGTTCTTGTGTTCTTACTGGAATTACCATCACTACATATGAGCAGCATAAATTAAAACTTTTCATTAAACAGTGCAGCTTTTTTCAGTATTCCAAACTTCAATGCATTGATGTTTTTCCACACTTGGGAAGCTCCTAGCACTTTTTGAACATTACTGTGATGAAGAAAATAGTAATATGTATGTGTTTAATTATAGGATACTGTTACAGGAGAAGAGAAATTGTTTGCTTATGCAACTAGAAGAAGCTACACGTTTAACCTCATATTTACACTCCCAGTTAAAAAGGTAGGTTATGTAAAACCAGCAGGTTTTGAAGTAACTACAGCAGAGAAGAATATTAATAATGTATAAAGTTTATCTTTTATACTTCTGTATATGTATGCCAAGTAAATTAATTTTTTACTATATTTATACACTTTGCTCTGTGGAATGTGATGATTTGGATGGAGTTTTATAAATAGTATTAGTGATGGCTATTTGGGGTACATTATTAAGTGTAGCTGAGAATTTTATATGTTACCTTACTTTCTGAAAAGGGGATAAGTTCTTAAAATCCACAGTTTCACTATGGGCAGATAGCATTCTTTTAAGTTCTCTGGTTTCTTAGTATTCTGATGCCTTCAAAGGTAGGGGGTTTTGATGCCTGGTAAGATGACAAAATTTTGCTATTTAAATACGAGAATGTGTTAAGACTTACACTGAAGTCCAGAATGTTTTGCATATTCACACTCACAGCTGCCTTTTGAGATGCAGCTCTTGAGGATTCCTCAGTTTAGCACCATAGCAGCATCAAAAGCTCAGTTCCTGCTGAGTTCCTGTCTCACTTCATCTCACTGGCATTAATATTCTTGTCCCCCTTAACTAAGAATGGTAAGAGGAAGTGGAATAGAATTCATCCTAAAGTCTTTTTATTTTGCAGCCTGTGAGAGTGAGGCTTACACAGCAGTTTGTTAGGACTTTGCAAATCCCTTTGCACTTCTTCTCCCTGGATTGTTTATGACCAATTATTAATATAAATTTGAGCTGGATCATGGTAATCTATCCTTCCTGGCTTTACATTGGGTTTGCTGAGCTAGAGCCTACTCTGGCCTCTTTTCTGCCAAATCACAGCTGTTAACATGTTGGACAAAAGAGTAGGCTCATCCTACTCTTGGATGTTGTTGGACTGTTGTCTTCAGGCACTTAGACCTGATCTGGTTGTCCCAGGTACTGCTCCAGTCATGGCTGTGCTGGAGACCAGGGCAAGAGACATGAGCTAGACTTTAAAATGCCAAATCATCTTTCCATGTCACCGTACTGAATACATATAAAATTGCTTGTGTAATCTGGATTAGTGTTTTAATGTCTGCATTGGTAGTTCTGATTATATTTGAAAGGGCATTTTTGTGTTTTCTCTTTCTTTGCATGCCATAGTCTGTCAGCTAGTACCCTCACCATGTCCTCTGGCAGCAGCAGGGGATCCCTGGCCTCCAGTCGAGGATCCTTGGCCTCCAGCAGAGGCTCCCTCAGCTCAGTCAGCTTCACGGACATCTATGGCCTTCCCCAGTACGACAAATCAGACAGCGTTACAGACTACGGGCAGCATTTGCGCTTTGACATAATTCCCTTCGAGTCCCTCACAAAGGATGTGCCCTATGCTGATCCCATCGGACACTCCAATTTCAATAAGCAGCGGAGGTCTCTGGATACCCCGCAGTCCCTGGCATCCCTGTCATCGCGGTCCTCCTTGTCATCATTGTCTCCTCCAAGCTCACCTCTGGACACCCCGTTTCTCTCTGCGTCACGAGATTCTCCGTTGGCTCAGATGTCAGAAGGGTTTGAGGAGATTGCAGGCATAGGAGCCCTGGAAATGCTCAGGGCTCAGACCACAGCCTTGGGTGACGATGATGCACAAGGCACGAGCTCATCTCAGACGTCTGCATACCCTCTGGACAATGAAGGGCTGCGAGAAATGGGACCACACCTGACTGCTGTCCAAACTGGTGGAGGTGAGTTTATGGATATTCTTATTTTGTCACATTGTCTTAGAAAATGTCACACAGACCTAAGCATGCTGGCACAGTAGAGATTGTTCCTGAATTAGGCTTATTTTACTACCAGCAGGTAAAAATTGCGTGGTAGGTGTTACCTGTTAAAAGCCCGACCAAAACACAGGAAAATCCTCCAAACCCAAACTCTAGTTTTAGGGCAAAGAGGTTCAAGAATAGAGAATTCCTTGTCAATAGATCTTAAAACAGCAGTGAATTGACTGGGAGAAAGGGAATGGAATATAGATTTTCATTGCACTGTAGCCTATCAAGCAAGAATGAGTAAAGTATTAGTAAGAAAAAGTATGGGTTAGTTACTTCTGAGGCCCCCGGTTGTGGTGATGTTGCCTTTATTCTGATAATGGAAAGCAACACAAACCCAGGAGAGATAGGAAATAACCAACAACTGTCCCCTACAAAAAAACCCAAACACAAAACGTGAGGTGATGCTTCTGACTGTGCTTGAAGGCTGGCTGACTACATGCTGAATTTGTACGTACTCCAGCCCAGGTTCCCTTGTCCAAGTTCTGTGATGGAGCAGAAGCCACAGTGGCGTGGCTGTAATGAGTGCACAGTGCACTCATGAGTAGGTGCTTCATCAGCAAAGAGGCATCTTTTGTAGGGGATGTGTGAGATGTTGTGCATCTGCTTGGCTGGTTGCTTCTGAGCACCCATGTGTGCTCTGATTGCAGAGGGCTGATGGGTGCAGTTAGCACAGCACATGCACTGTTGAGTTTACCTTTCCTGCTGGACTGTCAAATTGAAGCACTTGCTTTAGCTTGCCTTGGCAGAAGCTTCTGAAAGCACTGCAGTTGAGAAACATAAATTAGAGAAATCAGAAGAGGAAACAGAAGACTTTTGAAAAAATGAAACAAAGTTAACAACCTGAGCATAGAGGAACGTGACAAATTTATTTTTCTGTTTTGACCAACCAAGTGAAGAACTACTCTTAATATGAAAAAGAGAATCATGATAACATTGTTGTGTGTTACTTGTTCGTTTCTTTAATAATACCATACTAGTAGAGAAAGGCTTTTAGAGTTTAGTTTAATATTAAATTTTTGTGAATCCCTTCCTATTTTTATATCCAGAATTCTGTGTTAGCATTGTGTAGAATGTTGCATTTGGGACTCATGATGCCAAGAATAACATGAACTATAACCAGAGAATGGATCATATTATCCGACCAAAATTTTATTTGTCAAGTGATAATACAAAGGAACATTCATGGTATTTACAGAAAACCTTTTGGGTTTTCATTTTAAAAAAGAAAACATTGCCACAGTGCTAAAATACCTGTATTTTTCAAAAGCATTTGAGTCTAGATTTACCTGCTTTCCTTAATGCAGCTAGCACTGCCAGAAGATACTGAAGCAGAATTTACTTTTACTAGCTGTAAACATTTCTAGTGCCCATACTGTAGCATTCAGACCAAAATAAACAGAATTCCAGAGACCAGCATGAAAACTTGTGCTTAAATTAGTACTGTGAAGAGGCTTCCTGAGGCTTTCTTTAAACCTCAAATCAGACCACAGCATGTCTTCACCCATTGTGGTAAGTGAAAGTATCTAAGTAGTTCATTTATAGCTTGTATGTGTTTCCTAGAAGTGAGGGCATAGTGTGAGGGCCTAGACAGCAATACAGGATGGAGGGCAGCTTCCTGCTTTGATTTTCCTTTTCTCAGTTCTCTGCTGTGTTTCTACACATTTCACATTTTTCTGAAAACCTCTGTGCTTAACTTGCTGTCAGTGCTGCGGTGTCTAGCCCCTAGTCCAGAGGTTACAGCTTTTCTCTATGTACAACAGAGTATTTTGTGTTGCTTTTTGAGGAAGAATGTATGGTTAGAAGGTAGCCAGGCTGCCTTCTTTTGAGACTTTATTGTTAATAATTGCATTTGGAAACAATTACTTAAAAAAGATTTAACCTTTGTGATTTATGCCTACTTTGAGTTCCACAGTCACTAGCTGGTGGTTTGGAATAGTAACACAGTTGTTTGCAAGTAGCAGTTGGAAGTTTTGAAAGTATTTTGGTTTTGTACTCTTTTCCTGGAAGAATTGGATGGAGCATCCAGCTTGAATGCCAGAGCTGGGAGCTCACAGATGCTGGGGTTTTGGGTTTCTCCGAGGTACCATGCAGTGTACCCTGCTGCTGCCACCCGATGGCCTGGCAGCAGAATGCTGTGCTGCAGAAACAGGAGGTCTTGGTTCCCACAAACCTTTGACTAGTCCTTCACTAGGCAAAGCATGAGGTAATTTTGGTAATTTGCAAGTAATGGAGGGCTGGGAGGGTTAACACTGAATAAACTGCTTGAACTTTGCACTGATGCAGCACTTGAGCAAGTTCAAGGGGTTCTTCAGGAAATGCAGTTTTGATGTTCAGTTGCTGATCTGCTATTTTATTGTTCTGCATCTGTCACAGGGTCACATTGTGAGATAAATTTTCATGTGTGAATGGAGGGAATATGCTTGAAAAGTTAAATCCATCATATTTATAAAGCTGGGAGTGGGAGAAAACATGTTAATAAAATACTTGGCTTGAATATCTTCACAATCTCTTCTATATACCAAATCTTTCAAATGCTAAATTTCTTTTAATGCCTAAATATTCTCCTGTTTATAAAATATTGTAAGATATCTAAAGGGTGATTTATCACTATGCTTTTTGTCTTGTTTCTCATGCGGCACAACAGAAAAATTCACTGTAAGTGAACCTGAAATTTCTTATTGTGTGTTTTTCTGTGTGATGTGTTGGTTGTTTTGTTTTGGGGTGGGTTGTTTTGTTTTGGTTTTTTTTTTGGAGTTGCATGAGAAGAAACAGGTGATTCTGCTACATTTGGTTTTGTTTGATATTTTGCTGTATCTGTTTAATCGTTATGGCATACTTAATTTTTTTGCTATGTCAACTAAACAATACATTCACAGCTGTAGTTAAATTCCTGGGGAAAGCATTCTTTGACCTTCAGCTTTATTATGTAATAGTAATGCCTGACAGCCTTATGGTAGGTAAAGTCTGTTTTGGTCTCTGATTAGTTTTTATGAGAATGTTCTACTCTTTTATTAGTGCATTATGAGCTGACATGCGGTGTTTCTAGTCACCTAAGCTTGTGAAACATGCTTTAGATTTATTTATGTGGTTTCTCAGCAAATGAAAGTTTGGACAGCAAAATTTCCTTTGAAGTTCACTTTTTCAACTAATGGCAATGAGAATGTTCTTTCATTCAGGGCTATCTTATATTTATCAAGCTTTGGCACCCAGTAGTTCTGAAAATTATATCTATTGTTTACTGATTTTGTTATTTAAATAAGAAAATGTAAGGTAATGTTCTGTCTTAGAAACCTAATTTTTAAACAATTCCTTAGCTTCCAGCATTGCAAAGTCTGTGTTAAACTTTTTTCTTAAACCAAAATTTGTTGTGTCTTTGATCTTGACCAATTTTTCACGCTGATTCTTTTATCTCCCCTTCTCCCAAGTCAAGAGGATATTCTGGTGTTTGCATTTCTCCCAAATTTGCTGCAATTGTCCACAGGTTATTGAATACTTATGTGGCCTGCAGACAGTGAGCAAATCACTGTCAAGTTACAACATTGTTGTAATGTGTCAGCTTTTCATTTTATTATATTGGTGCTTGAGACCAGCTTTTCCTTCCAGCCAAACTGGGAACATGAGCCTCCCAAGGACAGAGTCCACAAATTCTTCCCTCTGCTGCAGTTATACAAAGTGTTCACATATGGGGTGAGCCAAGGGCTTATTTGAGAAAAGAAGTCATTCTAGTGTAACTTGTTGAAATTAGTACAGAAATTATAGAAGGACTTTAAAAAAAATTAAACACTTTTGTGAAGTTCAACCTCTTTCCAGTGATGTAAAATTTCTGAGAAGCTTTAATATGTAGATGTCTCTACAGATTGCTAGTTCTTCATGATTCTTATGATTCTTCATAAATACCAGTGACACAATATTCTTCATAAATACCATACAGTGAGGTAGGCTTACCAAATCAAAAGTCCTTGAAACAAAAAAAAAGAAAAAAAAAAAGAAAAAAGAAAAAAACAAACCAACCAAGCAAAAAACCCCAATCAAAACAACCCACAAAACCACCACTTTTGTACAAGTGATACAGAGGAGAGCGTGGTTCAAATACAATTGTTTGCTTTCTGTGTGCTCACTTGAACTTGGCTCTCATTTGTGGTGAGAATGTCATGAGTAGCAGTGCACAATGTGTGATGTACAAGATGGGTGGGACGCTGTAACTGGAGATGGGGAGGAATTGGTAGTTCTTTCCCTGGGTGCAGAGACAAGTACAGGTTGGGCTGTTCCTAGCCAGCAAATAAATTTCCTGCATACCTAAAGCTGACTAAATCCTTCATTGAATTTGAAGAAGAGGTCCATAGGGCTCCATATGAATCCAAAGGACAGACAACTGTCTCTGCTAATATATAGGAATTTTAGCTCCAAACAGGACTGGGTGATTTTTGTAACATTTTCGGTAACATTGCGCTGTTAGTGGCCTGGTAACAGGAATGTATCTTTGGCTGACCCAGAACCTGCTGGGTTTGGTGCACCTTCTCTGCCAGTTCCACAGTGGGTTAAAGCTGACCTTAACCAGAGCCTTCTGATAGCAGCAGTGTGGTTGTGTTGATCTGGAAGACTTTTATCCAGTTCTCCTGTCCTGATGTCCTGTCCTGGTGGTGTTAGGTGGGAGGTGAGGTGGGTACCGTGCAGTGGGGTGGCTCATGATAATGTGCAACAGAGTACTTAACAAGTTGTTGCTTTGAGTAAGACATGCTTCATCCCTTGTTGGGGCTGTAAGCTGTAAATGTCAGCTGGTGTTTGTCTTCCATGCATTGTGCTACTGTCACTCTGCTCAAACTGTCAATGCTTCCATGCTGTCTTTTGTAAGCATGAGCAGAAGAAAATAAAATGCTTTCCCCACTTTTGAAGTGCCATCTCTTTATCATTGCTTTCCTGCTTTGAGGACAGTCATTGAACCTTAAGCAAAAGAGGGTAAAAGTTCTTCTCTGCACAGTGAAGAAACTGCACTTCACAAGTCTGTTTAGTGGTTTTCTCTAGGACTCAAAGGAAAATAACCTCAAGTTAGGAGGTATTGTTGAAGTGTTGAGCCTTTTCTGTGCAGTTCTTGAACATTACTGCTTGTGCACGTACTTTAAAGGATTGGTAGCTGCTATACCTACTTGCCTGTGCAAAACCCAGTGTATAACATAATTTTGTTGGTATACTTACAACATGAAAGTGATTGCTAAGTCGCTATTTCTTGTGTGGCTGGTGATTCGGGGAAGGGTGGCAAAGAAGGCTGAACATTGCTTCCTCCTTCCTTCAGTCAGTTTTCAAAGTAATTCACCAAGAACTTGAAAAAAAACCAGTGGTCTGAGTGAGCTGGAAAACACTGGTTCTTTTTGATAATGCCTCTTAGACTGTAAATAAAAGCTGCTATTATGTGATGGTATAAACAGTATGCTTTGAGACTTTGTATTAGGAAACAAATGAGAACAAAACCTCACATTGTGTTATCAGATAACTTAAAAAAAGAATTAGTCTCTGTGTTTGTTTTCAACCTATTGTATATTCAGTAGGTAAATCTGAAAAGCTTAGGATATCATGTGTACATATGTGAATTAATGTAAGTCTTCCTTTAGGAAGGAATTACTCTACCAGAAAAACATTTAGTAACAATGCAATTGGTTTATACTTAGTCTTGTCACAGAGCAATTAGCCACAAACTTCCTTCCTTAATTCTTCCACAGAAAATCTCCGGTCAATCCTATTATAGGCTTTTAACTTAAAGTTAGAAGAAAAATCAGTGAACTGCATTTGTGCTGTTTTGCTGCTAGCTTTGATACAATAAATGTTTCTTGTTTATTTTTGAAGAAGTTGCCTTGAGCTGATGTTGTTCTCCCTTTTTTTCTCCATGGCAGCTGTAACTCTGCGAGGAGACAGTGGTAGAAGATCGGAGAGGAGAGCCAGGCGAGTTTCAGCATGTCTCTCAGATCATTCACTGGCTAGTGACAGTGGCGTGTTTGAAGCTTTAAGCAAAAGGTCAGGTGTATAAATGCATGGTAAACTGGAAATACTCCTGTTCTGCCACACGGCCCAAAAGAATTAGTTGTGAATTTATGTGTAGACTTTCAAAATTGCTACTTATTAGTAACATAAAACTACTAGATTGTATGTTTTAGAGGAAAGAAGCTTTTTACATGCAGTCCACTGTCATCTTCAAGTGCCAAGTCCCTTATGCTTTGTTCTCTCTGACCTTTTAACATCGTATCTTCCTTGAAAGATAGTGTTCTCATTCTGTTAGTCATAAATCAGTAATTTTATTTCAACCATCTGTAACAAAATAAAATTATACAGAGTGTGACTTACAATTCTGAATATCATGTGATAAAAGTATAATTTCAAGGAATAAATATGTGAACTGTCAAAAGCCAAAAAATATGTAGGTTGGTCAAGTGATTGAAGGATGTAGAAAGACATGTTACTTAATACAACTGTTTTGACACAGGAAGCAGTGACTGGGAAGAAGATAAGGTTTGGAGGATGCTAAACAGAAATGAAAGACAAAATAAATACTAAAATAACCTAAATATCTTGAAAGAGTAATTCTAAAACCTCAATTTTTACAATTGTGAATTACTGTGTGTTTTTATATAGATGCCTCGGGTCCTTCCACATTACCAGTCCCTCCTGTATTGCCAAATAATTGCTTATACCCACAAATCACAGAATAAATGTTAGTTCATCATTTAGCAGCTTAGGTCACTATGTAGTTTACAGTACTTTCTGTTCCTGCAGGAATGAAGATCTGGAAGAACCTGTTTATGGTGATGCTGCCAGTAATGAAGAACCACAAATACATGTTGGATTTCTGTGAGTAATTACTCCTCTTTCTCCCTATCAACTCTACAGGAATTGCTCACTACTTTTCTTGCTTATGATTTTTAGCTTTTTAATAAACTAAGTCCTGGTGGGGGTTTTTAAAAAATTTCTGAACTGACAGCCAAAGTTCAGTGGATGTACAGATTAGTCAGTCATGTGCCACTTTGTGTTGGGGATATGGTTTAACCAAAGTTTATTCAGTGTCCTTTCAATGCTGACTGTTAAAAGGGCCTTTATTACTTTTTTCAGTAGAATTTATTTTCTTTGTCTGTGCCATTAATGTGGGTATGGGTATAGGGATATGCCTCTGGAAACAAGATCTTTTTATGCCAGATGAAGGAGTATTACCTTAGGAAGATCACAGGTGAAGAGACACAAATGCAGTACAGTCCCAGCTGTACAATACATCTTTGAAATCCTGTACAATACATCTTTGAAATCCTGTGCCTGTGGCATGCTGTTGTGGGTAGTGGGAGTAGCCTGGGGAAGGGCAGACTATTGTCATACAAGACAGGATATCATATCTTAGCCCTCCAGAATCCTCTCTGCCCCTTGGAAACTAATACCTAAGATTGCAAGTTTTTAAAATATCAATCAAATTTGTTAGTGGCATTTCAAAATTCGTGCTGATGTGGAAGAACAGAATTTTAAAATTTGTTTTCAATAGCCCATGGAAATAATGCTAAAGGATTTATCTAATGTAACTGATATGTTGTTACACATGCACACACAAATGCATATGGTATAGCTGTTTAAAGTAAAGATTGTATTTGATAAAACCTGTTTGCTGTCAAGAGGCATAGGAAGGCCACTTGTTACTTTCAAGCTGAATAATATTTAATTCACTCAGTTCTATTAACTGTGTTACTGTAGCTAATGCTCTTGATTGGAACTGATTTGTGCAAGAAATTTGTTTAACAAAATCTGCTTTTACATTCTTTAAATCCGTTTAGTCTTCATCTTTATTTCTTAAGCAAAGTATCAATGATTGGTGACTAACACAGAAAATTTATTTTTCAGGCATGACAGTGGAAGTGAATGTCTGCTAGTCCATGTATTACAGCTGAAGAACTTTACTAGTCTAGTTGTTAAAGAAAACTGCAAAATGTAAGCTTAAATTTCACTCAGAGTGTGGTTATTGCTTGTTTTATGCTGAAGTTATAAATACCATAGGTTTATTTGGCTTCATTCAAAATTAAGCCATTTCTGGAGAAGATGGTATGTCTTAATTTCCATGAGGAAAGGGTTTATGTTATGGTCCATGACATATACAAAGTATGCCTTTTATACAACTTGCGTCACAATATTCAGATAACAAGTGTAGTCTCTGTGTTCTTTCATGTTTATTATGCAGAGGAAAGTTTGTTCAAAAATATCTGTGATATTCCAGAGTAATCTTAGTGTATTTTTCTCAATACCTGTGGCAACATCTATATGAATCAGTAAGAGGTATACATTGCCTTTTATCTTTAAGAAAGAAAACCTCACCAGAAAAGATGCTGACAACAACAAAAGATCTGCAGGCTTTTGTGGCCTGTACAGCTCTCCTTATGTATCCATGAAAGACCTTCTACTAACACAAGTACTAGCTGAGAATCAGTACAAAAGATTTAATTTTTTGACCTCTGACAGCTTGTGCTACTTTTTCAAGTTTTGTATCACATATAGAATGTAGCTTAGTTTATTTTAATAAATGTTTCTTGAATAATCAGTGTTGTCATAAAACACTGTTTTATCTGGAGATATGTATCTTAGCATATTTTAAAGAAATTCAACATGTAAAAGTTGTTGATCTTTATCTCTGGGAGAGGTTATTTGAAAGCAGGAAAATGGAGGTATGATAACATTATTGTATTGTAAAATAAGTCATTTGGTGGGAGGAGTTAAATTGAAATACATCTCCCTGAATGAATTGTTCTTCGTTGAGAAGTTCACCATGCTAACTCTGCAAAACTGCAGTGGAAATTTTTCATGTAGGTTAGTACATTAGTGTTGGGTTTTTGCTTTGTTTTGATGTGAGTGCAAGGGCACATGAGAGGGAAAAATGTGAGTATTGTGTATTACTCAGCCATGATGCCTTGTCATCAGAAAAAGAAATAAGCATCATCTGAAGAAGGTAGTAAAGTAGAGTCACCAAAGAAAAAAGTTAGTCCAGAGGGTTTGTTGGACATTGTTGTCAAGGCAACCAGGCATCTAAATGACTCAAAATGCAGTTCTGTTCTTCATCCTTCTCAGCCCTGCCTTTGCTGGAATCAAGAAGTTGCATTGCTGCAGGTTGAATTGATTAGTCTAGTCAAAAAGTAAGTTTCTGTTACCAAAAAGCAGGAGAAGCTTTTATTGAGTTTAATAAACTCCTCTGTGCAGCTGTACATTGATTGAATCAGGTGCTGCGGCATCTGGGGGGAAGTTTGCCTGCGGCAGCCAGGGAGCAGAGGAGCTGGATCTCTACCTTTTCACAGGACAAGAATTTGTTTAACTGATGCTCCACCGTCCAGTGTGCTGCAGTTACACTATAAGGAGCTCTTCCACTTGTCCTCTAACCATTTATTTGCCTGCCAGTGTGAGCCCCTCTTTGGTGGTGGCATAAGAGTTCCTGCAGCCATGTAGTCAACTTGAGTGACCTCTGAGCTGGAGTGGGTTTTTTTAACCCTGAAGGTTTCGTGGATTTTTTAGCTAGGTTAGTTTTTTAACCCAGATAAATTTTCTAATCTGGGTCACAACACAGTTACATGAAACTGTTTGCTGGCATGAGGAAAGGAATGGGATATTGTAGGGGCTTGGCAAGCTGTCAGGGCAGGGAGAACATGGAAACAGTTCTCCAAGTAGCTTTGCTGCTTATGCTGTCAGATGAAAATGGTTGTTGATTTTGTTTTTGGCTTAGAGTCTTAAATGATATGGTACCACATATTTAAATTTGTCTTTTGAGACTATAGATAGATGCAGTGACTGCAGATTTCTTTTGCCATCTGAATTTCTCAATTTCTTAAGGAGGGAAAAAGGTTGCTTAGTGGGTGGAAGAAAGAAATAGATTGGTGACACTTACAGGACAATTCAATTGCCTAAACATAGGCATGTGTTTCCATTTGAAATAGCATAGCATAGCACCTGGCCTCCAGCTGCTGCTGCTCAGAGGGAGGCTCTGTGTAGCTCTCCCATAGATCCTCTTATAATTGCTAGCTTGTTTTAGATGCCTTGGATACCTCAGGGCAGCTCAAGTGCCACTTGGTGCCTCTGCTTAAGCACCAAGTTAAAGAAAAAAGAGTTTTCATTAAAAAAATACAGCATTTTGAGATCGGCTTTGTAGATCTTCTGTGTAAGAATGCAAAGTAAGTTCTGATGAGGAGGAGATCTCAAGGCAGATTCTTAATGTCGAAGTTCCACTGATGTTTTTGCTTAGCTTGAGTTTGAGAAATGCAAAATGGCTTTCTTTGTCTGAATTGTGCTATTTGTCTATTTTGCTGTTCCCAGTCATGTGAGAGTTTATTTGCCACCGCTTGAGTCAGGCACACCAACCACTTACTGCTCGAGAGCTTTGGAATTCCAAACTCCGTTAATATTTAATGAAGTGTTCCAAATCCCCATGCACTCAAGTGTTTTGAAATTAAAATCACTGCAGCTGTATATCTGTTCAGTTGATCATCAACAACAAGAAGAACTATTGGTAAGTGGTTCTGTTTCTTAAAAGCCATAAGATTAAAATTTTAACTTAATTTTAAGATAAAAAAGATAGCCTAGTTTTTCCATAAGAAGCTCTGATAGAATTATATGTTATTGTGCCCATTTGTTCACAGATGTAAGTACAGTTCTGTAAATAAAGAGGTGAGATTTTAAAAAAGACTTCATCTGACAGCTTTTAGACTACAGTTTGCTCAAGACTTAGGTTTCTGCATGATACTATAATGCCTGTGTGAGGAGTCTGTACAGGCTCCTACTAAAAAAAAAAACCAACAAATACAGATACCTTGTTATTATATAACAAGGATGAAGAGGACTGCTACTACTTCAGTCTTGACTTTGTTGCAGGATAATAGTGGCCCTGAAACAGTTCTGTCACTTCAGCCTTTTACTTTAAACTGATTGAGGTATCATATGCTAACTTGAGGTGTGTTAAATGTTAGCTTAATTTAGCTGTTGTCAAATGCAAATATGCATAACTAAATCTGCCTTGGGACTGATGTCCTGGCTATTTTGAAGTGAGTGGGCTTTCTTTGCAGTGGGGGGTTTGAATGGGTTAGTGAAAAAAATTTCTAAGCCTATCAAAGAAGTTAAGAGGTATAGGCATCTCACTGTCATGCTGGGCTGTGCATGAGAGGTGTTTATTTGAGCAAATCTGGTCAAGAATGTGTGTTTGTTAATCCACCTTTAAATCTAAGTAGCATCCCATATAAACAGGTGTCTTAGTGTTGATGGACCCGAGGAAATGGACCCCAGGTCTTGTCTGCAGTAGGAAGGTTTGTCTACAATGTAATTAAAGAGAAAGCATCTCAAGAACAGGCTGGATGTATTGGTGTAAAATGCTTTATACTGGTATATCCTGTTCCTCTGGGAAGCTGAATAGCTATTGAAGTGTAAGGTATCTTTCTATTGAAACAAATGCATCTCAGTTTAGGGTGCTTTTATTCTAACTGCTGTTACTGAGTTGCCAAAAATAATAGGTCTTCAAGTTATCTTGGTTGGGATTTTTTTCTCTTTCATGGTCTTAAATTGGTTACATCAGAAGTATCTTTGTCAACAGTAATTGGCAATATAATTTAAGGTAATTTAACAATGCTGCTCAAAAATAGAGAAACCAGTTTCTTCAGATAGGTGCATTGAAGTATTTAAACATTATGATCATTGTTTTCTTCAGCTGTAATTTGAAAATGAGCATTTTCTCCCATTGAGACATTATTTGCTACCTGCTACCTCTCTTTGGAACTGGTGTAATGGTGCCTGTCAACAAGGCCTCTGTCTTTCAAAATGTCTTCCACTGAGATTACAGTTTTTCCCATCTATTTAATAATGCATATATTTCTCAAATTCTTAGTGATTGCTTTCTTTTCAATTAGGTTATGCCAGTATAATATTTTCCTAAGTGCAAAAACCAGACTGGAGTTTATCCTAATCTATATAAATACTTGTACCTAATGGGGAAAAAAAAGCCAAACTGGGAAATAGTTCATTTATAAAGAAATAAATATACTACACTTGTGGGGATGGTCTTTCCATTTCTTCAACCTCTTATGCCTTCCATGGCTGAAAAATCTTTTTCTGTCTTAAGCTGGCTTATTTCTTCCCTGGTGACCTTGTCAATGTTGAGATAAGGGAATTGTTATTTTTCATGATTAGCATATATAGTTCATGTTAAAACATATAAGAAGTATGAATGCCTTTCTTGCAATCACCTGGCATTGCTGCTTCACTCCCAGTTTCTCATCTTTTACAGCCCTGACCAATTATTCCCCGTGTTTTAATTTATTTGATTTCTTCTTGAGTGTAACTTCTTTTTGCATTTTTTGTTTTAATTTGGAACATCTGTCCCATTTTTTAGCATGATTTTGAAATCCTGCTTGTTTTCTCATAAAGAGACATGTCTGTCAGACATCACAGAGATATTCATAAATACTTCTACTGTTCTGCCATCCAAGTTGTTAACAAATTCATCAAACAGGCATGTGGTAGAGCTCTAGTAGACCCACCTTGGTTTCTTCATCCTTTTGAGTAAGCTCCAAATCTTGAGGTGGACATATGAAATATTATTTAGTCCTTTCAGTACTAATAATTCTTAATTGAGTTTGATGGTGATTTTCTACTCCCCAGCATTCAATCACTCAGGAATTACTGATTGCCTTTGTAGAGGCAGCTTCTTTGGCAGACTTGTTTAGCTGCCTAATAAATGCAGTGTATAGGCAGTGTCAGGTGTCTTAAGAGTTAGCCTATGCTTCTTCCAATATTGCTGGCAGGAAAACAGTTTTACTCTCTACCTTCTAAACTAAACTCAGTGTGTCTTAAACATTTTCCAACTCTGATGCAAAAGTGTGAGTATTTGATACACATTTATATCTTCCACAGCATCAGAGCAAGTAGATAATTACAAGATGTCTATGTTATACAGAATAAAGAAAAGGCATCTCTGTAGCCTGTGATATATTGACATGAAATGACTTTCTCAGTAACATGCTGTATCCCCATGTCACATTATTTTGTTAGGCTATTGTCCTCTATGCACCTGTTTAAACAGAGCTCCAGGGAACATTTGTCTTGGAAAAACAATGAAATTATTTATTTTTTTTATTATTGTTTTCTACTTAACTGTTTCTTTACCTGCATAAAGTTGAATGCACATTCTGTCTACATTTCCTACTGCCTTTGTTGTTAGAATCATTGTATACAGTTACTTGATTTGTGAGAGATGAAAACCATTTTCCAGTGATACAAAAGGAGACGTTTTTAGCACGTGGCTCATAAGCATGGTAACAGCTTATACTATGGCTGCAGAGATAGCCAGGGAAGCAAAAAACAGTACTTAAAGGCTGACTAATATAATTGGTAGGTCCAGCTAGTGAACTAATTGGAAAAAACCAAATAAATAATAAATAAAGTAGGCAGCATGGATTTGTTCACAGCTGTTTTTCAATTAGGTGAACACCACTGAGAAATTTCTTACATGAGCTCTCTCTGATGGAGCAGGGCTACTTCAAAGTTTGAAATACTTTTAATGAGAAGCCTCCATTAAAACTATTTTTACCTGAATCTGGGAGATGCAAGGATGGCCTGGAAAGTAGAAAAATGACTTTATAGCCCATTTGACTGCCTTATGACATAAATAGGCAGGGGGAAAAAAATTGGTTTACACAACATTTTTATTTCCATTTGAAAGATGCCTCTGTGGGCATGGAGAATGGAAGGATATCAGAATACAATTATCTCAAAAGCTCCTCAAATTAAAGTAATATTATTAAAGTGATACTAATTTAAGCAAATATAGAAATCAGATATGTAGTTGGGAAGGTTTTAAAAATAAAATATTAATAGCTATCAGATGTCAGTTATATCTACATCAGTCCAAAATTACTATCTACTCCAATTCTTCCTAGTAGTAAGGAAGAGGCAAGAAATTCAGAATCTTAGACATCATAACACAACAGAACAAAACTGTCTCTTTTTAAGAGACAGTAGTATCTGGTGAAGTGGGAGTTTTACACTGTAAGTAAAATACTCTTTAAGAGAAGGTGTCAGTCCTGCAGACTGACATGTATCTTATTATGGTCAATGCTTTTTGTTTTTTTACAGGGCATTGCTCAGATAAACCTGACTGATGCAGAGAGTTCTGGTGAGATGCAGCTTCACTGGTACCCTGTTCAGATCTTCACTGGTTCAGAGCCCCAGAGAGCAAAGACCAAAAACCAATGTGAAGACAGTATTCCTCAGTCTTCTGGAAATGTAACTACAGTTAAAACAGTATGGCTCTAAAAAAATGATTTGTTTACTTTGTTTGACCAGTAGGGTTATTGTGATCTTACCTTGGGTACCAGTTTTTGAGTTATCACAGGAAATAATAACTTAATTTAACTTTTGGGGCAAGAGCTAGATTTTAGAAGACTAATTGAAAACTAGATCATGTGTGGGCAGGTGCTTGAAATAGTACCCTGTATGCATGTTTCCAGTCCAGCTAAAACACATAAAACATTTCTGCCACTGCACGAGATTGTCAAGAAAGGTTGTGCAATTTTCATCCTTGAAGATGTTGTCAGCCCTTGACTGGGCTCTGGACAGCCTGACTTGGCTATGATACCTTGCTTGCTTTGGGCAGCACATCAGACTAGGTGACCTCTGGAGGTCTCTTTTGACCTAACTTGGTGGATGATGCTCCACAGTCAAGTAAAGTCTGCCCAGTTTCTGTGACAAGTTGAACATCACATACTTTTGATCGTTAAGATTCAAGACGGATTGTTTTGGTTGTGGTTTGGTTTTTTGTTTTGTTTTTTAAGGAACGTAAGATGTCCTTGTTTTTATTTTTTCTTTGAGTAATACACATTAAGTACATTGGTTTGTTCAAACAGATTTAATTAAAGTCTAATTTACCTTTCAGGATGCAGTGACAGCCCTGTTAGCTAGGACCACTGCCCAGCTGGAAGCAGTTGAGAGAGAGCTGGCAGAAGAGAGAGTGAAATTGGAGTATACAGAGGAGGAAATCTTGGAGATGGAAAGAAAGGAAGATCAGGCAGAAGCCATATCAGAAAGGTAAAAATGGTTTAAATACCTCATCAAACAGATAGTAACTAATATTTCCTCGAAGATATTTACACTATGGGTATAATCTGAAATAAAACAGGAAAACAGTAGGTTTTTATTCTGAGATTTGCTTCCTGTTAGTAGTACAAGTATAAAATGATATGCAACAGGAGGAAACCTTATTTAAATAACTGGTTGAATTTAGGGAATTTGGGGTGTGGGAAAACATTATATCAAACATAAACTTTGCTAGGGAGGCAACTGTGATGAGTTTGTAACAGCCCTGTATTAAGAAGAAGTAAATAAAATTTAGTTGTGACATGAGACATTGTTGGGGTTAGGCTTGCAATTTCATTCCTAGTGATACTCCTGGTTTGTTACATGACCATTCTTGTTCTTTTTGTTATTGCTTTCTTAGTAGTGTTATAAAGAACAGAACACATGCCTTAAGAAAATTAGGGAAGGTAAATTTTTTTCCATGAAATGTATTTCATCATTTGCATTTGCAGAAATGCAAGTGTGCTGTGTTCTCCTGTTGAAAATACTGTATTTTTATTGGAGAAATAATACTCTAAAATTATAAACTGGCTTAGATAATGTAATACGTAAATGTAATGCATAATTGCATGGGTTTTTTTAACACCTGCAAAATTATTGTGATGTTCTGACTTTAGGAGCTGGCAAGCAGAATCTGTTGACAGTGGATGCAGTAATTGCACCCAGACTAGTCCTCCTTATCCAGAGCCATTTTGCGGGGATCCATTAGCTGGACACATGTTTGCAGCTCAAGCAGGCCAGTACGGTTCTGGAAAAATGCAGCCTCCACCACTAAAGGTAATGAGAGAAGACACTGCAGCACGAAAACTGCCACCCTGCCTGGCACAGTGAGCTTCTGCTGTGCCTGGAGCTTGAGTCTGAGCTGGGCAGGAGAGAAGTGAGTCGGCAAGGACATTGGCCACTCCGTATGAGCACTGACTTTGTGACAGCTGTATGGCTATTGAGTTAGCAGAAGTTCACTCTTTAGGGCTGGGATTTTTGTTTTCTTATTACTTACTTCTCCACAGAATTTGGTTCTTACATCAAAAGGCAAACTAGTTTTACTGTGGACTTTATCTAATCTATAAATAGGCACTTGTATTAATTTCTGCATTTACCTGAAATTTTAACAGGAAAGATCATGATCAAATTCCAGTGCTCTTATTTCGATAAGAATTTTGAAAGACATTGTAAAGAAAGAAATTTTAGGACTTGCGTTACTATTTCAGTTTTACAGTAACATGGAGTAATTGTGCTGAAACTGATGTATTTAAAATCTTTTGTAGTCAAGATATGAGACACTGGAAATAATCCTTCACAAGCTGAAATCATCAGACTTCCATTGAAGTAGAGGAACATAATCTGTGTTGCCTTTAGGGAAGATCACACCTCTTACGGAGGAGTGAGCTTTCTGAAAGTTTGGAAACTTTGCTAGAGTAGCCTGTTTTCTGTCTTTCTGAGTATTTTAGTGTTCTTGTATAATTGTGTGAACAGTCTTTCAGTTCCCTTTTTCTTCCTTGTCTTCATTTAAGTTCCTCTAGTTTTAAGGTGGTTGCTTCACTTCACAGAGTCACTGTGCTTAATGAAAGGTGACTCAATTTTCTTCTGCTGAGGCTGGAGATCAGGTGGTAGTTTGGGTAATTCCCAATTGCCAATCCTGAATGCAGTCCTTGTGCTCTGCAGCTGTGGTATAACTGCATCTCATAATTGTTACTGCTCCAGCAAAGGCTTCTGAAAGGTAATCTCACAATTTTGAATGACCCAGTTTTAAAACTTTTACAGAAGTGAGGTGATACATCCTCTCAAGTGCTCATTAAAGTTTGAATCTAGCTAGCAGGGCAAGTTGTTTACTTTTGATATTGTTGAAATGTCTGATTGTCTATGCTAGGAGAGAGAAAATAAGGAAGAAATAAAAAAATTTCCTTTGTTGAAATTTTAGGTGGATAAGGAAACTAACACTGAGGATCTGTTTCCTGAAGAAGTTGCTATTCTTCCAAAAGAGAGAACCAGCCGCAGGCCACGGGGTTCTGCTTTTGTTCGCAGCAGCACAATTGTTCGTTCCCAGACCTTTTCGCCTGGAGCACGAAGTCAATATGTTTGCAGAGTGAGTAAAGCTTGAAAAGGAGGAGGGGGAAGGGGTCTCCTCACACAAGCATATTATACATTTTTGATAATTTCACCATAGGATTTCATTGCATTTATAAGAAACATATATTACTTTTTAATACTAATGAATAATCTTTAATTGAACTTAAACAATACAGTGGGGAAGAGCTTCCCTGACTCTTTTAGAAGTTTTTATCTGGATGGATTTAATTTGAAATTTAAGAATATATGATAAATTAGATATTAAACTCTTTTCCTTGGCAAACTTAGATGTTAGGTGAGGGTGGTTGATTTTACAATTCTATCTAATGAGGTGTATAAGCAGTTAGCCTAGAAGCCATTTTTAATTTTCGCATACATAAAAGTTTGAAAAAAGGCACTGAATACTTTATCTTAGGGTCATTGCATAAATATTCATAAGACTCTGACTGCTGTCATGAATATCAGTCATAAGGTGCCTGTTATTGTGGGACATAGGATTCCTGGGTGCACTGGTGCAAGTAATTGAGGACCAGCACAGCAGTTTTCAAGGTCACATTTATTGTTTGCTGAGTTCAGTGGCAGAAGGCTTATAAGCAATTGGCTCATGGTATTGCAATACATCAGCATTGCTTTTGCAATATTGGTGAAATATATTGTAGCTTTGATTGTACTCTTTCATAAACTTCTGAGAGCTTGAGTTTGAAAATTCAGGAAATTATTTTTAAATTTCATGCTCACTTAACCTGCACTTACTTAAAATCAGATATGGGGAGAAGGTGGGAGACTGTATTGTTTGTACCCATGACAGTAAATGTTGTAGGATGAAATATTATTGCTTTTGAGTCCTCCCTCCCTCTATTTTTTAGGTTAGATTGTCGTGGATATTTAGTAGAATGGTTGGTGAAACTTACCTGTAAAACATTAATGGTTTGTAAGTTTTCTTGGATTATTGTAATTACCATATGAGCATTATTATATATAAATGTTTATAAATAACTGAAAAAAATCAGTTGCTTAAAACAAGATAGTTTCAGTGTATTTTAAAACAGAAATTTCAAAGGCAAATAAAAACCAACCCAAATTTCTTAATGAAGATGATCTTGCAAGCAACCTCTATTTTTAATATCTTTTCTAATCAGCTGTATCGCAGTGACAGTGACAGTTCAACCCTGCCAAGGAAGTCCCCTTTTGTCCGGAATACCTTGGAGAGGCGGACTCTGCGGTATAAGCAGGTATGCTGAGGAAAATGACCTTATGACCTTTAGCTTTCATTAAGTTGCCAGAACAATGGTATTTTTATATTTGAGAGTTTCTTTCAAAATCTTTCAAATTTAGTTTATGATGCAGGGTGCAGGTTCAGAGATGTATGTGTGAATGTGACATTAACACATACATCTCCCCTCCTATACAGCCTAACAAATAATAGTATTTGAGACCCAAGTATTCAGGAATGAATAGGTTAAGCTCTCCTTTTGCCCCCATGCCACCCCTCCTGCTGTCAAACAAGTGGGCAGAGAAGGGCAGATGAGGCATTAATATTTTGTGTATAATTGACATAAAATGTAGTCTGGTCAGCAGAAGTTAATGCCTTGCTGGTATAGGCAGGTAGGCAGGTAGGCAGGTAGGCAGCTATGCCTTCCATTTTGATTCAGAATGTATCTTAAAACCAATATTGAATGAAGCCCTTTAAGAGGAGTCTTGTTCAGTACAATATTTTTCTGATGTCGTTATGTCATTGAGTTTTTCTTATTGCATCTATTTTATTATCATCATAACATGGAATTTTAGTCCATAAACTTCATTAGATAAATATTTGTAAGTAGAAAGGAAACTGTAAAAGGAAGTAGTAGAAAGTATTAATTGAAAAATTTAGCTGTAGGGGTTTCCTTTACCATACATTATCTAACCTTTTCTGGGGGATGTAAATAATCTCCAAAAGTTCATGTGGAAAAGACTTTGTGTGTGAAGTACAGCAACTGTATGGTCTATAGAGCTAAAGACAGACCAGCAAACTATGTTGAGAATAATATACTGTGCATTTGATTTGAATCCTAATAACTCAACAGTCCTGCAGATCATCTTTGGCTGAACTTATGGCAAGGACATCCTTAGACCTGGAGCTGGATCTCCAGGCATCCAGAACTCGACAGAGACAGCTGAATGAGGAGATATGTGTTTTAAGAGAGTTGAGACAGCGTCTGGAAGATGCCCAGCTCCGAGGGCAGACAGATTTACCCCACTGGGTCCTTCGGGATGAGAGATTCCGAAACTTGTTGAAGGAAGCAGAAAGGCAGGTATGGTAAATGACACAAGCACTCAGTTTGCTCAGAAACTTCTTGTTTCAAAATGTCTTCATTTTGATAAGATGTCTAAAGAGCTGTTTGTACAGAATCTCAAATAGTGAATGTTTCTTTTTTATTCTTGAAGCTAGCACAATAAAAATTATTTGTTTGTTTGTTGCTCATTTGTTTTTGTGTAGGTATTTGTTATTGGAACTTTAATAATTTTCTTTCTTCTGATATTTAAAAGAAATTTTGCTGATTTGATATTTATTCTTCTACAAGAATTTTGAATGTCCCCTAAGTATGTGATTTTTTTCCTGTTCTTGGAAAAAGAAGTTGTAGGAAAAGGTGGCAAAATGGCTCAGCAGAAAAAATTGACATTGGATTATCAGAGACAAAAACTGAGCCCAAATTTATAGTAAGATCTTGTTTGACAGCTCTATGTGCAGTAAACTTTGTTAATTTATTACATGTCTTTCTGAAGAGCATTAATAAATGAAACAACTCAGTCTTTTGCATTTATAGTTCTTAGATGTCAGCTATTTCAGACAGTGTACTAGTGTGGTTTCACTGTGGTGGGTGGGGAAAAAATCCATTATTTTACTGTGAATATTCTTGTGTTTCTTTATTCACATGCCCATTTTAAGCATTATGTTCTTGTTTTCAGACCAGACAGACCAAATTTGAACATCACCAAGAGCAAGCAGCTGAAAAGATGCTAAAGAAAGCATCAAAAGAAATATACCAGTTGCGTGGGCAAAATCAGAAAGAACCTATTCAGGTGCAGACCTTTAGGTAAGTGGTAATGCATACTGAAATAGCATAGGAACAGTTCATTAGTCAGGTTAAAGCTTTCTGAAACATTTAGCTTAAGTTTTTTATCTCTTTTGATTTCAATGAGAAGTAGCTAACCAATAATTTTAAACTGTATGTGGATTTGGATATGAGTTCTTTCTGAGTGCTTTGTTCTGCAAAGAGCCAAAGCTAAGGTAGAATTGCAGTGTTACAATTCTAGTATACATGACATTAAAAAAAAAAGCTTCAAATACAAACCTAGCTTAGGTGATTCTTCCAACTTAGCCTAGTTGCTATGAAGTCCAGTTCTTCAATACAAGCCTGTGGGCATAAATAATCTGTTTAATGTAATGCATATAAATTACTAGTAACACACTCTCCCTAAAAATTACTCAGTAATACTGGAATTTTCTTTCAATAAGCCTTTTCCTTGGACTGTGTTTCCAGAGTTGCCATCTTTTTTTCCCCTTTTTTTTGTAGACATTTGCAAAACATACAAGGGTGAACTTGGCATTGCAGAACTTGTCCTGTGAAACCTTTTTACGATTAACTATGACTGAAGTTCAGTGAGTTGTGTAAAGCTTGCACCCAGGTTTTCAAAAATAGTAATTGTCTTCAATGGAATGTTGCCAGAAGTATATAGTGAGGTTTAGTAGTTTTTGGAAGTTTGTTGTACTCAAATAAAAGGCCAGTTCAGTACATAAATAACAAATACTAACAGTTAATCAGAGTAAAGAAACCATGTTCTTGTGGGGAGAACGGGGAACGTAGGCATAATTTTATTTACTTCTTTTTTCTCTTGTTTTGATCACAGAGAGAAGATAGCTTTTTTTACAAGACCAAGGATTAACATACCTCCTCTGCCAGCTGATGATGTATGACATGTTGCATTGTAAACATGAAGTATTTATCGCTTTTATTTTAATGAAGTTCTTAGATTAGACAAGTTTCTTTAAAAAAAAAATTGTGCAGAAGCTAATATACACGTTTTGTAAAAAATAAAAAAAGTTAAAAAAAGTAAACATAAACAAAAACATATATATAAATATATATACATATATATTTTATAATAGCGACTGCAACAAGGCTTGGTTTTTCCTTGTTGTGAAACTGACATCTCTGAAGACAACTTATTTTATAAAAGATCGACTATCCTGTTAAGAGCGTGTACAGTTTTTATGCTGTTTTATTTGACTTAAAGGCTGGAAGACAGAAACAAAGTGAGTTCAGGCAAATTCACTGTAGTGTAATTTATTTATAGTGCCTTTTTTCCTTGAAGGAAAATACCTACTTTAAGATGTATTTTAAGACTGAAATTTTGTTCCTCAGTATTTGTCATACAGTAGAATGGAACCATTGAGCTGGTTTTGTTTCTGATACCTGAAATGAAAATACTATGTTCTAAAATTGTCACTTTTTCAGCTTTATTATCTGTAGCTTATTATGTACATTGTATTCTTTAGCACTGTCTGTGTTATAGCAAAATATTATCACCTGCAATGTGTTTAACACTAATTAGAAGTGATGCTAAACGTTGCAGAATTCATTTGCATGTTCTTACTGTGCACTAATAGATTGTTTTCATTTCTGTTGTGTCTAAAGTATCTTTATATTCTTAACTAGATCCTCAGTTTAAACGGGGGAAGGAAAAGGGTGACAGGTCTTTGTTTTGCTGTTTAATGAAAAGGGAATTTAAGGAGCAGTTTGAGCTAGCTGTGTGGAAAGCCTGCTAATGGACTATTACAGTAATTTCTACAGTTCTAGGGATTCTCATCTGATTCAGGAAAGCACAGATGTTCTGATTTCAGAAAGCAGCTGCTTTAAGTAAGGGTGCTTAAACACATGTTCATCTTAAAGGATGTGCTTTGTGGTCACTGCAAGCAAGTTCTGTTGAGCAGTGACACTTTCCAGGAGGAAGGTGTATAATTCTGGAAGGTACAGCTCACTTGATTGCTAGTTGGACCAGCTAAAATCTGGTAAGAAATAATTTCATTTGTAACCATCCATTTTAATGAAAGACTGTCACCCTAAATTCCCGAGAATGCCAGTTTTGTGTCCTTGCATCCTGCAAGTATGTAAAAATACTTCTTTACTAAGCTACTATAATAGAGTTTCTCATATTTTCCTAATTATACATTACCTGCAAAGAGAGGTGCCCAACACAAGACTGACTTTGCAAATTACTGGAATATCCCCAAAGGAAGATCACATTGTCTCTTAATTAAAGATCAAATTGGTTCCAGAGTTTTCTATGTCAGGAAATCAGAACAAGGGCCAAAATCCAAACAGACCTATCAGCATATTTTCAAATATTCTGTAAGTATGTTTTCTTTGTGAGTTTCAAGAACTTAGACTCTGTTACCTTGTCAAAGGTCAGGAAAACCTGGAAGAGAAATTGAATTACTTTACTTATCCAAGTTGAGGCAAAAAAAGTAATGGGGAAAAAAGATTGTAAGCATAAATGTTAATAAACAAAAACATTTAAGGTAGTATTTCTTGTTTCCTAATATGGCCTATAGTCATTACAGGCATCAAGTGTTGTGATCATATAGCAATTTATATGAAATTGAAGTATATTTAGCATTTATTGTGCTATTCATCCTGAAGCCTGTTTTGCCTGTAAGCTTTGGTGGGTGTATTTTGGGTTCCTCGGGCACAACTAGACTTATTCAGAAACTATGCAGATAAAAACCAAATCATGTGAGAAATTTGTAGTGTTTGGGTAAAAGTCTAGGGCCAGCAAGCTTTTCAGTGCTCATTACTTTAAAAGAGCAGTTAGTCAGAATTTTGTTTCTCATTTCCAGGGAAGGCTGTCACACAGTAGTGTTTATCCAAAGTTACCATGCAGGGACACCAGAAGTGCTTGCTGTGTGTTAAGAGCAGACAACACCACGTTCCTCTGAGGCTGGTCAGGTGCTGGAAGGGGTTGTGCAGAGAGGTGCAGCACTCTGTCCATAGTGTGGATGAGAACTTAACTGAATACAGCCCAGAACATCCTGGTCACATTAGGCCTGCTTTGAGCAGGGATTGGGGTAGGGACCTTGTTTTCACCCTAAATTGTTCTGTGACTAACCAAGGGGCAGTGTCTGGTGGTCTCTCTGTCAGGGGTTTTTAAATTGTGACCGCTGTGAGATGTTGTCGGTGTATCTTGTGGGTCTGTGATTCTGACTGCTAAAATGAGTTCTGTCTTGATGTGTTAATGAGTTATCATAT
Source organism: Urocynchramus pylzowi (assembly GCA_013397555.1). NCBI lineage: Eukaryota > Metazoa > Chordata > Aves > Passeriformes > Fringillidae > Urocynchramus > Urocynchramus pylzowi. The sequence goes on from VZRH01006484.1 coordinate 753,118, forward strand.
TCAGTATTCATCTCTCTTGTTTTTGTCACAGTTCTGTATGATTGTGTCATTTTTGTATTATTTGAAAGTATTTCTTCTATAAAATAAAATAATTTGCCATAAACAGAAAAAGGGTTTTCTTGTATGTCAATGATATTTCTTGAATCTTTTATATTTGCCACATTCCTGATGATGTAATGAAAAAAACAATAGTATATTGAATAACACTGTAATGTAGGTTAATGTAATGAGTTTTCAAATAAAGGTAAGAGAGAAAATCTGGGAAACTGAAGATCTAGAGGGGTTATACTTAAGACCTGAAAGAGATGCAGAGTGTAAGGAATGGCAGATATGTTCTTCCTAGTGCTTATCACTCATGATAAGTTGACAGCTGTATCAGAAGTTCATAGTTGAATATTCCCAGAATTCTTGGGTAGCTCCACTTAAAACATGTTGAACTGCCTTTTTTTTATAACAAACATTTGCACTTTCTAAATAGTATGGAAAACAAGTTGACATTATTGGTTCTGTAATATCTTACTTATGACTAATTCCAAGGTGGAAACCGCTCAAAAGAATACTGGTTGACTTTTTTTTTAGGCTGGCACTTACTGCTGCTTTCACAAAGGAAACATTAAATCTGCATAATTACAGAACGGCCATTTCTCAGTTTCCTTCTGCAACCTTGCAAGCTGCAGGAGCACAGGCAAAATCATAGCAAGGACATGTGACTCCTGTCTCTCCAGTATTTGCAAGGCATCAAGGGTATGACAGAGTTTAGGTTATTTTTAAACAGTCTGCTAGAAATAGGCATTTGGAACGGCAACCGTCCCTGTCTCGCTGCCGTCAGGAACAGCAACAGAAGCTACAATGGGTACGTGGGGTTGGGTTTTCTCTTGTAAGAATGAAGTCTTATTTGTATTTCTTGCTGCAGTTCTTCCAAGCACTTTGCAGGACTTAAAGGTAAGTGCCGTATAAAAAGAATAATTTTTTTTTAGTGAGTTAGATGAACTATGTCTTTTTCTTTTTAGAGAAGAGGGCCCATCGCAGCTTGTTTTGACCCCAACCTCCTTTATGACTATAGTGTTGTACATCTTTGAGAGGAAGAAGCATTTACAGAGAGGCTTGAGAAACTGCAGGCTAACAAAAGCAGGAACAGCCTTGCCTAAAACATCATGTGAATAATATTTTTTTTTCTCTGAGTTTACTCAATTGACTGAGTAGCATTGGAAGAATATACCAAGGAGTAAAGTTGATTTGGTTTTGGAATCTGTAAATGTCAGTTAAATAATTTGCTTGCACTTGGAAAATCTCCATATTCTTGGATTTCAAAGCTTCTTAGGAGGTGCTTATGGTTCCTTACAATTTCTGAATAAGTCTTACATTTGAGCATAGATATCTATTGTATTTTCAATAGAGAATCACGTATTCTGTCCCTTTAGTTTGGCTGCAGTTTGACCATCCAACTAAAAATGTACATGCAGTAGGAAATTGAATGAGATCAGCTGGTAATACACAAGATAAAACCAGGAAATTTAAATTAATTTAGGAAAGTCTTTTCAGGAAAAAAGTGTAGGATTGAGACCCTAACACTCACTTGTTAAGCGTACAAAATTAATATTCTGTGTCTAGGGCACAGTGTTTGTGTTCAAGTGTGTGTCTTTGGCATAGAAGTTCCCAGGTGTAGATGTTTCACCAAGTGAATGCTGCTTCCTGTTTTCCATATTTTCCTCTCATAAACTGATTGAAGGAAATTGCAGTTGTATTATCAAGAAAATAAATCAAGTGCTCAATGTTTAGCTTCCTTCACAAATTCAATTGGCCTATTAATACTGATTTTAATGGACACAAAGAATGGAGGCTGGCAGGAAGCTGGCACTTGTATCACTTTTCCACATTTCACTGACATGGTTATGAAGGCCTGAGGCTGTTACTGATCTATGAGTGGTAGAGGATTATGATCTGCAGTGCCGTGTGTGAAGGGCATAATCAAACCTCTTCTCTAAAGGTGTGAGTCTTGCTCCAGAAAGGTGTGGGAGCTTCAGGTGAAGCAAGTTAAGTGTTCAGATTTCTCAGTAAAATCCAGTGTGTGGCTTTGCATGGGGAGTCCCTACCAGAAATACATGGCACATCCATAAATTACTGCTCAAGCACACTGGGACAAAGTGGTCTTCCAGAACTGAATTCCTTTGACTTTGAAATGAGTGGAAGTCACTTATGTGCCTTCAGTCACGTGTGAGTATTTTCACAGGTGCTTGTGCAAGACCTCCCTCTACTCAGCTGTTGCATCTGCTTGGAAATACAAAGCCCCTGCCTGGTTACCTGTAGGGGTAAAACCAGTCTGCACAATATTCAAATACAGAAAGGTGAGCAGTAAGGGGAATGTCCTGAAATACAACACACTGCACACATACAAAGATGTAGAGGGTCTTCAGAAAGAACAGTTACAACCTCTGCCTTGCAGAATACAGCCCTAGTGGCTTGTACAAAATCTGTGCAGTCAGAACTTTGGCAATTCTTACCTTCTTGTAGAAATCAAATACATTGCTGAGTATGATAAAATTCTTAAACACTCCCCTTGCCCCTCAAGAAACACAACCCCCCCCCCCCAAACAACACCAAAAAAAACCACCAAAACCCCCAAGATTACTGTTGAGATGCAGTACACAGTTAACTAAAATGTGAAAGTCAGGCTAATTGCCTTTTCAAAAAAGTATTCTAGAAGTTCTAGGTTTTCAATATTTGGGAAAGCTTAAGCAGATGTTTTGGAAAGGAAAAGTAGCCTGGCATAGAGGAGAGGGTCTTTCAAGCCGTGACAGTTGCATTGAAGAAAAGACAGGGATGGATGGATGGATGGATGGATGGATGGATGGATGGATGGATGGAGGGGAGAATTAAGAAGTGAAGGTAACAAGGATGAAACCTTTGAAGGGAAGCTTGCAGAGCATGAATTTGACACAGAAAATGGAGAGAAGTCAATTTGGATAAGCTTGAAATGCAGTGCCAGAAAAATGCAAGGGATGGTGAAATTGCAGTTTGTCTCGTTTCAAGCTGCTGTGAATACATATTTCACAGAGCAGCAACCTGGCCTGCAGAGTCACCAGGAGTATTTGCTGGCGTGCACACAGCATATGCTTTTACCTCGTGAAAACTGTGAATGTTGTTGCTGTTGCATAAGAACTGCACAGAACGATTGATTATCTCAGGTTAGGGAGGGAAAAAGCAGGGTGAGTTCCAATGGTGACGGAACGGGCAGGGCAGGGCAAAGCGGCTTGCGGTTTAATCCCGCAGGATTGCAGGCTGGAGCGTCTCCCCGGTCAGATATCCTATAGACAGAGGATGCAGTCACATGATTGCTACTGCTTCCTCCCCATGACATCACTGCTGGTGCAGCCATACCACCCGAGGAAGGATGCTATTAAAATCATTGGGATTGGGCTAAATGATGTTGCATTGCAGGTAAGCAACATAACTCTTTGAAAAAAAAAATAATTTGCCAGTTGCTCTTGTGCTGCAGATGCTCTTGTAGAGCTCCAGCTCCGTCGGGCAGAGTTTCTGCTGGAAAATAAAGCAGCAGGTTTTCTCTGCAAGCAGAGGGTTTGCAGGTGCAGAGGCTGCCTGCTGGCTCTGTGCTGTTCTCCCGGCTGGCATCTCCATCAGAAATGCTGCCAGATGGAGCTTTCTAGCTAAAGAAGCCCCTTTGTTCCCTGTGCTTTCCAATGGCTCCTTCGGGTGTCTGCGGAATTCTGCATTTACGTGAGCAGCCATCATCACTCAGTCGTGCAAAGAGAGCAGCAATAGTGCTTTGCTTGCATCCCCTGCCTTTTTTTTCTCCTGGATGCTTAAAGGAAGTTGCTGTTGTGTCTAAGCTTATAAAGGAATGAGGATTAACTTGCTTGAGGGGCTAAGAGGTGTATTTGGGGAAAGAGGCTTTTCATTTATTGTTAATTTTTGCTGATGTGGTTTCAAAGCACCTAGTCTGACAGGTTTCCTGCTTAATTTGCTGTAGTAAAAGGTCAGTTTTTCCTTGTCCTATATAAATGTGAAAAGACCTTTTCCAAAAGGAATGTAGGCGATGACAAGCGGATTTTTGCTCCCTTGCAAAATGCCGATCACCAAAAGGCTGAAAAATCCACGGCAAATTGTGCTTATGGACTTAATGTTTGTGGAAGCAAAGTCCAGAGTCTGTTTTCCTGGTGTGGATGTTTAATTATGTGCTCTGTACAAATACATGAATATCTGTATCTGTAAAGGAAAAAAATGGTGACTCTCCTGTAGGGCTTTTTTCTGTATAGCTTTTAAAATATATTTTAGTGTTTTAAAATTCTTAATTTTTTTTAAACTTTATTCTAATGCAAATGTTACAGTGTGAGAAACTAAATTAATTTTGAGCTTATGCTAGTCAGAAATAAAAATTATATATTTTTTAAACAATTGGGACAAATTATTCTGTGCCTTTGCCAGAGAACAGAGGATGACTAAGCTGCAGCTTCATCAGGCAGAGAGTCAGGTGACTTTTTACTTCTGGTCTACAGGAAGTTTTTTTTTATTCTTCCAAATCCTGTTCTTTGTTCAAATAATTTTTTCCCACTATTGGAAAAATGTGAAAATTTGGCACGCTTAGGATCTCTGTGTGCTCACCCATACATTAAGGGGGGATATTTTGGATCTCCTGTGCTGAAGTAGATTGTGCATCCTAGGGAGGAGTGAATTCTGGTTTCCAGTGATCAGGAATGCAGTTGTGTCAGGATCAGAAATTAAGGTGTGGTGGGGGGAAAAGTAGATAATAAATTATTGAAGTACAAAATGACAATTGTTGTTCCAAACTGAAGAGAAAAATAAATTTCAATTTCATTTTTCTCCAACAGAACCTCTCCTATTTTTTCCAGACTGAGCTTCTAAAGTGATAGAAACACAAACCTGTTGCTGCATGAGGTGATGGGGGCAGGGGGGATATTGCATCCTGTCAGTGCCAATGCTGAGTTTCTTCTCCTTGGTTCCCTCTGGAGTCAAGGCTGGCTCAGTTCTGTCCAGCACTGGCTGTGAGCTGAGCTGTGCTCTTGCCCACCAGGATCACTGAGACTTGGCTCTTTGCCCGTGCAAGGAGCACAGCAGGGCTGCCACGCCCTGGTTCTACAGGTGAGAGGGGTACCCCCCTCCTCCAGATCACATGCAAGTGCCCTATGGAAATGTGTGCCAGGCAGGGGTTCTCCTGGTCTCTCAATTCCTTCTCTCTGTCTCTCAGTCAATCTTCTGTGCAGGAAGTCAGGGCACCACCCTGGTATGTATGCTTCAGGCCCTCGGAAATTAAGGACTTAAGTGCCCTAAGAGTTACTTAGTATGGAAGGGGGATCCCGGGGTCATCCCCAGCTGGAGGGGGCTCTCCCTGGCAGCACTGGGATGCCATGCCAGGGCTCCAGCACATGGCTGCAAGAGTGCTCAGCCCCTGTGCCCACAGGGGCCTCTTACACACGTTGTACCTTTCCAAGGGTAGTGGCTGGTAGCTTTTAAACAGGGACCAGAGGAGAAGGAGATGGGGAGTGTTGACCCTGGGTTAGAGAACTTCCTATCTGCCTGAACCGAACAGGCTCCTCTGGAGTGCTGTAACCTCCTGGGGCTGGGAGCTGCTTCATCATGAAGCTGTTGTTTGCTGACCTGGAGGGCAAAGTGAGCAGGATTGTGACTCTAGCCAGGTGCTATAGCTGGGAAAAAAGGGGATGCTCCCAATGCCCAGGCTCCTCCACAGTCCACAGCATCTAGCTTGTGTTGGAGGTTGATGTTGTGTCATGTTCAGCCTCTCTCAGGCCTGAACAGCTCCTAGCTCAGCATGGTGCTCAGCCCTCAACAGTGGTGTGGTGCCCAGAGGTACCAGTCCTTTTCCTGGTTGCTTTTGCCATCACACTGCAGCTTTCAGGATATCCAACAGGGCTCTCTCTGTGTGTGTGTGTGTGTGTGTTAATTTTTGCTCTTAGTGAGAGGTTGTAGACAAAATGTCTTAATTAATTTTTTGTGTGTGCATACCTACACACCAAGTGTTGGTTTTTTTCAGCTTTCTTCATCTCTAGCCTGGCAGAACTAAAAATGCACACATGATTATTAATGTCAAAAGAGATACTCAGGCAGGGTTACTAGGCTGCTGTTCCTAAAGCACTTTTAACATTATGCTCTTAAGCATCATCCCAAGAAAAGGATCTCCCTATCTTGCAGAAGCTTCCTCTCAGGGGGATGAAATAACTTGTCTGTATTTGTGCAGCTCATCAGCACCAAAGGCAGCAGTGAAAGCCAGTGCCCTGTGAACAGGAAAACATCACCCTCCTGTGTGAAACTGACTCACAGCCTCTGCTCAAATCACGAGAAGTGACATGCTAGAACAGATTAATGGCTTTTCCAATGTGGGTTTATCGGTTTTATTTCAAGCTGAAGGCTCAAAAAGGTTTTCAGTGAGAGATGCATTGAATGCCATTGAACATCCCATTTTGGGAAAGAACTGTTTAGGAGTAACTGTGTACCAGGGCACTTCCCTTCTGACAGTGCAACTCTGCTCTCTCTGAACACATTCACTTTTTCTTTCTTTTTGCAGTTTCAAACCTGGTTTTCCCCCTTAATCTTAAAATTTTCTGAATGAAGAGGCAAAGAGCAGCCCTGGAACACAAAATCAGGTGCTGCAAAGCTCAGCTGTGTCTGGCATGAGGAGAAAAACCCTGTAGCACCCCTGACTCTTCAGATGTGGATTAGAGCTCTGTGGCAGTAAAAACCATGGGTACAGAAGGGAAATTCCTCCTCTTTTTTGTGAAGAAGAGGACTTTAAGAATAGCAAGAATAGAAACCATACATGCTCCTATACTGTTAGGGCTTCTTTCCAGGGTGTCCTGTCTCCTGAAATGTAGTTTCTTACCCAGAAGTTGAAGGCTTCCAGTGTTTTACCTAATCAAATCTTGTTTCCTTCATGAGGCTCATCTGCCCAAACTTCTGGGCTGTTAGCAGAGAAGCATCTTTTAATAGAGATGTTTCACCTCAGTTTCAAAACTGCAGATAAATATTCCAGAGGCAGTGATGCTTCCCTCCTGCTTTTTCCACAGACTAAATATCTGCACTAGCAAGTAAATCTAGTGGAGGGACCTTTAAGACTCACTGGAAACAGAGATGTGAGTTTAACATTTTTTTTAATATACAGCCAATTTTGGCAAAAATTCCATTTGGAGCTTCAAGGGGAAGAGCTG
>VZRH01006484.1:760441-771002 GCA_013397555.1 Urocynchramus pylzowi
GGACCCCCCCCCCCCCTTTTCTGACATAACTGAGCAGCTGAACTAATTTTGCTGAGACTTTCCCAGAAAACTTGAAGGGGGATCAGGCACACGATATTTCATACCACAAGAAATTGTTTTCTAAAGGGAGAGTCATGGTGGGAAGGAGCAGGGGTGTGATGTTGGGGTGTGGTTTACCCCTCAGAGGAAGGGAGGAGAAAAGGAGAAGAGGGAGTCTGGCAGTGATGGCAGGGTGGGAAGCCCTGCTGGCTGGGTACCAGCTCCCGTCCCTGTCGGCCCCTTCGCCTGTGCTCCTGGCCAGCTCTGTTCTCTGTGCTCCCCCCATGACACCATGTGTGGTGGCTGAGGGGGGCAGCTTAAGGCTGTGGTTTGGTCAGAGGAGTGCCTCAGTTTTCTGCCATTTATCCCAAATGTTCCCTCCTGCCTTTCCCTTCTCTCCAAGGCCCTCTCCCTTGTGATCTGGTGCCCTGTGTTTTTTTAGCTCTGCTGTGGCTTTGTAATTTTTTCCATAGAGGTTATTCAGGGTAAAGCTGCACATCAAAGATGTGACTGTATTTAACTTGACCACACTATCATAGCTGGAAACTCCATAATATGTGGTGATGGGGCCATAAAATAAAATGCTGCAATATTTTACATTACTGTTTTTGATACTGCAGCCTGCCTGTGCTAGTGTGGTGAGAAACTGAGGGTTTGCAGAGCTAATTACTTGTATTTGGAGGCTGTGCAATTAGTCCTTGAATTGTAGGAAAGGCATTTGCCAATATTAATATCTTGTCTTTCCTCTGTATTTTCTCAATTTATAGGAAAATTTCTTTTTCACATTATGTTTCAAAAAAAAAGGGCTGTAAGTCGGTTCAGTTTTTTCTGCTTTTTCCAGGAGTCTGAACTTGATTACTCTGGTTCAAGGACATTTTAACATTTTTACAATTTTAACACCTTTTTGTAAACTTCATCATTAAGACAGAAGGTCAATTACTTGTTTGGCTCATTCAGTCTGAAGCTTCTAAATTGAATAATCTTAAATTGCCTGTAAATATTTTTCAACCGATAGAAAATCACCCATTTGACTTGCTGGGGATTTAGCCTGCTTGCTTTTGCTTAAGACTTCTTCCTTGTAAAATCACCACCCAGCAGCATCTTCCTTCTTGTTGAGAAGAATGTTTAATAACTGTTTACCTGTCTCCTATATCACACATTGCCATTTCTAAATCATCTTCTATGTGGCAGGTGCTGGAAGGGGAATTACATCCACACAACCTTGACCTTCCTTGGTCTCTTCTAGGCTAAGCAGACCTCAGTCTCTGACCCCTCCACAAAAGACACAATCATCTGCCTGTACTTTTCATTTATGTCTTTCATGGTCACCCTGTTAATAATCTTGCTTGTTGCCTCCTCAGTTGCCAGGCCCATTTTCTCTGGCCAGGTGGTGCTGAAGACTGTGGTGTAACTGTGCTGGGCTCTAGGAACTTTCTCCCTCAGCCTTACCCTCTTAGGGCTCTTTCTGAACACTGACCCTTCCAACCCAAACCTTTCCATGATTCTGTGATTCAGCTCACTCTGCTGGCAGCACTGGCCTGTTTGCCTGGATTCAGGGCCTGTGAGGAGAGTGCTCTGTGTCCATCTCTGTGACTGGGTCTAAATTCCTTGGGGATGGATGGATGCTGGCAGAGCACCCAGCTCTCAGGAGGAGGTGCCTTTGCATGACAGATCCCCTCGAGCAGATAAAGGCCATGAGGCTGGGGCACTGTTCTTAGTCCTTGGAACAGTCAGTACAAGTATTAGGGGCACAGAGTGGCAAACCATCTGCCCATGCAAAGGGCTCTTGTGAGGATTGCCAATAAAATTGCATTGTTCATTACTGACTACTACAGAAAATAAATCCCAGGGATTTTCACAGCCCCCGTGCTCCTTCATTTTTGCAGTAACTGCTGTCATGTCACGCCACATGAACACAGCTCATCTGGCCTACAGTTCAGGTGAGTGGTGGGCTCAGCTCTGGTGGAGTCATGATTCAAAAGCTTTTGTCTGGAGTAGGATCTCCTCTGTTTTATCACAGTGAATGTGTTGGCACTAGAGCATGGCAAAGCCCTGAGACACGCCGTGCTCTCCTTTGGCGTGTTGGCTAACGCACGATACATGTGTTAGAGATGGAACAGGTGATGCTTTGGACACCCTGAAAAAGGCACTCCAAAAGTGAATTGAGAAACTTGCAATTGGCATTTAGGCTTTTGCTTTCTTCTCCCAGCCTCTTGCAAGGTTCACTTATTCCTTATGCCACAGCAGAAAAGAGGTATCCTTTGCTGTCTGCATCCTGTCAGGTGTCACATAGCAACCCCCCACTTCAAGGAAAACAGCAAAGCGTGTAGGTGAATGTTTGTCTGCTAGAAACATTTGAAGTGTTGAAGTAATTCAGTAACTGTGATCTGTTGAAAGTAACTTGAAACTTGTTGGAATTGCATTAAAAATCATACTGCCTGCCTCAGTGCAATGTATCCAATTAAAACAGAAAACAGGATGAGGAGGACATAGCATGGAACTAGCATGTCTAGGAGCAATAGGCCAGGGCCAAGACTTTTCCTTTGATGACTGTTCAACTCGTTGTTTTCCATCAGTATACTTTTCAGCCTCTTTGAACCATGGGTTGTTTTGGTCTGTGCTTGCCATGTCAGATACATTTCATATCCGATCAGTCAGTCAGCATACTACCTAGCATGTCAGTTCACTGATAGAGCCCTTCTAGCTGTGGCTTTACATTTGTACTTGCTGTAACAGTGCTCTAAAGCTGAGTTTGTCAGCATTTTCATTGTAAATGTGATTTATCACTCTTCTCTAAAACTTAGCTCCAAACTGATTGAAGTCAAGTGATGAATTTACTCACTGTGAGACTTGCAGAAAAAATGTGACCCAAAATATGATAACACTACTACCTTTTGGTTCTTTAGGAAATAGTAAAAAGTGAGTAAATGTAATGAGATCTTGTGTCTATGTAGTACCAGCTGTGCTTGTTGCTGTGTTCTGGTCCATCAGCAACTCCCTGTGTTTGCACCCTGGCTTTTCTAGTTTGTTTGCATGAATCTCTCCTTTGCTTTCCTTATGTGTTTAAAAATGATCTGGTTTCCTACAGTCATAAAGTTTCACAGGCTGATATTTGGACCCTTGCTTCCTGCTTGTTTTCATGCAGCTCCTCTGATATTTGTAGGGTAACTAACTTCAGAATTCTGTGCACCAAGCATGGCTGGCTGGGAGATCAGGGACTGACCATCAGATTGATCTGGCCCACGATTTCTGGAAGATGTTTAGGGTTATGTGGCAGCCAGGAAAGCCTCTATGAGGAGGCACAATTGTCAGTCTAGCACTGTGACCTTTCTTGATTTGAGACTCAGTCCCTGCCAGGACTGCTACATCTACAGGATCACAGTAGTCTGTCATGGATCTAAATCCAGGGAAGTCTGCTAATCAGAACCCTGTGAGTTCCAGAGATACATGGTTTGGTCAGGTTTCTTTGTTTTCTAGTTCAGTTTCTAGAGAGAACCTGTTTGCAATTATTGAATCAGACTATTGACACACGTGTTCAGTTGTAGATACTGTAAGCTAGTTAGTAAAAATGAGTGCTCACTGTTAAGGCTCTCTACTGTATTGTAGGGAATAAAATGGCTGATGGAATTCAAAGTGGATAAAGGGGAAAATGTCCCTAAGAGATTACAGAATGATGGGCTCCAAACTGGCCACTGTCTCCCAAGGAGTCACAGCAGAGTGCTTAGGGTTGGATGTCTGCCCTAGGAAAAGCTGGTGGAGTGCCAGAAATTATTAGGAAAAGAATATGGGGACTAGGCAGGAAACAGCCCTTGCACAAATTATGTTGCATCAACATCTGCAAATGTGGTGGAAAGGACAGCAAGGATGACTAAGACATGGAACAACAAAGGGACAAAATACAAATGTTAGGCAATTCCTCAGAAAGACTCAACACCTTTCATTGTGTACAGTAAGCTCAGTCAGAGCATCCAAATCTCTTAGATGCTCAGGTTTGAGGAGATGCATTTGTAACTAATTCTGCATGTTCATGGTATTGCAATGTTTTCTTTTGAACTGGTAGTGTTGCACTCATTAGATCAGATGAAGATATCTACCTCTGACATCTCTTTCTGATTAATAAATAGAAATTATCACTTCTGGGAAGTAATCTCTTTCATTCTAATGTAAATAGTTAATTTCCTGTCATCAGCTGTGAAAGGAGTCTAGGTTTTTTGTCCAGAGTGTAGTGCAGATTTCTCATGCTAGATGACACAACCAGCACCACAGCTGTTCATGCTTTTGCCATCATTGGGGTGTATTGCTGCAGTACACCTGGCTATAATTCATGTTTGGATGAGGTTAATTTGCCCTTAATTTATGTGTATTAAAATATCTGTAATTGATTGATTGGTGTAAGGCTCCAGTTCTGCTGACAGAACTGAGAGCATCTCTGCAAGCTTCACTCAGAAGGCAAGTTAGCTCATCCTGAAATAAACCTTGTAAATTATTACAGATGCCAAAGTAAAGTAAAAGAAATAAATGCAAAATAAAGAGAAAGAAAGGGATACTTCCAGTGCTTGGTGATAGGATACAGGATGGAAACTCTGTAGTACTCAGTTCAAAAGTGCTGTAGTTAGGTTTTATTTACTAAAATTGTGTTTTGCATAATCTGATACCACATCTGTGCTTCCAAAATCGTAGTACCTGAAGTGAACTTTAAGGCTGGCAATCATCCAGTTCACTGCAATTCCCAGGTGCTGGTATGGTACCTTGAGTTCAAAGTTTGTTTGTTTTCTTAGTCTTCCATGGCTCTGTGGTCTCTAGCACATTTTTTCTCTCCTTGGACATGTTGTGTAGCACGTATTTTTGGGATAGATTCAGACTGAGATTGTAATTATCCTACATACTTGTGGTCTGGCCTGGTATCATCCATCACAATACTGTCATGTCCTGGGCATTGACAACGTACTTAAAAAGCTATTTTTTACGTGCTATAACTAGCATACTGGGTAATTTTCTTGTGGTATTAAGGAAAACTAGCCAATGCTTTCAGTTTCCAGGAGTTTGTTTATTTAGCAGAGGGTGCTGCCTTGTGCAGGCAGTCAGTCTGAGCTGCACGTTCTGTACAGGCCCTGCTGTGCTGTATGGGAAGAATTGGGTGAAGCAAATGATCTGCAAAGTATCACAACGTTACAAAGCAACAGCAGGGTCTAATCCTTTCACCTCATTTCAGCTTCCCTTTCCAGTCCCCGTAGGAGACCCTGAACTCAGCGTCCCCTTGCAGCTTCAGCTCCTGTAGTCAGGCACATCATCCCACCTTCGGATTCCCATTTCACTCAGCCAGCGTGGGAGCGTGCTCTCACCTGCTTGGCCATGGATTGCTGTTCTCAGTTGTTGCTCCTCTTAACTTCTGCTTTTTAAATCACCCCAGTTTTGTGGCAGCTTATTTGTGCTCTGCATGGGACACCTGCTCTGCATTGAGTTTCCTTCCCCAGGCTGTGATTCACTTGCTTGATTCTCTTTCAAACTGCTGCTTGGAGATTACTTGATTTCCACATTTGAAAGGGCTTCTCTTAATGGTATAATGGTGACCTGCTGGTTGCCTGTAAGATAATGCTTTTCTCAGCTGCTTGTGCTCTGCACATTGTCTGTCACCCAAAAACTCTACACAGTGGTGAGCAGAGACTGACAAAGCTGAGTGTTCATACTCATTACATTGCTGAAGTCCCCACTAAGGCAAAAAATTACATGGTGAGGTTTCAAGTAAAACAGTCAAAAATGGGGAAAGGGGAAGAAAAAAGACACTAAGTAAAGAGGGCTGAGCAGAGTATCAGGGTTTATGGACAGTCCACTAAAAGCTTATCTGCTACATTTTTGCCTGTTCCAATTACAGAGTTGGGAAACTTCCTCACAGTTTCAAAGATTCAAGTTCTTGTGAAATTCCCATTTCTATACATGGTGGAACAAAGTGGGTGCAGTCATTGGTGCCAGCAAAAGTTTCTTTGTGTCAGTCAAGGAGCTGCAGGCTCTGCAGGATCTCTTCTACACAACCCCTAAAGTCTGTATCTGTCCCCATTCTTACGCGTTTTTATGTTTTTCCCTCATAACTCCATGATAACAGATTTTTTTTAAGACATATAATTTCAGATTACAAACCCTAGGTATTCTCTGGAAAACCCCATTTCCCAGGCATCTCTTTTAGGATGGATGGAATTAATGATCTTTAGAACAACACTTAATTAAGTGATGTAGAAGAGCCCAGCTGCCACCTCCAGTCCCAGCCCAGGACCCCTGGCCAGCTGCTGGAGCCCTCCTGGAGCCACTTTCTCATGTGCAGATTCAACCAGCAGCTGAGCCTGTATCCCAGAGGCACACCCACAGTAGCTCTCCAATTAGTGTGAGTGGTGAAGTTTGTTTCTGCTCATGTTCTTCATGTTTGCTCTGTCAGGTTTGTGTTTCTTGTATATTTTGATTCTGCTTTCTCCTCCATTGCCCATCTTGTTCCAATGCCCCTGAACAGACCACCTTGCTGGAATAGATGTTCTCATACTCCTAAGTGCCCTCATCCAAGTTCCCTTCAAATGCCTCTTCTAACTGTTTGTTTCAGTTTGGGAACAGGTATCTTTTATTTCCTCTTGTGCTTTAGTAGGATATGTGGTGGATATGTCTCCCCCTGCTTTCTTAAAAGCAAATATGAAGAGTTTGTGTGTGCCCCCCAGGACTACTGCTCATGCTGCCTTGACTTCCTGGCTTGTGGAGGTATTTCAGAAAACTTGGTTCTGAAACGCCTGACAAAGCTCTTGAATTTATTGACAAACTTGTTTTTCCTCTACATACAGATCCTAATATGGTCAATGCAGGAGACATGAATGGTTCAGGCAACCTGATGGATTTTCTGGATGAGCCTTTTCCTGATGTTGGAACCTATGAAGACTTCCATACCATCGACTGGCTGCGGGAGAAGTCGCGTGACACTGACCGCCATCGCAAGGTAACGGTGCCAAGCTTCGATGCCCCACATCCCTGGGCCACAGACATCCTGGGACAAAAACAAGTGATTTTCCAAAGTTATTGCTTCCTACCTTCTTGCATGACTTGAGGAGAACTTCTAAACATGTAGAAGTGGGATGACTTGAGGAGAACTTTTAAATATCAGGAGATGGGATGCCCTGAGTTTGTAAGTATGAACGGGCTGCTGCAAGTTAATCAGCTGAGCATCTCTGAATAAATTATTAGGACTGAAGGAAGTAGAGAGTAGAGAAATTGTATGCATCATCTAGGAGTTTAATTATTTTAAACTTTGTACTCGAAAACTGTCAATCCAAATCAGCAACACATCTATATGTGTGTTTAATTTCAGATTACAAGCAAAAGTAAAGAATCCATATGGGAGTTCATCAAGAGTTTGCTGGATGCCTGGTCAGGATGGGTTGTTATGCTTCTCATAGGACTACTGGCAGGTACGTATGTGTAAGTGCTTTAGCTGTGCCTGAAGCATCTCACTCAAGCTGCTGCAGTACCATCTGCTTCTCTTTGCATTTCATTGTCTCTCCATTGATGTTTTTTGTTTTTAAGGTAAAAAGACAACTTTGCATTCATGCAGTTATGATACTAAATAAAAATACCCACTTGCAAAGGCTCCTTTTGAGTGCTGACCTAGAAAAAATGTTTTCACCAGTAGAGGGATTTTTCTGTTGCTTTGGGAAATCTGCATTTGAGTGCTTCATACTCAGTGGGCTGCTTTGACTTTCTGAATCTTTACTTTGCAGAAGTCCTAAAATTTTTTTTTTAGGATTTTTTTTCTTGTCATCACTTTAATTCTGCAAGTAAAAAATATGATGTGGGGAAAATATTGGTTGTGGACACTCAAAGCGGGGTTTTATAAACTGCTGTTTCCTCTGGGTTATCTTCTTTACGTATGCGTGAAGGCAAAATACAGTTTCAGACTTGGTTTCAGATCTGCTTCCAGGCCAGACAGACATTACATATTTAACAGCCTGCTCAAACTCACATGGCAAATTCATTAATTTCCTCAATTGTTCCTGTCTTCTCCTCAGTTTAGCACATCTTCCTGCTTGGAAAGCTGCACTTCTCTGATCCAGCTCAGACAGCTGCCATTTTTTATGCTTTTTCAGTGATGTCAGGGTGCTCCTGTGTCATGCTGCTTGGTGAAAGCACCATGTGAAATTTCCCAGTTTCCAGGGGGTGATGGGAATTTCCTGCTCAGCATCTGTCAAGTTAATATGTTTATTACAGTTGTTAGGACCTTTAGGAGTACTGGTAAAGTTCTTGAGAAAACATTTCTGAAGTCATGTGTTTGGCAAATTATGTAATTTCATAGACATGTAATTGTTTCCACAAAAACTTTGTTGGGAGGGTGAGATGGGAAGAGAGTCTGATAGACTGTGTACTACCAGGGCTGCTGAGTCCTGCCTGAAGGCCAGGGTTGGTCTCATCTGGGATGTAGAACTCTGCCTGCAAATAAAGTTAGAGCAAGCCCTTGAGGGCTCTAGTGACCTCAGTAATCCTCTCCTCATACAAAGAATGTGGTTAACATGCACACATTCCCATTTTAGTAAAAACATCCCAGAAGGTTTTATTCAGTTCTAATTTGCAATGAAATCTCTTGCTGAAATCCTCAAGGCTGTTAAAAGCCAGAGCCACTGTCCTCTGCTGAGCCCTAACACTGATATGCCCAGCTTGGGAATGGGGGTTGAGGGTAAGCTACAGCTGAGATCTGGTTGCTTGTACAACCTTTTCAATGACAAGGGTGCAGACCAACATGTATTACCTCAGAGAGTCAAACCAAATTAGTCAGGTATCTGAACCAGGTTTGGGGAGGGAGGAGATGGTGGTGCAGCCAAGAGGCACTTTGTGTTTTCCTCTCTTCATAAAATATTGCCTGCTCAGAGAAGAGAGCATGCTGTGTGATCAGATGGGATTGCATGGACCAGCCTGGCTCCTCCATGGCCCCTCCTCTGCTGAGCAGACAGAAGCTACTGCTGTTCCAAGGGGATCAGCCTGGCTCAGTGGATGGACACTGGGTGGAGCCCTGAGCAGCTGGCTCCAGGCGTTATGGCAGGGAGTGGGAGAGAAAAGGAAAAGGGGCAGCTGCAGTGCTCAGGACATCAGGGTCCCATGGAGCATTCTGCCCCTGCTGTCCCTGTGCTGGGCATGGAGGATAGCAAGGGGGGACTCTTGGGAAGAGGCTGTCAGGGGCTTCCACAAGTTTCCAAAAGCACTTGGATCATTTACCCAAGCCCAGGAGTTTAAATAGAGTTTAACTGATCTAGACGCCTAAATCCTATCAATTTGGTAAACTTTATTTTTCAGATTTTGGAACACCTCAAGGGCTGCACCTCTACTGCTAACATGAGCCAACAAGGCCAAAAGGAGCCACCCTTGTTCTCCAGTGCATCTGTCTCTGGGCCCTGTTGCTCTGCGTGTGCAGCTGCACTGGGCGAGTGAATATTGGTTCTGACTTGCTAGAAAACATGGATTTTGGCCAGATTAGTTTTCAGTTGATTTGTGGGCTCAGCAGTGCTAGTCATCACAGAGTCATAAGCAAACAAAATATACCTGATGGAGGCAGGAAGGAGAGGACCATCCCATTTGGCAGTATGATACATATATCATGTCATACATATATATATATATATATCTTGCCATTTTTGGACTGTCATCAAACCTGCATCCTTTGTTAATCCCAGAAAAGTGCAGGTGGGAAAGAGATGTCTGGAGGGGGTTCTGCTCTGGCTTCCTGCTTACAGCAGAGCCAGCTTCAGGGTTACAGATAACACCAATGTGTATTGAGAATGTAACAGCAGCCATGGGGATCCTATCATAGTTTCCTGTGTGAGGGTGCACACATAAATTAGCCTGAGCAGAGCCCCTCACTGCCTCCAGTCTGTGGCAAGTACCCACAGGACCTTGAACATCAGTCTGGGGGGAGATGTTGGTGTATGGCACAGTCCAATGGCAGGAAGGGCACTAAGGAGCTCCTGGAAATGAGGCTTTGATAGCCAAAGTCTGCTAATGGCAGAGAAAAGGGAAGGAACAGTAAAACCCACAAATGTTGTTTGGTGGGGAGATCAGATGAAGACTGTTCACACAATGATCTGGAAAAAGATACTGAACACTACATTCAAAGTCTGTCTTCCCTTGCACCTTTTGCTAGGTAGCATTAATATGCAGCTTAATATGGTTGTGGAATGCAAACTTTGAAGGTTACAGAGGATGTTAAAGATCCATGAAGAGGTTCAAGAGGCACAGCATTTGGTGCTCATGTCCAAGAGATGAAGATTCCTTGTTTCTGAAACTTTCAGAAAGTTGGAGGAGAATTCAGAGCTCACTGCAAAGCAGGAAGCTATGCATGCTGATGTT
This sequence comes from Urocynchramus pylzowi, assembly GCA_013397555.1. Classification (NCBI taxonomy): domain Eukaryota; kingdom Metazoa; phylum Chordata; class Aves; order Passeriformes; family Fringillidae; genus Urocynchramus; species Urocynchramus pylzowi. Next base: position 770,843 of record VZRH01006484.1, read on the forward strand.
GCCAGCAATGCAATGATTCATTGTCATCTAGCAGCATGGATCATTGTTTCCATAGAAACTTGGGAAAAATGGAAAAGAGTAACCAAATTAAGGCAAGATCTTAATGAAAGTAAAGAATTGTTAAAGACATCATCACTCCCTTCTGCAGCCTTTTTTTTTT
>VZRH01006484.1:771020-809517 GCA_013397555.1 Urocynchramus pylzowi
CCCCCCTTCTGCGGCCTTTTTTTTTTTTTTTTTTTTTTGTGTGTGCATCATCCTGTCTAGTATACCTGTATAGTGCTTCAGATTATTTTTATACAACAGAAATTCTTCACTGCTACCCTGAGCACCACTGGTTGTTGGTGTGGGGGCAAGTATTCTTTTTAAGGGCAGGAGAAGAACCTGTGGGTCTTTTCTGGTCTTTGTAGTAAAAAAAAGTTCTTGAATTATTTGAAATATGTTTTTCCCCCTGTCTCTTTTACAAAAATGAAAATCAGAAAACTTTAGATCCAGACAAAATAAACCAGCTCTTGGACCCACTTGTGTGCCCCAGCTGCTGGGGGAAAGGGAGCAGCCCCCAGCCCTATTTCACGTAATTGCATTCTTAGCAGGAGCCACAAATCTGTAAGTTTTATAAGGAAACATAAAACCAAACCAGTTTGCATTTTACAAAGTATTGTTTTCCCCAGTACATTGATGTGCATTGATAAATTCTGCTCAAATAACTAGCAGTCTCCTGGAATTTTATTAATGAGTATTTGTGAAAGTAATGATAACTTCTGCTTTCCATTGTATATGAGAGGGATCTGGAAAATGCTAAATGACTCTTCTATCAGTTGGTGGTTTAATTCTTTCCAGATAGTATGGATATAGGGACAGAACACAGGTCTGCCTCTCTATGTTGTGATGCTCCCAGTCTCCCATTCCTGCTGTTCTTGCATTCCTGGGGACCCACCTGCTCTAAGGGTGCTGCTGCTGAGGCAGGTTGTAATCTCTGATGAGCAAGTGACCTGGAGAAGCAGAAATTTTCTTTCTTTGTGTCTGTGTAGACACAAAGTTTACCCGTGTCTGTGCCTGGTGGCCAGCGGGTGTCACTGTAGCTCTGTGTAATTACCGGGGAGAAACTGAACCGAGCACTGTGGTACTGGGAGGATTTGAGGGAGAAATTTATTCTGCACGTCCAGATTGCTAATCAATGTACACACATATCAAAAACCCCATTCTGTTAAGTTCATAAATCAGAATTTGGTATCCACATTGTATCTGGAATGAAATCATCCTTCTAAAAGTTTGCTGTGTTGGGACCAGTAAAGCTGTACATAAAGATAGATATCCTTCTCCTCCATTACCCCTGACATACACAGTGAGCTTTGGGACCCGTGGCCGAGTGTGTGTATAAGACCCTGGAAGAGACCCTTCCTCCCCATCTCAGCCAGATGGGCAACCTGCCTGGGCCAGGCTGCAGGCCTGACATTGGTTATATCTCCCCTATTTGGCCATCAGTCAGTACCAAAATGATAATGTTTAAAATAAAAGCTTATGAGAGAGCATTGGAGGTCAGAAAAACTTATTATTGCCCCCAGTTCTTTGGCACGTTTGTATTTATTGATGCAGAGAATAGTTTGGGTTGGAAGGAGCCTTTAAAGGCCATCCTGTCCAACCTGACCTTGAATGTTTCCAGGGATGGGGCATCCACCTCTCTGGGCAACCTGTTCCAGTGTTTCACCACCCTCATTGTAAAAAATTTTTCCTTATACTTAGTCTAAATCAACTTCTCTTAGTTTAAAGTTGTTAGCCCTTTCCCTACTGCAACAGACCCTGATAGAAAGTCTGTCCCCATCTTTCTTATAAGCCCCCTTCAGGAGCTGGCAGGCTGCTGTGAGGTCTCCTTGAAACCTTCTCTTCTCCAGGCTGAGAACACAGCCATACATTGTGCCTGCTTGCCCAAATAATGGCTTTTATTATGTTATTAAAATCAGTTCTATTGCCCTTGCAACTTGATTATTTTTAATGCCTGCATTTCTTTTTCTGCATTTCTTTTTCTGCATTTCTTTTTCTGCATCTCTTTTCCCAGGTACATTAGCTGGAGTGATAGATTTAGCTGTGGATTGGATGACAGACCTGAAAGAGGGTGTCTGCCTGTCTGCCTTCTGGTACAGCCACGAGCAGTGCTGCTGGACGTCTAATGAAACGACATTCGATGACAGGGACAAATGTCCCCAGTGGCAGAAATGGTCTGAACTGCTTGTCAGCCAGTCTGAGGTAGGGGGGGCCTGATGAGCTGGGGTCACAGCAGGCCAGGCAATGCCCTTTTCCATACTTGCTGATGTTCCCTCCAGAGAGTTTCTCTGATAGAGAAAGTAATGAACTGAGCACACTGCAAAAAAAGACATTTCCACAAGTAATATCTGCTTAACCTGAAAGAGGTCCTGTGGTTTCAGTGCAATGGAAACTGGGAAACTGTGAGATTGCACTCTTTTTTTATCAGTATGAAACTAAAAGTGTTTCATAACATGCATAGCATAATCACCAGGGGACCTGAGCTGCATTTTCTTTTTTTCCTTTTAAACATAATTTTATGGGACAAAAAAAAAAGATGAGCACTGACAAATACATTCATGAGGATATTTTTGGTATTGCAGATGGGATTTTATGTATTCTGACACAGGGAGCTGCATAGGAGCTGCTTGTTTATCCCTTTCAATCAGCCTCTCTATGACACATCAAGAGACTTAGCTAGCACCAAAAACCAGGGAGAGAGTGGCTCCCTGGGGGTCACTAGAGTGAAGGATTTGCAGGAGTGTTGGACAGGAAGGGAAAAAGCTGATCTAGACAGACATGAAACTTAAATTTTCAGGTTTTTTTTCCCCTTACACTTTCTTTTTTCATAATTGTAGTAATTTTAAATACAAAGAATGCTGTTTCAAAGCAAAGCAGGTGAAAGTTTCATTTTGAAAATAATAAAAAAGAAGCCTTTCTGTACACCGTTTGGCAGATAATACCTGTAAAAAAATACAAAAACCACATTTCATTTTCAACCTAAGTTTTTTAATGTATTGAATAATATTGATCCGTTCACAACTCAAACATTTGGCAGGATTATTGTCTCAAATTTCCACTTCCTCCTTATTTCTGACTTGACTTTGACAAAAAACTGAGTATGATGTGTAGGTGGGTGATTTGGAGAGGTTGTCTCAGATCTTCCCCCAGTGTGGAGGCTGTCTGGTCCTGCAGGCAGTGTTTGAGGACACCTTCATTGCCAGGCAAGTGTGTCATTCATGTTCCCTTCAGTCCTGCTTCAGGTTTACAAGACAAGTACTAGGTTGTATGCTAGTACTAGATGTACTAGCATATGTACAGCTCACTTTCCTATACTTCTAATTAACCCTACTAGTGGCAGTAGTGGGGTGCTCACTGTCCCTGCATATTCTCACCACATAATCAGAGACAAAAATCTCTCAGCAAGGTTGCCAGTCACAGTGCTGAGCTTTCCTTTGCCAGAGGTTTGCTGGGTTCACCCTGGTCTTCATTAACAGATGTGTGGGGTGGCTGTGTCTTTGTGAAAGTGAAGAAATATTACCCTGATATAAAGCTACAGCATGAACAAAAAATCCCCCAAAACAAAAGCAAAACCCCCAAACAAACAAAACCAAAACAACAACAACAACAAAAAAAAACCAATCAAAGCGTGGGAAGGTAAAAAAGATGAAGCTTAAAATTATTAGGGGATTTGGAAATCCTGTGCATGTGTTTGTCATTCTGTAACTTTGGCTGGAATATAGGAAAGATGCATATCCTTGAAAAAATGTATTGCTTTCTTCTGCTTCTCGAAACCAGCAGTCATGACTGTTGTGTGCTGTGGCCTTTAGAGAAGTTATCAGCCAGGTGAGCACTGTGAAACTTCACTCACTTTGTGTTCAATTTGAGCTTCTCACCTCCTGGTGTACTGTCACAGTAGGACAAAGAAGAAAAGGTTCTTCTTGGCTTAGTTTTAGTTAGTTTCCTCAAACAAATGTGCCTCTAAGATCTGTGGGTTCCTGAGGATCTGCTGGAGGCTGTAAATATTAGTAATATATCTGTCTGTTACTGTTACACTGAAATCCCAGGGAAAGCCCAATAAAAATGTGAATTTGGAAAGGAAAAATGCAGTTTTGTTCAAAAGGCTTCTGTTAAAAAGGCTTACAATATGGGCAAGTTTTGTGCTGTATGGTTCCTGTAGAGGTAGAGGATTTTAGTAATTTTCTGAAACTTGACCGAGTTTCAGAATAGTTTTGCTGTTTTTTTTCCTATGTTTCACTTTGTGCCTGACATTTACAGAAGAGCCCTATAAAACAACAGTGTGCATTGGAGCACAATTTAGGCAAAAAGTATTTGGAGCAGTTTCCCTAAAGGTACTCTGGTCTGACATGCCTTCTTTTTTTATGTATGACTGTGATTCTTTCTTGTCATAGCCAACTAAATTTGACATTTTGAGGACTGAGATTTAGATCAGTTCTTCCTTGTGGTTTTGGCAATTTATGGCTGTGATAAACCCTGTACATACATTTTCACGGAGAATTGTGACTTCCTATGGCATCTCTTGAAAAATGTTTCCATTCTAGTGCTCCTATAAAATGAACCCAAAGCAGAGGCTTGCTATAAATTATTATGGAAAACATAATAGCCCATTAGACAGCTACTAAGCTACATTTTCTTGCCTAATCACTGTTTTGTAGGCCAATTATCCTTCACCCTTCTGGTCATGAACTACTTCTGAAGAGGAGGTGAAGAGGGTTTTTGGGTGTGAGAAAGTTTCAAAACCTCAAATTCACTGGCAGATCAAAAGGTCATCAGGTGTCACTGGTGATCTGGACTTTCCCTGTTCTGCAGATTCAATTTGGTCCCAACCCCAGCTTCACTGGAGCTGAGGACCCTATTTTTGATGGCTTGCTCATGTCCAGGGTAGAGGAAAGGACCTCATGTCTTCCATGGATCATGGCACTGGATCCAGCAATGGACTGAATTTCTATCCCAGGGCTTCTGGATCTCCTGTCATGAAGTTGAGACCTGCAGAACAAAGATGTGCTGGAACCCACTTCTCAGTTTTGAGCCTTGAACCTGTCAGTCTTGAGGACACACATGCTGTAACATCCACAGAAGAGAGTCTGCAAACTGTGAGATCCCTATGAGTCAGAGTAGAGCTCTGGGCCTCTGGAGTAGCCATACACTGGAGGGCATGCTGAGGGATGTGGTTTATTTCAGTGTTCTGAGTTTGTGAGGCTTGTTTTCAATTGTGTTCCATTTGTACCTAAACTGCTCTGACGCTAGATCTGAAACACTGCTTGGTCTTGCAAACTAAAACACAAAATTTTGCACAGTTTTCCTTCTTGCTTCATTACTATTGCTTCTAGGGTGAGTCTTTTGAGCTGTCATGGGAAAGGTCATGGCAGGATCAGCTCTGCTGGTGATCTGCTTCAGTCTCTGACTCCAGTGTACATGCTCAAGGCTTTCACTGGTTCAGAGCCTTAGAAATGGCATGTAATGGATGAGAAATGAACCATTTGCTACACTGAGTTACTGCTACTTCACTTCCCAAAGGTTTTCATATTATTAATCATTAGAAGCTGTTGCAGTTGAACCTGTAGAATGCCAGATATCTGGAAAATGTAACAATGAAAGATGTCCCAAGGGATAAGATTGAACTGGCCATATGGACTCTTGTGGGGTCCTGCCACAGCACTGTAGGTGTATGTGTGACTGCAGTAACGAGCTGACAGAGTTTTCTTATGACTTCTGAGATGCAAAAGAAGAAGAAGAAGTGAAAAGAAACAAAGTTAATTTTCCTCCAGTGAATTTAGAAGCAAAACTACAGCTTCTGCTCAACCCAAATTTTGGCCCCAAAAGTAGGGCCAAATTTTTGTAATGGTGTTGGCCTTCTTTGGAGGTATTCCAGGTTCACACTGACAGGAGGATTTTGCCCTGAGGCAAGATATCCAGAGTTTTCTCTAGAGGAAGAGTAAATATTGTCATAGCTGTTTGCAATTGAAAGCACTAGGAGAAGACATTCATGAGACTGTCTTCAGCTGTAGCAACAAAGAGCCTTGGTTACTACAGCCAGATGTCAATCACTGCAAGTGTGGGATCCATGACTGCTCAGTCTCAGGGCATTGGGGGATAACACTGTACTGCTTCAGCATTCTGCCATCATCAGCAAAGCCAGCTGCTAACTTCAGCAAGCACCAGCTTAACAAACTGCCCTTCTTCCAGATACATCCATAAGGATAAGGGTTAGTGGTATCCTTACTGCATTTTCATTTGAACACACCTGGAAAACGAAGCTAGCAAATATCCATGCTGTTCAAAGTTGATTCCTTGCAGATTTGAAAACAGGGAAATGTCTCATATCTTAAGTTTTTATGACTGGGAACAAGGTTTGGCCAACTTTGTTAACTGATACAATTGATTAATGCCTGTTTTCCTACTTGATTTATCATAATGTTGATATCCAGGCTGCTGTCCTGCAGAGCAGAGGCCCTGATGTTCTTGAGCAGCTGGGATTGCATCCGGTAGGAAGAGTTCACTTAGAGGTGAAGGATTCATACCAATTCATGCACTGAGATTCATCTCAGTCTTTTATTCTGTAGTGTCATGTTGCTACAGGATATTGTTTGAAGGCTTAAGCTCCCTGTATCAATTTGATGCTACTGAGTAGATTCTCTTTTGTCCATGTAGGTGGGTTTTTGAAATAAATCTGAAAAAAAATATGCACATGAAGAGGCAGAGGTATTCCAAGGCAGATTTTAACAAAGATTTTGACTTGACCATTGGAGAAAGGTAGAAACTTGGCAGTTACTATTGACTATGTTTTCACTATGACACTAATGATCATTCTAATGATCATTAGCATTCCCATTCTATTAGAAAAATAAAGCTATTCAGTTTGAAGATAGTATTTTTTGCCCCAATTACTGACTGGAACAATTTAAAAATTGTTCCAGTCAGTAATAAGCCTGAGATGTGTGAGTGGGTTCTCCCAAGCTATGGTGTTTTCAAATTGTTTTCAACCCTATCATGGACAGCACTATATAGAAAGAAATTATTTTTGTATGGTTTTACCCTTCCTGTTTGTGAACTGAACTGGTTACTGATATACACAGGGATGTTGTTTGAAAGGATCAGCATCTTCAGGGAGAACTGACCTTTGAATACCAGCCCTCAAAAAATATGTATCAGGGTCTCATTCCTTGTCCCCCACCATGGGATGAACACAGCAGACTCCTTCATTAGGTGCTTTTTCATTACCTATTGCTTTTGCCCTTATGATGCATTTGTTTGATGTTTTGGAACTTTATGTGGGTTAGTTAGATTTTTTTGTGCTTGAAAGATGCTCAGTTTAAGGTACTTGGGTCCCTTGCAAACAGACTGGGACTGTGTGTGGACTGGGTTAGGTATTTATTAGTATGCTGCTTCTTTCCATGAGTAATAAAATTGTTGGAATATATAAAATTATTTGTCCTTCCTGATGAAAAGCAGCAGTTACCATGTCAATGAAAATCAGGCTCCATGCCATCATGATCACTACTAGAAGTGTGAGATTTGCCAATCTGCGTTTGTCTAACAATGTTTGTTACTGTTATTTTTCTAGGGTGCAAGTGCTTACATTCTAAACTATTTTCTGTACATTATGTGGGCTCTATGTTTTGCTTTCCTGGCAGTCTCCCTGGTCAGAGTGTTTGCTCCTTATGCCTGTGGCTCTGGGATCCCAGAGGTGAGTTTCCTTTTGTGCATGAATATCCAAAAAAACCCAAACCACAACAACAAAAAGAAGACTGCCTTTTCCCATTCCAGAACTGTACTATGGATAGCATAGCAACAAAGAAAATTGTCTTTCCATCTCATCTGCCTTCATTCCCTTTTTTATGCTTTTATGGTGATCATCTAAGTTTTTCATAGTAAAAAGTGTTCATATGTCACTGTGACAGGTTAATGCATGTACTTGTTCGTTGCCAGAGTGTGAATTAAAAATCAACATCTCCAAGAGACATGCTCACTAGAAGATTATAGAGAATTTTCCTAGGATGAAATTACTTGGGCCAGTTACAAGACCAGCTATTTTCTAGGCTAGACTCTAAATAAAAGCGAAATAAAAAGAAGAGGGTGGGCTACAAAGCTAAGGTTTCCTAAACTGCTGAAGATGCCCATCATTGAGATGCCTGAAAAGTGTCTGGTGCACATCTTTTGTAAATTTTTTTCTCTAAAGACAGAGTAATGTACATTGTGCCAGCATGACAACGTTATAGTGGCCAAAATATCTACTTGGTTTTCAATATTTTACATATTGAGCCTCAGTCCATATTTAAGCTGTTAAATGAAGAACCTTGTAATTCAACCAGCAGAGTTATTAAAAGTCTTTGAGATCAGGGCAGTCTCTTGTTAGAAGTGCTATGGAACTACTGGAATTATTATTTAGGAATCTGGCAGGCAGAATTAACAGCCCAAAGCTTAGAAATCTTGGCATGCTTTTGTCCTTGGTCTCTAAGAGAAGCATCCAAACATTTCAAAAAACTCACCACAAATAATCTAAAATATTTGAGTAATTTACATGTTTCAAAGTAGTCATGTGTGTCTTTGTTATGTGTTTGATATATTTGTGGTTTTAAAAAGTTCTCATAGTTAACTATAAAGCCAGTTTCCAAGTGGTAAATCCCTCGTGTGAGGTGAGGCTCAGCTCCAGCCCATTTGCATGCCTAGAGTCCAAACCCAAATCCCACCCTGCAGCCTTTGTGTCATGCACATGCATTGTGCTTTCTGGGCCACTCACTAACAAAATTAAGGCAAAATGTGTAGAAATATGATCTTTTGGACTTTCTCATTTCATAATATGTGCATGCTTTTATGGCACATGGCACAGTGATTCCAAATATCTAGAACTATTTTTTTTTGTGTGTTTTATCTGGAAAAAGTCTGTTGTTGTTTATTTGCTTTTTTTCTGCTTTGTTAAACTCAAATCCAGTTTAACTCTGATTTTATAAGCCGAGGAGATGTGCAAGAGTTTCATATTTCTATTGATCTCTGTGAGAGTCCTTGCTGCCTGTTATGGGGACCACCCGTAACAGCAGTAAAAGTGTGGTCTGCTTAACCCCTGCTCAGATATTGCTGTGGGAAAGCTGCCCTACCTACAGTTTCTTTCTCTCCATCACTGTCTCTTTTCAAGCAGTCTGCAACTTTTTAAACTCTGCTGGAGTTTTAACTCCATTTGAAAGTTCAGAGTAGAAAAGGATTCTTCATCTTTTCAACATGTTCTTCCTGCTTTCCAGATAAAAACCATCTTGAGTGGGTTCATTATTAGGGGCTACCTGGGAAAATGGACACTTTTAATCAAAACAGTCACCTTGGTTCTGGTGGTGTCTTCAGGCCTCAGCCTTGGGAAAGAGGGCCCATTAGTCCATGTGGCCTGTTGCTGTGGAAACTTCTTCAGCAGCCTTTTCTCTAAGTACAGCAAGAATGAAGGAAAGAGAAGAGAGGTGAGCTTGGCTCATAAATTTTTAATTTCCCTGTCTGGATACTCGGGGTTTCAAATAACTCATGCCTTGTATGTAAACATTTGCTTTGTAGGTACTTTCAGCTGCAGCTGCTGCAGGAGTTTCAGTTGCCTTTGGGGCTCCAATTGGAGGTGTGCTTTTTAGTCTGGAAGAGGTGAGACCTGGCAGTGCACTTGCTTCAATAAATATCTCTTAATTTGATACCTTTCTCCAAGATTACTCATTATTTTTCAAATATTTATAAGCTTATTTTTTCTTCTATAAAAAAAATAATCTATGAATTCCAGTAATAAGAAATAACCAGATATTTTAACATAATATGAGTAGCAGAAGCGCACTGGCTTTCTGAAAACAAGTTAGATGGCTCAGTATGGAAATATATCCCTCTGCTGAGGTTTCTCCAGCCTTCAGCTAGCTAATGCATGGACCAAGCTGTCATTGCATTTCTTATACTCTCTAGACAGCAGCTCTGGATTTAAATTTATCCATTTTAAACTAGTTGCTACTCCTTTTCTGAAATCTAAAAATACCGTTTCTGATACCTTGGTGAACACATTCTGGCTGTGGTAAAGTCTAGTGCTCTCGGTAAGGTCAAATGAAACAGATGGTGGTGGTAGTTAGAGGAAGCACCCTCTGTGACACTCACTGAAATGTTTATGGTCTTTGCTTGGTTTTAGGTCAGCTACTACTTTCCTCTGAAAACCCTCTGGAGGTCATTTTTTGCTGCTCTTGTGGCTGCCTTCACACTGAGGTCCATCAATCCTTTTGGAAACAGCCGACTGGTGCTGTTCTACGTGGAGTACCACACCCCCTGGTACATGGCCGAGCTCTTCCCCTTCATCCTGCTGGGAGTCTTCGGGGGCCTCTGGGGGACCCTCTTTATCCGATGCAACATCGCCTGGTGCAGGAGGCGGAAAACCACCCGGCTTGGGAAGTACCCAGTGCTGGAGGTCATTGTGATAACAGCCATCACTGCCATCATCGCCTACCCCAACCCCTACACCCGCAGGAGCACCAGCGAGCTCATCTCCGAGCTCTTCAACGACTGCGGCGCCCTGGAGTCCTCGCAGCTCTGCGACTACATCAACGACCCGAACATGACCCGGCCGGTGGATGACATCCCCGACAGACCTGCTGGCCCTGGAGTCTACTCTGCCATGTGGCAGCTCGCCCTGGCTTTGGTGTTCAAAATTGTCATCACGATATTCACCTTCGGCATGAAGGTAGGTCGGGGCGGGCGCAGGGCGCGGATGCGCTGCCGTGGGCTCGCTGTGAGCTGTGCTCTCTCTGGCTCTGACCTGCCCCAGCCACGGGGCTGTCCCTGGGATGCTGCTGGCTCGTCTGCCTGCCAGCACCTTGCCCTCTGGGCCCCTGTGGCAGCACAGGGATGAGCCCTGCTTTTCCACCTTCCAGTCATCTGTGGTTTTGTTAAGTGAAAAAGAGATCTGTGGGGGAATTTAAACCCGCTGTTGCCAACAAGCAATTTCAAGATGATTCCCACTGCAGCTGTTTTTTTAGCTCTCTCATGGATATGGGCTATTTACATTGTTGTTTGTCTTGTTGGATTAATGTCTTAATGTGCCTCAAGGTAGCTATACTCAAGGAAGTAATAATTTTAAATTTACTATTTTGCACATTTAGAGCATCACAGAAACATAAAAGTGGCTGACAAGGTCTACTTTTTGAATATTTTTAAGCATTGTAGCTTGCACATAAAGGGGAATGAACAAGAGGACTAACTGATGTGTCATTTGAATATTCTGGATTTGCAACTTTTTCCTTCAGCAATTCCTTCTCCCCATAAATGAGTGATGAAAGGTCCAAGAAAAATTTATCCAAGCTTTCCATATATACCGAGCTGTTTGTGGTGAGCTCTATATATCTGATTAATAGAGCACATAAAAACCAGGTTCTGTCTGTCTACAGCTCCCATTATCTGGGCATTTATTTGTGGATCTGGTGGCTGCAGACAATGAGAAGTTTTCTTAGTTATATACTATATTTTATACCATGCTCAAAACTAAAGCATCTCATCTTTCTCTTAAACATGACATTTGAACTGAGGATCCATTTTTAGCCTTTCATTCTAGAAACTGATTTATGCCTGACAGCCCATAGTTATGCTTGTTAATTAAAAGCTTTGGTTCTTTATTCAAAATGTGATTCTTTATTTGTCCTATATATTTAAAAATTGTTAGAAGTAATTGACAGTTTCAACCAGACCAAATAGCTTCACCAGCACTAAATCTGGAAGACTCAATTGAACTGCATCAGCAAAGTTAACACAATATGGTGGGGGCTGTAGCATCTGCTGTTATCAGCCCTGGATGCCTCTGGGCTGTGCTGATGAGGTGATTAGTAAAGTTCTCTAGGAAGCTCAAGCTATATTTTCAGATTTAAAAAGATATAATAGGCTTTTCTCTCTGAAAGCAACAAAAGCTGCATGCAAGCCCTTGTCACAAATCTGAATTGTCTTCTCCAGCAGGAAATACATCTCTAACTTGCTGGTACACTTGACATCTAAGAGGAAAAGCACTTATCCAAGACAAAGTACATTTTCATTCTCTTTTTCCCCCCCTCCATTCTTATTTAAATTCTGTTTTTAATGATTTGTGACTTGTCTGTATAGCAGACAACAAAGTAATGATTCACAGAGCTTCCTGGAAAATATATTGTAAACTGAGATGGAGAATTACTTGCCTCTGAGCAGTCAGTCCACTTTCTCTGAATTTTTATTCTTCATTTGACATTTGATTTAAAATCTGGTCTGATTTAGCCTGAAAAAGTAGTAATAAAACCATAAAGTGCTCCATCTGATAGAAGGTGAAATCAAAATGTTATTTTCAGTTAAGCTTATTCTCAAGCCTATGACAGAACCATCAGCAGCTCCTGACTTCCTGCTGAGAAAGCAATAAAGGCAAAGCCAGGAACATCTTGACTTCAAAAGCAGACTATTATTCAGAAACAGCATACATCTCCCTAATTCAGTGGGATGCAGCAGATAGGATTCAAAATTTCTTTTAAAAATGCACTAATATTTTATTAATACACATGTAGCCACACAAACTCAGTCACTGCAGAAAGCTGTGTCAGACCATGGAGATCAGCCCTGGAGGCTGCCATGAGGCTGTGGAAACTTGGTTCTCTTACTGTTAATTAAAATGGTTTGATACTTGTCATTTTTGTCAAGGTGCTCATGTGTCTATATTTCATTCCAGATCCCTTCAGGCCTTTTTATTCCTAGCATGGCTGTTGGAGCCATGGCTGGCAGGATGGTTGGGATTGGAGTGGAGCAGCTGGCATATCACCATCATGACTGGATCATCTTCAGGAACTGGTGCAGACCTGGGGCAGACTGTGTCACACCAGGACTTTACGCTATGGTGGGAGCAGCAGCTTGCTTGGGTACGGTCTCTGCTGGTCATTGGTTTGTGTGTGACCAAGATGATGTTTGGGGACATGCTCTGGAGGGCCCTGTGTTGGTGTCAGCTGTTTGTGTTGGCATTTCTGGGTACAACAGAAGTTGAAATCAAGATGTGATGGGCTAAAGAATGGGCAGCTTCCTCTACTGGCTGCTCCAGTGATCTGCCAGATAGTCAGCAACAGAAAGACTTGCAGTCATCGATGTCTACTCCTTGTAGCCTGTCAAAAAGCAGAGAAAAGGAAAGAACAAATTGAAGTTAGGCTGCAGGTTTCCAAGCAGGAGTACTTTTGCTTGCATTTTTTCCATTTGATGTAATGAAATTCACTGTAACTGGAGTAAAGCTACTTGCTTGTTTAGACTGTGCTCTCTCTCAGTGCAGGAAGAAAACATCTCAGTTTTTGCTAAATTTTAAGCTACACAGAGGCAAAAATTCTGGGTCTTATTGGCTGTGTGTCATGCTATGGTCAACTGAGCTGTATTTTGGTTTACATTTTGATCATACTGGATTACACTCAATCAATAGGATTTATTGGATATAACAGCAGTGATCTGTTAACTATTATAGCAAGATCATTGAAAAATACCTCACTTATCAAATTTCTAGCCATAGTTGCAACAAGAATGTTACAAGCATACCATCTGAGCATGTTTTTACCTGATCATATCTTTCCCCTTTTGTACTTGCATATTCTATCTCCTTTTGTTGCTGTTATTGATATCATCATCAGCGTGTGAAAAAATTGTGGAGAGGCATAACACATGAGTAATGTGATTGGGTAGGTTTGAAATTAAAGATGTATTCAAGGAATAGCTGGCAAAATTTCAGATTTGGATGCTCATATTGGAAAAGCAGGATCATTTGTGTGATCAATATAGAGGAAGGAAGGGTGGGATTTGCTTGAAAATTTAATGTCTGTAATGTAGATATCAACACCTGAGCTTAACTGTCTTGATATCCCTCACAGTGAAAACAGAAAAATGAGGTATGGGATAGATCTGTCTTATCTGGCAATACAAGTCTAAAACCAGGCAAATGAACAGATGAATTTGCCCTCAAAAGAACCTGTTTTTATCTAGAGGTTATAGAGGCAATCTGGACCATCCCTTTGGATGTGAACATCTGCAGCAGTGTAGACATTTTTAAAAAAGCTGGGATGAATCTTACTGTCCAAACAAGTAAAGGACTTCCTCTTTACAATAAATGATCTTAATATTCATTAAATGAATAGTGCACAAAAATTTGGCTCTGATGTTGCAGATGATCTGCTAGTCAGCATAGAATTATAGAAGCATAGAATATGCTGAGCTGGAAGGGACCAAGCAGAATCATCAAGTCCAAATCCTGCCCATGCACAGAACACCCCAAATATCACACCATGGGCCTGAGAGAATTGTCCAAATACCTCTTGAACTCTGTCAGGCTTGGTGCTTTGACCACTTGCCTGGGGAACCTGTTCCAGTGCCCAACCACCCTCTGGGTGAAAAACCTTTTCCTGATGTCCAACCTAACCTGACTCAGCTTCATGCCATTCCCTCGGGTCCTGTCACTGGTCACCAGAGTGAAGAGATCAGTGTCTGCTCCTCTGCTTCCCCTTGTGAGAATGTTGTAGACCAGAATGAGGTCTCCTCTTAGTCCTCTCCAGGTTGAACAGACTAAGTGACCTCAGCCACTCAACAAAAGACTTCCCCTTCAGACACTTCATCATCCTAGTGGCTCTCCTTTGGATGGTTTCTAATAGCTTAATGTCTTTTTTTTATATTGTGGTGCCCAAAACTGCACACAGGACTGAAGGTGAGGGTGCAATTTCTTCCTCTTTTAAAAGGTCCAAATTAAGATGCAGTGGTTTTTAGTAGTATGGTGAGACATGGAGTAGAATGGTCACAGCTTGTACTTAAGCTGTACAACTTGTACTTATGCTGTTTTGTACCAAAGACTATCTTGTCCAAAGTCAGAGAAATGGAGCAAGTATCCTTTCTCTGGTATTTGCTCTCAGCTTTTCACAGTCAGAAGTTTAAGGCATTCCTGAGATGAAATTCATATCTGGATCATAGTGTTAAGTAATCAACAATCGAATATTTCTGTATGCTGCTAGATAAAAAGATCTTTTAATGACCTGTTTCTGATTTTTCTCATCTAAAATGGGGCTGTATTTTGAGTCCTAAAAATAGCAGATTTATTACATTTACCTTTTGAACAGAGGCAAAGAAATGTTACCTAATAATTCAGAGATACATACACACTTGTCCTCAGTTATGTGATTATTTTTATCCTTTAATGTAAACTGAAGGAGCAAGGAGCTTGCTTATGAAATTAATATGGAAAGACTAGATTGAAAAATACAGCTACAACCCTGCCTATGGCTTCATGCCTGGATGGCCTCAAACCAAGCTGTACTCTGTTCCAACTATATTACTATAGTGATATCCAAAGCAAGGCTTTAAGCTATAACATAGCCCTTGCAGTGGCCCTAAGCCATTCTAAGGTAGGATTTTGTAACCATGTTGTGCCCAAAGATAATGCCCAGCTTTCTCTTCAGTGTGACTGCAATAGACAGCCTGGTGTGAAGGCCACCTCTCCTTGTTCCTACCTGCCTCAGCCGAGGCACTTCACTGATTCCTGGAGTCATTTTAGAGGGCTAATGGCAGGGTTCAATTTTACTTTCTCAAGTACCCATTAAAGCTGATTTTTTTGCATCCTTTCTGGTTTTAAAGCTGTCTTTTAGCATTCATTGTTTGCTTTTGAATGCTGGCAACTTTGACATGAGCAAGTTCTCTCAACCTTTTTGATGAAAATTCAGTAGATTAAAAATACCTTTCTTCAGAGAAACAAGCCTAAGTGTATAAGGGCAAAGTACTCAGCATAAATAATTACATGCATTTGTGAGTGTAAAATGTAAGGGAGTTGCTTAGTATATATACCAGCACTGAGAGAAACTTGAGTCTTTTCCTTGTTGGCAGGTGGTGTTACTCGAATGACGGTCTCGCTGGTGGTGATTATGTTTGAGCTAACTGGGGGCCTGGAGTACATTGTACCTCTTATGGCTGCAGCTGTCACGAGCAAGTGGGTGGCAGATGCCTTTGGGAAAGAAGGGATCTATGAAGCTCACATTCATCTGAATGGCTACCCCTTCCTGGACGTGAAGGACGAGTTCACCCACCGCACCCTGGCGACTGACGTGATGAGACCGAGGCGTGGCGAGGCCCCTCTCTCTGTGCTGACACAGGACAGCATGACAGTGGAGGATGTTGAGACACTTATCAAAGAGACAGACTACAATGGCTTTCCAGTGGTGGTTTCTAAAGACTCAGAGAGACTTATTGGATTTGCACAGAGACGAGAGCTGATCCTTGCAATAAGTAAGTAGAGTATCAATGTCCAAAAGTTTGATTTTGAAAGGAGTTTTTACAAGATAGGAGGTTAGCAGTGTTTTTCACCTTGAAGAATGGATAAAAAAGCACCAAATCTAAATTTTTCTTCAAATCTGACTTTTACTGGTTATTAGGGCATGGAAGCTTTTCTATTGCATCATACCACCTGATAGAATTTTGCGGGCTTTACCCTTGTGGGCTTAATTTTGCTGTCACTCAAAAGAGTGACAAATAACAAATAAAATTCCTCTAGAGACAACAGAGAGAAACTCAACTCATATGCCAGAATTTTTGTCAGAACCAAAAAGCCAGGGTAGTGATCACTTTCTTTCCCTCTCCATGGGCTTCCAGAAGCAGCTGGGGCAGTAATGAACTTTGGTCACCCAGAGATGAAATAGCCTGTGCTCCTTTCTGTTGCTCTGTCCCAGTTTTTCCTCACATGCAGACTTTTAGTGCTACAGGTGGAAAGTTTTCAGTGCACAATATTTTTTGGTAAAGATGGATGAATTTTGTCTGGCATCCAGTGGATAGCTGGCTGGTTGCCTGAGAGTCTGAATCCAGGTCACTAAAGATTTTGACTGTCAGGTCCTTTCCTGGTTGATCTGATGACTAAGTGGGGATTGAAGAACAAGTGTACTGGATGAAAGTAAGTTTCTGCACCTTTTCTGGACCCAGGGCATCCAGAACTGCAGAGGTCTGCAAGGCTGGCCCACCATCTGCTCCCAGTTCTGGCAGTGCTGTGCTGTTGAGGGCCAGCTGGGCAGGCAGGCAAGATGCCACCTGGGCATGGTTGCCTTGTACTTTGCAGGGGAGTGGAATGTCTGGTATATCCAAATCTCCTTGACCTGGAATTATTCTTTTCTGCATGGTTTTGTTTCATCCCTGTTGTTCAGGCACCTTAAAAAAGCTGCTGTCTCTGATGGAAATTCACATATTTTTCAGACAAGAAAATTAATAAATGGAAAATTTGGGTTATTTTTGAAGGTCACTTTTGAAGGTCACTTTCCAGCTTAGTTCCCACAAAGCTAAAACAAAAATTGAAGTCTTTAAAGCACATGTTTTAGATGTATTTAGCCTACCCTGGGTCTGTCTTTTATACTGCCCATGCCATGTCATGGCTTTAACACTTGGTGCCTTCCTAAGTTAATAGTCTTTTGCACCTCCTTTTCAGGAAGGTATGTCAGTGGGAAAATTACATGGACTGAAGATGCAGGGCCCTCACTTTAAAGTCAGAAAGATCAGAGGCTGCTTGAAGTGAGTCAAAGAACTTTGAGGAACTGAGTCTTTTGTTTCAGGTCATAAATGGTCTTGCCAAAAGATGTGAGAAAATGTCAGGCTATGAACTGACAACAAAGAAATCAGTTAAAATTAAACTCAGTAAACATTTAGATCAAAATGCTTTCCTGTTCAAAAATTGTTTGACATCTGCATTTTTCAGAGGAAAAGGTACTGTCTCCTGATCAGTTCTAATTAAGAGCATCTTTTATAGGAAATGAGACAGAACTCAGATTTAAAATCAAATTGTTATATGCATAGATAAGCTTTTCTAAAATCCTCAGCCACCAGTGATCTTTGGTAACCCTTTTCACCTTGGGTTGCCTGTGAGTGCTGTCATTCTGTGCTGACACTATGATAAATGGTTAATCTTTCCAGTATTGTTCCTGTCCTTGTAACTTAAAATCTGGGTATGGTTCCAGTACTGAGCAGGGCAAACCATGCTAGCAACCTTTTGAATGCTAATCCTCTTTCTCTGAATTTGCTTTGCCTGAATTTCAGAGTTGGTATTGTTGATCACTACCACAAGAGCAGCTAATGTGTTCTTTACCTCCACCTCAGCTGGCTTCATGGTTGTGATCATGGAGCCATTACACCAATTCTCCTTAAGCCATAAAATTCCTTACCAAGAGAGAAATATCACACATGGTGAAGCATCTCTTATTCACCTGTTCATGTTCACCTGCTCAGCCTGACAGAGATACTGGAGTTCCATCTCAGAACAGCCTAAGTCCCATCCGTGCAGCACTTCAGCCAAGGAATGAGGTCTTTCCAAAAGCAGAGTCAGGCCTGCTCCAGTATCTCTTCTTTCACCAGTATCTCTTTTTTCATGGCATTATCTCTTCTTTCATTAGTATATGCAATATCTCTTCTTTCACTAGTATATGCAATAAATATGCAATGAGCTGCATATTTATTCTCTTTTTTTCATGCCCTGCAGAATGCCTCCTCAGTTTGAACTAGCTCTGGTACCTCTACATAAGAACACTTGGCACTTCATAGAGACATGGTTTCAATCAAGAATTTCAGCTTCTTTCTCAGGCCCAATTAATTGTGCATCAGTAGTATGGTGGTACAGGGAATACTCTAGGGAAGTACTCCAATTCCCTCACACATCTGCCTTCTTGGATGAAGGCAATAGCTGCTGAGTCTTGCATCAAATACCCGATCCCACAAACCTATCTGCCTCATGATTTACCCCTAGATAATTTCTTTCCTACTGAGTGGGGCATGCTCTATAAATGCATCAAATACCTGTAAAGTGAATGCCATTTCCAGTTGCTCAGCAGCATCCTCAGGAGGATTGTGTCCTTTCATTGATCCTTGTTGAATAGGTAGGCAGGTGAGGTGGCAGAGTCACCCTCTGGGAAGAGGTGTCTACATTTTAGATGACACCTACTTTACAGTCTTACAGAGGGGAGTTTCTGACACTGTGAAGCTTTTCTTAAATTTGGCCAGCTCCAGAGGCACCACACAAAAGGCAGAGCCTTGGACAATAGACAGGTGGCCTGTATAATACGCTTTTCCCAGTGTGGAGTTGAGAGATCAGCATAGTTGATATAGGCTGTGAAATGTGAACCCCTGAATATGAGAGACTGTTTCACATTTGGGAGAATTAATTCACTCTCTAGCTATGACAAGAGCCTGCATAGATTGCTCTGTAAAACCAGACATTGTCATCCATTTGCTTTGCTCTTTCTGTTAATCTGTATCTATTTTTCTTACCCACTGACTGCAGAAATTATCTGCTCTTCTGTTTTACCTTTACTCCCACTCCCCCATCCAGTGAGCCTGCATACAAAATCCACCATTTTTCTGATGCCACTGAATTTACTCCATAGTACTACATCATTCAGATTTCTCTAGAGAGGTGTTTGACATGGAAGAGTGAAATCATGGCTTTGGCTAATCACTGTTGTTCAGGGTCACTGCTGCCCTGGGAACAGCAATGTGGTAACCAAAATGCTTGGCCCTTTTTCTTAGGGTGCAGCTTTGGGAAGGAAATACCTAGCTGTCAAAGGTTTTTATCAAAGGGTGGGAGTTCCCTTCAGTTTGATTAATGCTACCTCTTAGCACAGATCATATATCAAAGAACTATGCAGGCATATTCACACTTGAAATTGGATGTATGAATTGAAACAAGCTGAGACAAAATGAACATAATTCCTGTAAATTGCAATAGGGCTTGTAATATGTGGGGTGAGAAGGTTGAGAATCATCTACTGTACTGATGTGAAGTTTGAGCCAGCACTGCTCCAGTTCCAAAAATATTACAAGACAATGATTGTTAAATGCAAAAAAAAAATTGCAGCTGAAACATGTTGGAAACCATCACTGTCTACATTACAAGTCACAGGAGCAGGTTTCTCATTCTGATTGATGGCAGAGAGGTTTCTCATTCTGATTGATGGCAGAGTTTTCCAAGAATATTTACATATGCTTGGAGTATGAGTTCAAGAGCAGAAGCAACCTATGTTAATTGAAAGTAATAATTTAACTATTTCCAAGAATTTATTAAAAAACCAAAAATTTAAACCCTCAGAGCCAAGCACATGATATGCTTATTCTGGGGAGTGAAAAGTTGTCTGTCATTTCAAAATCTGTCTCATAAAATGTTTATACCCTGTAGTGTTGAGTAGAGATGAGGTAAACACTACAAAGAAATTAAAGTACTTCAATGGTAAGTCTTGGGGCATACTTTAAGTAAAAGGCTTATATTGATCATGCAAACTCCAGATATAGTGTGAAGTTCACTTCGTAGTTTGATCCAAGTATTAATGATAGCTTTTGAACTTCTGAAAATGGTCACACATGTGCTGTTTACCCCTATATTTTTCCTCCCTTTACTATTTTCCTTTAAGTAGAAAGTTAATTTATTTTTTTCTTTTAAAAATCTAGATATGCAAACTATTTAAGGCATTAAGTGCAAACCCACAAAATTTACCCTGCATGCCAGCGAGATGTGCTGATGTAGAAAAACACCCACACCACCCCTGGATCCCTGGAATGTGAATTTGTCTTTCTCCAGCTTTGTGTTCATAAATCCATTCACCATGTCCACATTTTCCCAAATCCACTGAAAAGTTTTGCTCCAAGCCAGCTGGGATCTTACACAGCTGTTGACTCCATTCCTTCAGGCATGCAATAAAGTTTCTGTAGTGATTCTCACAATGGAGGACACTACATACAGTGATTTGAATTTGACAGAAATTGGATTAGTGAAGTTTGTGAATGCAATGAGCTGCATATTTATTCAGAAAAGCATTAGCCCAACCAAGGAAAAAAATGCACCTATAAAAATATCACATTTGCCTTTGGGGAGCAATGTCTCAAGGAATTCAGCGCTGATCAGTGACCCAAATTTCTGGGACTTCATTACGCTAAAGACAAAATCCAACCTTGCTTTCCAAAGGAGGAGTTCTTTTTTATTATCAAGCTTAATTCCCTATCTACACCAACTTTTTGTGTTGTAGAGAATGCGAGGCAGCGTCAGGATGGGGTGGTGAGCAACTCCATCGTGTACTTCACCGAGGACCCCCCAGAGCTGCCGCCCAACAGCCCCCATCCGCTGAAACTGCGGCGTATTCTCAACCTGAGCCCTTTCACCGTCACCGACCACACCCCCATGGAAACTGTCGTGGATATTTTCCGGAAACTTGGACTCCGGCAGTGTCTGGTGACTCGCAGTGGGTGAGTAGTTGACAGTCCAGTGGCTATTTTTATTTTGTCTTATTTTGTGAATGGGTGAATAAGGGAACCTCACCCATGTCTCTCCAGGGCAGCAAAAGGAGGTCAGACTCGGAACCAAAATGGTGCTTGCAGGGTGTTATATTTCATTCTGCTCTCCCAAATCCTTAGTGTATTCTCATTTGGATAAGGTAAAAATAGATACAAAATAAAGTGTTCTGACTTCCACTATCATTCAGTTTTCAGCAGAGGCAGATCTGGCAAGCAGTATTGTTTGCAAAGAATATGCCTCTCTTGAGACATCCAGCTAGATTAGATGTTTGTGAAAATTGTGATAAAGGTGTCACTGGAGGAAAATTACTCTGTTCAACTTTCTTTATTGGACAATGGAAAGGTGCATAAACCAAAGGCCCTCAAATAACAGCTGTAGGAGGTGGGTAAACATGAAATTAGGGGAATAAAAAGCTGCACCATGTGGACTAGACATAACATCCCACAATTGCAATGGAATTTGAGATATTTGGGCATCATGGCTCATCCCAGGATCTAGTGATAGCAGGGTAGTCAAACCACAGCCATCACTTCCAAATGTGGAAGATTAAAATTTATTCTTCTGTTAAAGAGTCTTTTTGTCATTCAAAAATATTGCATATCAGTTGTTACTGTCAATGCAGTATCCTCAGCATTAAGAAAATAAGAACCATTATTGGGACACAGATAAAGGTTCTGATTTTAGGTGCCTGGATTCAGAAATTTATATCTGGAGTTTTAGAAGTTACATGAAATGAAAAGTGGAAAAACTATTAGCAGTGACATAGTTTCAATATTCAGTGCCTAATGGTCTTCAAGGACTGGAAGTAAAAAGCCCTTGAATACTGAAGGTTATGAAATTTTTTGACTCTTGGGGCCAGACATCCCATAGGCCTCATCTTTCTTGACAGATGTAATTCATTTGGGTTCACATAAATGAGAAATTATCATTTAAATTTGAAGGAATTATGCTGTCAGGCAGTGAGAGTTTCAGAAAGCCTGTGCTTTAGCTTACTTTGTGTATTACCAAGCACTGATACCTTGGGTTTGGCTGCTGGTCCTCACAGCCTGAGCCCAAAGAAACTTATTATTTTGTTGTACGAAGTATTAGTTGTTGTAGGTCCTCACTCAGTCATGTTCCCAACAACAAGAGGTAATAAGCCAAAGTATTTCACTTAATTATCGTGGCTGGGGTAATAGAAATACATGAGGTGAGATGACTTTTATAAAAAGGTAATAATTGGGGAATACATGAGATGGACAGTACTGTATGGAAGCACTCACAAAATGTCCCTGC
The DNA here is from genome assembly GCA_013397555.1 of Urocynchramus pylzowi. NCBI lineage: Eukaryota > Metazoa > Chordata > Aves > Passeriformes > Fringillidae > Urocynchramus > Urocynchramus pylzowi. Next base: position 793,399 of record VZRH01006484.1, read on the forward strand.
AGCTAAGCAGGGAAAAAACCTGGATGATATATGAGATTGTTGACCTTTTGCTTCCTTTTCTCCTATAGGAGGCTGCTGGGTATCATAACTAAAAAGGATGTATTAAGACATATGGCTCAAATGGCAAACCAGGACCCTGAATCTATCATGTTTAACTAGACTGGTAAAGAAGAAGAAAGTAACCCCACAGGAATCCCTTCTAGATTAACACGAAGGCTGTGTTTGGTGTTTCATCTTGCTTAAAGAGAAAAAGGTAACATGTATGAGGAATGGCCTGATATGCCTCTGACAGAGGGAGTGGATGCAGGACAGCACTTGTTTAATGAGGAAGGCAGTTTAGAAGCTCTCAGCAGCTGCAGACATCAAGCTGTGTTTCCTTAATGAGGTTCCTGACAGCTCAACTGGAGCGCTGGTGGGTGTAAGCAATGCGGCGCTTGGAGACCAAGAGCCACCAGCACCAGTGGGAGGCATCAAGGTCACAGTAGCTCTTGAGGCAGGTGTGAAGAGTAGCAGACACTGTTTATGTGCAAGCTGCTAAGAGATAGAAAGGTTTGTGTTCCAGAGAGTGTAGATGAGTAATGTCAGTTGCTTTTGTTACTGGAATCATGGCTATTTGTTTGCTATTGAGTTATACCATTTTCATGATGGACAAAAATTGGCATATTTTTAAATGAAAGACTTTGTCTTCTTCACTTATTTTGTAAATGTTTAATGAATCAAGACTGGAGTTAAATCTTAAGAAAAGAGTAAGATTATGCCTCAAATCACTTTAAAAAGTAGTGTCCCTTGCTCCCCGCTTTAGTAGTTTGAATTTTATACTGCTTAGCATTTCTGTCAACCAGCTTTCCCTTATAAATGTTGAAATGGGATTTATTTGTTAGAATTTATTATCTCTCTATGCAATTTTGCATACAAGTACTGTAAAATTTAGTATTTTGTGGTTTGCTGTGGTAACTGGAAAAGACATAGAAGCCCATAAAATAGTTTTCAAAAGCACTAAAAGGACAGTGGTTATCTGTCTCTCATCAGTGTTAGTGACAAGAGATTGAATCCCTCACTTTCTTCCCTTATGTACATCACAATTTTTCACAAATGAATGACATTCTGCATTGATTCTTGGTTGTCCACTTAGGTCCTTTTTGTCATTGCTCTTTCTTGGCATTTGTCTGTATTTGCCAAGAGATGGCTGAAATTAATTAAATAGTCATAGACACTTCTTCTGTAAGAGATCTACTTTTCATGCACTTGTCAGTCATAGGACTGGAATTCCTCTCCACAGCACTGTGGTTGGATAAGATCAGGGGGACTGAGAATGCAAATGATCATAGGAAAGCTTTAAGTATTTATCTCTTTGCACCAAAAACACAAGATTTACCAGACCCTGGTAGAGACCTCTAAGTCACTCAGGTAAAAATATTAGATTTTCCTAAACCCTTGTTCTGGTCCTATGTGAGATAAAGAGGGTCAACCCTTTAGTCAATACTGCTATCAGTTACAGAATTCCAAATTGTACTCTCTGTAACAAGTAATTCACACTGCCCTTGCTTTATAGAAGCAAACTTAAAGACTGGAGAAAGGTTGTGCTCTGAATCCTCTTCAGACCTCCTGGCCTAAATGAAGGCATTTAGGCATCTAAGACCTCTGGTATTTTTTGTTCAAATTCACTCAGATAACCAGTGGTGTTTGAATGGTCCTCATGTGACAAAAAGTCTTCCCAGTCAAGTTCCAGCACTCCCTTAGAAAAAGTAGTGCTCTGGAGAATAGGTTTGGTGTTGAAAGTCTGCATCTGCTTGGTAAGGATTTGTTAGTATTCACCAATGATTTGAGTTGCAGAAGTAAGGCTATGCTTTCCTTGTCACTTTTTTGTAGCAGCAGACACTCCTGTGGAGTTGTCTCTAGGTAGAAAATGACAGAGATGACCTTCCATGCCAGAGCAGCCTGTTGCTCACTCCAGCCCAAACCCAGGCTGTTGATCTAACATGCAGGCAACGTGCATGATTATTGTGTCCCTGCACTGAGACAGCTGCTCAGGTGCACCCTGAGTTAGATGCTGAAGTTCTATGTCACAAATTCCTCCTCTTATCTCCAGGGACCCTGCTTCCTTCTGGCATGTGTCCCACTGCATTCGCACGGTGTATGGCCCGAACTGCCCAAGTAAAAGAAGGGGAAATAGAGGGACAATTTTAATCTGTTAAGTACTCCACTTAACAATGGTGTTTGCAACAGACTGACATAAATATATGTAGCTCTGGCCAAAGCCCACAAATATTTCAGTGTATACTTTTTGTTAACTGAACAGCTGCAGTACAAAGTATTATTAAAGGGATATTATTAACACTATGTAAACTATAGAACTGAGCAACCTCTTTCTTCAGAAAATAGGAAATAGAACATAATGTGATTATTTCTTACATTTTTCTGTGAAGCTGTCAGCAGCCAAACTCATAAAAAAACCAAGTCAACAACAATGCTCATAAACACTAGCTTCCCTCATTTGAACAGAGAAGCCATCATAAAATCAGTTAATTCCCACAAATGAATCCAAATGGGGCTTTATACAATTGTCAGTCTCTACCCATAGCTTCTAGAATCTAAGGGATGTAGACTAAGCTAAAAAGGCTGACCTTTGAGAGCAATCTCAAAGGATTAAAACTGTATGACCTTGTTCTACTTTCCATGTTTGCTAACAGCAACCAATATAGTGTATCAACACTGAAAAACATTATAATTTTCTGAGAAAAAGACATGGACTTGCCTAACTGAGGTTAATCTGGCTGTGAATACAAATTCACGTATGTATTGACTTGTCTTGTCAGGTTAAACTCTATCTGTGGTAATGCATAGGCATGGACTTGTGTGGTTAATTCCCATTAATACCCAGAGGCCTGATTTACTGAAACCAAGTCACCCCTGTGATAGCTTGTTGCTTTGCCTTATTAGACTACTTAGCAGGAGCCCCCAGGGCTTAAAAACAAGATCCAAAAAAGATACAAGCCAACATGGTGGTTTGTAGCAAGCGCCAGCAGAAGGAATTGAGATTTATGTAGTTGTTGTGAATGCAGTTTGACCCTGGACTATCACCCAAGTAAAAGGCAGGTAAATGGGTGTAAGCTCTCTTCTATCAAACACATTCCTTTCCAGGTGGAAAGCTTTAAATACCTAAGGGGTCAAGGGAAAAACCTTTGGACATGTAACCTGCTCCTTGTTCCAGTGTCTGTTGTTAAACCAGAGCAGGGGCTGCTATCTGGCTGTCCAGGAATGGCACACTCATGGCTAACTTCTGCTGCTTGGTGTTATCATCAAGGCTGAGGCTGATGCTAGAATGACATGGAGGGCTTTGAGACAGGACTGACTTTGCTAATTAGAAAACTTCCTCCATGCTATAGCCTTTATTGCTCTTCACACTGGTGTCTGAAAGGGAACACCCTTAATATAAATTGATAACATGCTTATCTCAAAAAATGCAATTATGATGTAATGATTTAATTTATTTTCTCATGACAAGCCCATTATCAGGCGCTGTTTTTCATCTGTATTCCAAAATTTGTTTCAGAAGGTGCTGAATAGACTCCAAGAGGCATAGATCTCAGCCCTAACTATTTATTGAATTTGTAGAGCTCAAGATAGTCATGTAGCATTATCAATCTGACTTACATGAGTATTTACTGCTGACTTTATGCAACTTCAGTTCAGTCCTTCAAGCAGCTGGCCTTCAAAAATTACCAACTAAACTAAACAGGGGAATAAAAATCTTTGAATGATGGAGGTTTAGTATTGTACCTTTGTTTTGCATGAACTGTGTTAAGTTACATTCAGCTTCTGATGTGTATTTGAAGCAATCTGTACCGGAAAGTTTAACAATAAAGCACAGAAATGGATGACATTAGAAAGACCCTTTGGCTGTCCCAGTGACACTAATTATTAATTCTTATGCTTTGAAGAAGCAGAAAAAGAATGTTTAAGGATTAAAGAAGACTCACTGATTCCGTGTTTGAATGACACTATGACTATAGTTTTGCTTTGGCTCTGTTTGTTGTTTTGGTTTTTTTTTTTTAATTGTAGAAAACAGTGTATCTGTTGCACCTTATAAAAAACAATGTTTGGACTCTATTTTTTAAATAAAACTGACTTACAGTACTGGAAACATTTCTTGGATATCTTATTAATTAGAAAAGTATTTAACTTAATGTCTCTATGATTTTTATGTTTCCTTTTCTCACTTTTAGCGATAACTCAAGCCTGAGTTCTAGAGATCTAGAATATCCAAATTAAATTATAAATTATCCAATTAAATTATAGGTTAGGTAACATTAAGAATGGAGTTAGTAAAGTTCACACAGTGGACTTCAGAGAATCAGCCTTGACAGCTGGCTATCTTATTTTCAGAGAACATAAAGAAAAAACATAATGTTTTTTCTTCAGCATCAGAAATACCTTAGAAATCTAAAAAGAGAAGAAAAACGATTTATCTAACCAGGTTGTTCTGTCTACAATGATCATGAAACTATATAACTAGATGTTGCAAAGCCCCTATGATATATTTTTTGTATGCATTTATCAGTTGCACTTTAATTCAGAGCTAAGATCAAAGACTGAAAATCATCCCCATTTAATTGAAAGACAGGTTCAATCATCCTCATTTAATTGGATGAAACATACTGCAAATCTCTGTCAGAGGCTAAGTTCTAGGTAGTAGCAAAGAATATGGGCTTGATCCTGATCAACACCAACTAAGGTGAACATGCCAGCAATATCCTAGCTCAAATTAAATAATGCATTTCAGAAGCTGATTTTGGGAGTCCCATGGCCTTCAACTCATTCCATGAATTGCTGTGCCCTTAACACAACCCAAAACACACACCAAAAACCCAGGAGTCATCAGGCATGCAGCAACTTCAATAAGTGGTAATAATTCCTGTAGTTTTGTATTTGGTCATGGGGTTCTGAACTTTAGACCTACCTGTCATCACTTGTGGTGGCGCAGCTGGGAAATGGAATAGAAAATGTTCAGAGGCATTCAGCACTGCTGTGGTGCAGCTGTGCTCCACATATCCTGACCTGCCCTCCCTTCATCCAAACCAAGCACCCTGTTATCATCCTTGTGCCTTCTTGCTGCTTTAGGGGAGGCTCTTCCTCCACATCTATTTCCTACAAGCTGTGTTATTCCCTTGTGCTGTTCTGCTCCTCTGCTCCAAATGTGATCTTGCTTCCAGCTCCTCACTGCTAAGCACAGTCTCACAGACACCCTATCCCAAATAAGAAAGGTGCATCTCTGGTGGAGGGCCTCCACTTGTGGCAGACAGGGTTTTGCACTGCTGCTTCCTGGAGAACACAGCAAACACAGTGTTGCTGGAATGCTGCACTGAGTTTTTTTGATTTGTGTTTTGGCTTGCTATCTCTTAGGATCTGGTTATTGAGTTGTCTCTGCCCGAATTAAGGTGCAAACAGTAAATGTCAAGTAGAAAGAGACAGAAGAGAGTGGGGCAAAGAGAAAGAGAGTGTGAGAGAGAGACTGAGCAAAGATAGCACCACCACGTGGAATCTGTGATGTCCTGCTGGACCTTCTTCATCCTGGTCTGCTTGCTGGTGGGGGTTCCTGTTTTCTTGTGGAGATACCACTTTTACATAGTCCTGGTTACCCATAAGGCATGGTGCTGTTCCCACCAGGCATAGGATAGCATGTATATAAGATACTTCCTTTCTCACAGTTTGCCTTGATTGGAGCTTTTGTCCAGAAAGTTACCTAGCTCTGCCTCACCAGGCCTGGCACCTTCCTGTTGCTGTCAGCACTTTTCCCACAGTTTGCACAGTGAAATTTTGTCCAGTGTGTTAATTTCAGACTTTCACCTCTGGTTAGGTCTGGTATTAATGCCTTCCTTTTTGCCATCTGTGGTTATTGAAAGGTCCTGTTGTGGTGGCTTCCCTTGTGGGAACTTTGTTGTCTGACAGTGTTTGAGACTGTTCATTGTGCTTCTCAAGGTCCTCACACTATCTTAATGCAATATCTTATCTTCTGCAAAAAATAGCTGCTGCATTTCACAGGTCAATCTAGTATGTTCACCATCTCAACCAGTAACTAGTGACTTCCCAGTGAGGTCAATCTGGAGCTGGGATGTGACTGTGAGAGCTGTATCCTAAAGCAGTTAAGGGCACTTAGGCAGAATGAGACAGGAACTGCTGACCTGTAGCTGCAGCATTTGGTTAACTCTCCACCCCTCCTTCAACCTTACTGTATTCTGAGCATAATTAATATTCTTGGTTTGAGCACATTATAAACCCTGTTTTAGCACAGTGAATGATTTCAACCCTTGGTATCTTTCAGAATTACCTTATATAGTCAGGATCAAAAAAATCTGAGTGTTCCTACTGGCTTTCCCCAGCCACAGTAGGTAACTGGTTAGGAAGACATAACCATATATATCAGCCAGTTTGGTGAGAGTCAGTATTTGGCACTTCAGCTGGGTTTCATTTGAGAAATTATTGTGCAGGCTGAACAATCAGTGCACAACTCCCTGTGGGGATTTACAAAGCCTGATGATTTGTTCCTGGCTTGAACAGCATTTAGAACAATGTTTGTGGCCAGCTGATGTTACATACCCTTCAGATTAACCAGTCTTTCTTAATCCACAAAGATTCAGTAAAGGGCACTGAATAAAATGTGCAGATTGCTTAGGAAACCAGAAAATCAAATATATTAGGTAGGAAGAGCTGCTTTATTGTGTCAAAGTTATGTCCACAGAGGCATCCCACTTTCAGGAGCACCATACCATGCACTGGCTGGTCTCACTACTAGGAAGGACTAATACCTAAAATATAAAATAACATCTGTTTGTATCAACTGCAACCAATGCTGCTGTTTTTCTCTCCTGATGCATTCTAAAAGAGAACTTTTTTCCCTGAAGTAAGCTCGCTGTTTCTACAGTTGTGAGTGAGAGCCAGACTGTGGCCATGCACAATTTGATGTGGAGTGCTGCAGGACTAGTGCATTAAATGCTATTTGAATGGTTCTCCTTTGGTAAATGCAGTAAAAAGGAGTGGATGCCATAATTTTGCCATGCAAAAGGACCGTTCCAAATAATTAAAAAGTCAGATGAACTGTAGTTCTCTGCTTCTAAAGATTTCCAACAGGTAAGATTGAAAGGTTGTGAAGCCTTATGATTTATAAATGCACTTGTGTTTAGATAATTTCCAAAGTTGCAATTTGCCTAAAGACAAATTTTATTTACCTAATTCTCAGATTATGTGACCATTAGAATCCAAAATTTCTGAATGATGTACAGGGGATAAAAGACCATTGAAGTCCCCAAACCTGGGAAGAGAGAGAGACACCTAAGGTCTGCTGTGGTTCACGGATGAGGGAGAGGACACAAACGCTGCCAAAGGCTTCAGAATGACCCTGGCCAGCAGTGAGATTCAGGAAAGAAGCACAATGTGCCATCACCAGCCCTTCCCTTCTTCACAGTAACCTCGTGGTTAGAGACTCTTTGTTAGGTAAATAACCATGCAATACAGGTCTTGTAGATGTTGATTTAAGTGCAGCTCACTAAGTTACCATAGTGCAGCTCCTTCTTTGCCAACTGCTGCTCTGGTGGACCTTCTGCCAAGCCAGAAGGAGCATTCTCCTAAAAGGGACATTTAAGAAAACTCATCTAGCTATTCTGAATCACATTGCAGAATATATATCTAAATTGTTATAGGAAACTTAGGCTTCTGCTTATACTCTCATATTTCAGATAGTGGGATGTTCATCACATTTTTAGGCCTTGCTCTAGCCTGAATATAGTATTTTGCTTCATGTAATTGAAATTAAAATCTAACAACTATTTGTCACTGGCCGGAATATTTAAACATGCAGTCACTGCTTGAGATCAATTATAATTTAGATTATTGCACTAATTTGTGATTTTTAATCTCTGTCCAACATTTAAGCACCTGTTTAATAATAATAATAATAATAATAATAATAATAATAATAATAATAATAATAATAATAATAATAATAATAATAATAATTATCCAATTAATTAATTCAAATAGTACAATAGTTAGAGGTACAACAAAGGTATAAGTAGTCTGCCTGAAGATTTTCCACATCATAGATAATTAACATTGAATAATGTTTTGCTGAATAATGTTTTGGCCCCATCTCAACTTTTAAGGAACACTACTATAAATCACTAGTCACAGGAACACAAGGAATAAATCATAAGCTCCTCTGCACCTCTTCTTTCCAAGCCTGTGGGAACATACATGAAACCATTCCTTTTCTCTCTGTCAGGCCAGGTTTGGGCAATAGAAATCCTTGCTCATTTGATGACTACAACAACTCCTGCTCAGTAAACTCTCCATGTCAGGCTGCTTCCTTCCAGATAAAGAGCCACATTCCAAGAGTACCAGTTTTCCTTCTGTGTCAGGATAACCAGGCAGGGCAGGTTATCCTTAGCACCTCCATCCCCTCCTCCTTTTCTCACTTTGCTGTTTTTCTCCTCATTCAGTCCCAGCCATCCCGTCCCAACCCATTCTGTCTCTTTGCTGCAGCTTTTCTGTAATAACTGAAGAACCCCCAAACAAATCAACACATCTGCTCTTTCTGTTCACTTGGGACTTCTGTGCAGAATACAAATTTGCCAGCAACAAAGTCAGTAGTTAAGCTACAGTCTAGCTACCAGCATTATTTCCACCAAATAAATATTCAGTGTTCACGAATTGCAAAAGACAAACCATTGAGGGAGTAGAACCAGGGGCCAGCTTGATCATCTGATGGTCTGGTTCATACAGACCACAGTAACAGACACTGCCTTATTTGCTCTTTTTCTGTCTCCATGTTAGAATTCTGCCTTCTTGCTGTTCAAGCATCAACAAAATACAGGACAGGAGGAGTTCCTTTTGCCAATATCCCTTATTTTTCTCAGAATAATGCCCCATTCATGAGACTATGAAGTTTTTTGCCTCTCTTACTGAAGTTTTTCATTCTTCATGAACATATACATTAGTCCAGGGATGAAAGCAGCCTTAGCAGTGGTTACATTTACTCACACACAGAAACAACAGGAGTCCCTCTCTACCTAGTGACACTGGAAGAGCAGCTGGAGCAGCAGCACAGACACCTCCTCCCCAGCAGAGCTGGAGGCCACTGCCACCACTGCCTCCTCCCACCTTCATTGGCTACAGGGCTCTGGGAACAGGAATGCACAGAGGAAAAAGCTAGAGAACTGTGATACTTGGCTGATGATACACCCTGTTGGGACTTGCTTTTAAGCTGGTCCTCAGAAGCTCTGCCTGGCCTCTTCTGTCCCACTGCTCTCTCCTGCTAAGCTCCCAGTTAGTCATGGGAGGAGTATTCAGTGAGTAACTGCATCACACTGCACAGCCACACCAGGAATTGTGTTTAGCTTTTCTACAGTTGTGCAAAGTCTGCCTTTCTCAGATCAATGGAAAACCAAATCCATGGCTGTGTCTACCACAACTCCATGTGCATTGAGCACAAGAGGCTGGCAGTTTATCACAGCAAACAGCCATGGTCTATCCTCATATCTTTCTTGCCCTGACAAGAGGGCCCCATGGTTTTCCTTACATTTAGATTTTCTCTGGGTTTCAAAGAGAAGATATTATCAGTTATAACAGTGTTCAAGTACCAGAGGACACTTGAGAGAGGCCAGCATCCTCATGTGATAAGAAGAGCTAGCAGTGCCACACAGGGACTCTGTGCTGCCTCTGAACCAGCAACTGATATTTTGGGTACATCTGCAGCATGTTGGGGCAAACACTCCCCAAGGGGTAATGGCTTTAGTCTGAAAGACAGCAGATTCAGGCTAGATATTAGGAAGGAACTCTTTACTGTGAGGGCAGTGGAACAGGTTTCCCAGAGAAGGTGTGCATGCCTCATCACTGGAAGTGTTCAAAGCCTGATTGCCTGGGACTTTGAGTAATCTGCTCAAGTGGAGGGTGTCCCTGTCAGGTGGGGTGGAACCAGGGGATCTTTAAGGTCCCTTCCAATCGAAACCATTCTGTGATCCTATGATTTCATTCTGTGCCGCACCGAATGCTCGGGGTATTCAGTGATCCTCTGCCCCAGGCTCTAAATTTAGCTGCAGTGTTTATTAATCAGGGTTAGGGCAATGAGCAGGGATTTAACATCTCCAGCGGGCTGGAGCAAAGGGGTCCCGCTAGGTGGCATGGCAGCCCTCGGCATGGCAGCGGCGCCAGTGCCACCAGCCGCGCTCAGGGTGACAGAGGGGTCCGCACCGCGGGGTCCTTGCTGTGCGCTGGCTCCCGATTCTTGCAGGAATCAAAGCTATGGAATTGTTTGCTCTAACTGTATAATTTGCCTCATGAATTTTCGTAGCTATTCCAATTAAAAGCTATTAAAAATGTTATTTATTTAGGTATTTATTTATTTTAGCTATATATATTCTGTCAGGAAAGGGGGAGGAAAGAAAGAAACCTTTTTCTTTGTTTGGAATATTTGGCAGGGCTAAAGCACAACTGTCTGCTTTGGCTCCCTAAACCACATATCACATCTGTAAAAACATAGTGGCAAAAGGAGGAAAAAATAATCTGCCATGCTTTCCTGGTGGTTTCTATGAGGCTTTCATGTAAACAGCACATTTTCATCAATTATGCATTTAGGTCACAGGAAGAGTTGGTTGAAGGAATTCTTTTGCCATTTCAAAGTCACTGTCAGGAAGAAAATATAGCCAAGCTGATGGAGCTAGAAGAAACACAGTTTTGTTCTTCAGACCTGATATTTTTCTTCTTCACTTTCTCTGTTCTTGTTTGCATAAGTATGTCCTTTGGCATAGCAATATCTGTGTAAGGAATGCACAGAGGTCCTTTGAGCATGGAAAGGTCTTAATTTGCAATGGCAATTCTAAAACACATTATTGTTTATTTTGTTTACATAAAACAACATTGGAGAATTGAGTAAAATGCCTTCCCTGTCAAACATTTTGTTAGATCTGGAAAACAGCATACAATCCTTGGTAGCATTACCATATGTAACCTTTAGGCTTCTGTGCAATTTACAATCCCATGTTATATCCTTAAATATCCTTTTAAAAGTATAATGAGAATTAAGTGCTGAGAAACAGGTTTCACAGTAGCTACCACACAGAACAGGCAACAGCTGATATTTGCTACCAAAAAATGCCAGAGAAGACTTTAAGTTCTTAACTCTTCCCTTTATTGGTAATCACAGACATCTCAGAGCACTTGCTTTCTTTTTTTCTTGTGAAAAATGCCTGAGAACTTGTGGGAATGCTTCTGGTACTGTGGTGCATCTTACATGTGCTTAGAAAGTTGAACAGGAAACAGAAAATGAAGGGTCAGGGCTTTTCACTCCTACACCTAAGGAGGCTGACCCCATCCTGCAAATCCTGGCAAAATTAACATGTAAAGGCAGAAGAGAGAAGAGAGAGATTGCTGCAATTAGTAGGAGAAGAAAGCTCTGCATTCCCACTCCTTCTCCCATCTGTCCTTATGTATTTTATTTACTTTTCTCAAATGTACAATATATTACCAGCCTTGGGAACAGGGACAAAACAGAAGTCTCCCACCTCAGAAGTAAATGGCACTGCAGTTGGGCTAGAGATTTCCTGTGCATACTGTGGCCAGCACCACACATTCCTGTGGCCCAGCTTCAGCAGAAAAGGGAAAACTCTGCTTTTCTCTCTGCTCTTTCCTAACATGAAAGTCAGGGCTCCAGACTGTGGAGGATCATACAACCAGGTGATGCTTTTCCAGTGCATCCCTTCTTCCTTGGGTCAGGTACCTGAAAGTAAGTAGGTTTGACATTCAGCAGTGCCAGGCTGGGTGAAGGAATGCTGGCTTGGCTAAGACAGACCAAGTTGTCCCACGTGCTGGAGGCTGTGTCCATGAGCTAAGGGACTCATGGCAAAGCCCAAAAAGCTTATTTAGAGATCTATAGATGGTCTAAACATGGCTCCTTAACAGGAGTCAGCTTGGGCTAGCAGCAACCCTCTGTCCTAGGAAGTGTGGGGAAATGATTAGCTGAGAGTAAGTGCTGTGCCCACAGAGCTAGAATATTCTGGGACCAGGGCTGGTCTTGACACAGCACATATTGCCCTGTACCTCCTTGTTTGGATCAGTATATTTGGCAATGAGTAAATTGCTTCCTACTGACTCTGAGGGATCCAAGAGGGGTGATGGAGAATTTGTAAAACATCATTTGAAGTTGTCAGGGACCAAAGCTCCTTATTACAAAACTGGTACCTTTACAACCCTGGTATGAGGTGTCTCTCTGCTGAGAATGAAATACCAAGTATGCCTCTTTAATCCAGAGCAATTTTTACTAATTTGTTTTCATTTTGGAAGTGAAGAGCTAAGCATTACTTCAAATGTTAAATTTAGCATATTTGTACTATATATGCATAATCATTTTAGATATTTAAATTAATTCTCAAAATAGTCTCACCACTAAGAAGAAAACCTCCTAACTGCCTTAAAAAAAAACAAAAAAAAAACCAGTTAAATTCTGCTGTAATTAAGGTTACACATGCAAAAGTTAGCAGTTTTCCTATGTTTATAAAATAAATCTGTCCTATGAGACAGGGCTCTTTCATGCCTTCCTCTTGAAGGTGTCCTATTTTCCACAAACACTTAAGTATGCATTTCACAGTATGAATGTGACTTTAGCACTGGGAGGGCTGCCAAGCAAAGTGGTGGATGGACCACCCTTGCAAGTGTTTCAGAAATGACTGGATGTGGCACTTAGTTCTATTGACTTGGTTCAGTTGACATGGTGGTGGTGTTCAGTCAAACATTGGACTCCACGAGCTTGGAGGTCTTTTCCAATCTTAATGATTCTGTGATTCTGGAGAAACCTCTAGGAATTTTATTGAAAGCCTCTGGTTCTGTTGCTTGCTGGATTTCTTCAGTAAGTTGATAGTCCATACTGACCAGTAAGAATAAAAAATACAAACCAAAAGTTTTATCTGATACCATCTGCTAATCCTGGTATTCTTCTGAGAATGATCCCTAAATCACTGGACTGCTGACTAGCATTAGAAAGAAAAACTGGCGTTTCCGAGAGTAAAAGTCTTCATTTCCTTTACTTTTCTTGCAAATACAATAAAGTGGATCATGCTGAAGGAAAGAAAATCTTTTTGTGACATTTTTGTGAGGAAAAAGCACTCCAAAATATTGCAGTCTCCCCTCACCCAAGAATGTAGTTTTATTGCTTAGTCAAAAGCATAAGTCATTTCTACAGCCCCTCTTAACCCCTTGCAGGCACTTAGACTCAGATCTTACCATTTCTTCCAAGGTTGTATCTTGCTAAATTGTGGAAATGAAGTCCTGTCCTTTGTTAGAGTACTAAGCCATCCATTTACTTTGTAGGGCCTAAGATTTACAGCCTGTTTATGAAAGATAAGAAAAATCAGGCTTTGAAATTTCCACTGACAAATTTTGCAGCAGTGGAAATATTAGCTTTTCTCTTTTACTTATTCTTACTAAGAATTAATTCTGGTTTACTTTGCTCTAAATCCTGTTTACTTTCTGTTTTCCAGCATTGCTATCAGCCAGAAATTACCTTTCACCCTAGAACTGTATTTTTTCTATTTCTGTGCAATAGTATATATTAAAGCATGTTAAGTGCTTTTAAACCATAGACTGGCAGGTGCTATATAAATATTTATCTTTGTTATGATTGCTTAAAGCAGAAGACTCAGAGGTATATAAAAGAAAAAAATAAAATAGCCCCACCTTCTGCCCTTAGTTTTCACATTTATTTCAGTTCAGAAAAAAAAAAATCCCTCACAGAAAGGAAATATTCAAACTACCTTGCAGCACAAAACAAGGATTGTTGCCCTGTTCTCCTGAAGTTTTTCTAAGCCTTCTGATGTTTACATTTTTGTAATAAAGTTTCTCACACTCTTTCATGTAAATAATAATTGTTTTACATTCTTTTCTAGAGAAAGAGAGAGTTAATAGACTTAGTTTAACCAGTATGGTTGGAGAAGTAACAATTTCATCCTCCAATCCATAGTAACTTTTAAAATTCTATAAATAACGAAGTCCAGAAATAAATATACTCTTTTTTACCTTAGACATATCAATGTGTAAGTGTCATTCATTGTGTGTCACATAGTGACAAAGGATAATTTCACTTCATGGTAAATTCCCATATTTGCTCTCACAGATGATTTAATTTTGAAATGGCCTTCGAAACAGTTTATCCCCAAAAAATGTAATGGAAGGGTTTCATAAAAAAAATCCTTTTTTTTTTTATTTTCTTTGCAATCAATCCATATTCTTTTTTGCTTTTGTTGAAGTGCTGTTTATTCAGACTATGTGAGGTGGTGGGATGGTGGAAATGGGAAGAATGTCTGTCTTTGGGAAAAAAAATCTATGTGACACTCAGCAGAATATGTGTTTGCTGGACTGTTCTTTTACTATTGTTCCAGGACCACTAAGGTTTACTTAAAAAACCAAAAGTTTCAGAGAGGCCAGGTGCCTTATATTATATGCTTGAGTGTTCCTTCCTGACTGAGTTGCTTTTCCCATTAGAGATTTTTGTCCCATTCCCATTTGAGGTTTGTTTCCTGTTCCTTTTAATTTCACCTTAGCTTTTCATACAATGACATCCAAATAGAAAGAGACAGTCATTGCCATGGTTTTCACTCTAAAACTGAACTTCCTGGCTTTTATGGCTCATAATCAATCCCATAATGTGCTGTGATTTCTATGTATGAGTGGCAAGAAGTAAAAGGGAGTTTATTTTGCCTGTATGCAGACAGGCCAACTTTCACACATTAGGAGTAGCAACTAATCACCCACAACATTTCCTAAAGTTTATGGTGCTGGCAGACAGCTGTTTTTGTTCCAATGTGATGGTTTCTTTGCAGACTCCTGCTGCCAGCAGTGTCTCAACCACTTTACTAGTGCTCCATGCACCACACATCCTGGACTACTGCCTTTAAAGCTCCTTTCTATTTTATACAAACAAAAGCAAACTAGTCTACCAAAAATACTAGGGAAACAGACACATTGTTACTGTAGCCATATGCTCTGTGAAAGGGGAATTTCAGTTACCAACACCTAGAACTGAAAGAACAAAATGATAGTATGTAGGCATGAATCCCAGCTCCTTCAATAAAGATTTTAGCCTTAGATTTAGTTTTGATTTTTTCCCCCTTTTAAATCTTGGCCCTTGGAAGGATGAAAATTCACTAAAACTACTTCTCATGATATAGGAATTAAAAAAAAAGTTTACCTATATTCACTGAAAGTTAACCAATGTTACTGTAAATGCATTTGCTCCACATATGTTTTAAATGTACAGAAGCAGGGCCTTGCTTATACAATTGTTGATAACAATATTTAAAAGCTTTTTAGTATTTGACTTGGTTAAATGTAGCTTAAGAGACTGAGGAAAGCATTCATTTGATCTCTGCAATGCTTTGTCTATAATCTCCTATCTGCAAACTTGTTGTGATGCTCCTTGTCTTCAAAGACTTCAAAAGTGTGTCCTTGAAGCTGAGAATACACCCCTCTGCTGACAGCCCAAGTGTCTGTCTTTAAACAGAACTGGTGTTGGAAGATTGGCATCTTATGCTATGGATGGTGTGAGGTTGAGCCCAGAAACACCAGTCAGCCTGAAGATAAAACCTTCTAGAAAAGAAATACGTGAAAACCTTAAGAAATTCAGCAGAACTCTGAACTGCAGTCATTTACTAAATACAGGAGAAGAAACAAGTGGATTGAGGAAGGAGAAAAATTCCCTTTATCAAACATTAAACAATCATCTCCAGCTAATGAGGTGTAAAACTCTGAACATTTGAAGTGGATTCACTTTCCTTCTCTCCCACTGATACAGACACGTTTGCAATCATGTACATTTGTTCAGTAGAGTCATGCTGGTTTTAACTTCCATCTAATTATTATTTATATGATAGTAGTTTCTAGGAGCCCAGTCACAGAGCAGAAGGCTGCTGTGCTAAATGTAGAACACTTGCAAAACATTTATTGAACCACTAAGACGATAGGAAATTCACCCAAGAAATTCAATGTTGGTTTTGCAGTTGCTTCTAATTAATCTCCTACAAAAAAAAAAAAAAAAAAAAAAAAAAAAAAAAACAAACAAAATTTATTTAAAACAAA
>VZRH01006484.1:809601-885925 GCA_013397555.1 Urocynchramus pylzowi
AAAAAAAAAAAAAGACAGTAGCAAGCATAATTTACTTAAAATCAAAACCCCCTTGGTCTTAAATGTTGCATGATTTGTTGGAGAATCTAAATGCATGTTACATTTTAAAATTCATTGAAAATCTTGAAGTATTTTTTAGAAACCTTACAACCACAGGTTCAATAAGTAATGGGTGAAGGCATTACTTTTTTTGTCTTGTATGTGAGCAATTGTGATTGCATGAAAAAAAAGAACAAGACCCAAATGCAGGAATTTGAGTGAAATTCTGTGGGTCCTCCATTATAGAAGAGCTCGAACTTGTCAGTTATAATGGCTTTGTGTTACTTCTAAGGGACATAGATTTAAAGAAACTGAAATAAATGAATAAATAATGCCTCTTTCAGAAAGTACCTAATGCAAAAAAAAAGAAAACATTGTCCCAAAAGACCCCAAAAAGCACTTTTCTCAAGCAGGAAAGAGCTGCTTGGCTCTTGCAGAACTGCTGGAAAGGATTATCAGAAACTACTTAACTAGATGTCAAGGGATGTCCTTCCTCCAGGGGAGTTTAGATTGGATATTAGGAAAAAAATTCTTCACAGAGAAGGTAACCACCACATTGGAACAGGCTGCCCAGGGAAGTGATGGGATCACCATCCCTGGAAGTGTTCAAAAGGCATGTGAAGGCATGTGGCACTTGGGGGCAGGGTTTAGTGGTGAACTTGGCAGTGCTGGATTAATGGTTGGACTCGATGATCTTAGAGGTCTCGTCCAACCTAATGATTCTGTGATTCCTCATGTGGTTTCTCCAGTGACCAAAGGCAGTGGCATAGCTCCTGCTGTGCTCCTTTCCATGAGAACATTGGAGCTACTGCAATTACCCACTCAGCTTTGAGCAGCCTTTGGTCCCAGCAACATCTATCACAATGTAATGCTGTGGTGAGGGTGGGTTTGGTAATCAGGGAGGGGGGGAGAAAGAAGATCTATCCTAGCCATGTTTTAACTGCTAGCCACAGGCACAGTATAACCAGACTGGTAACTGCACAGCTGGCTAAATACAGCAGGCACTGGGTACCACTTTGACATCAGCTAGAGTCCTGTTAAATGCTGTAGTGTATTCCTGTTGGGAATGGTGCCTGGTGGCTTGTTTTAGGACTCAGGCCACATTAGGCAGAGCATCACTCTAGACCCCAGAAAGATGAATCCCCTCCAACAAGCCCAGCAAGTGCAGCCTCAGCAGAACTCTACTGGTGTGATCTGTCTCTGCTCTCCTCCTGGGCTTTGTTTTCAGCCAGTGGGCAGATTTTCCCTCACCCAGAGGAAGACAAACATCTCCAGTGGTGTTACTTCTGAAACCTCAGGGGTCCCCCACTGTTAGCTGTCTGCCTGAGGAAGGTTATTGTGCCTCAGTAGTGGAAACATGGGCTCAGAATTAAAGGCAAGAGTGAAGCTGAGTCCCTCCTATGGGGCCACATAACAACATCCATGCTATGGATCGGCACAAAGCAGGACAGGCAACCCTTGAGAGGCATCTTCATGTCAGGCCTCTGACCTGGGCGTCCCTGTGCTCCTGGGATCCTCTTGCAATCAAAGAGGCAGCAAGCCTCTCCTCTGAGCTGTCTGCTGGATGCTGTGCTGTTTCTGCACTGGCTGCCTAGGGAACCAGCATCCCCTGTCTGGAAACATAAAAGTCTTAAATGCCTTAAGTAGATCGTGTGAGAGACTCCCTCCTCTGCTCCACTTCATCAGAGGGTTGGCAATTGGTGGTAACACACACAGGTGAGAGGAGAACAAAGGAAATCTCCTTTATTTCTGGAAGAAGAAAAAGAATGCTCTGTTTTTCTTTTAAAGTACGCAGGATTACAGATTCATTTATTCATAGTACTTGGGTTTTTAATCTGTCAGGGAATAATGACCCATTATTTTATACTTATGGGAAATGACACTTTCTAGTACCTGGTATTTGCAGCTGTCAAATTATATATGTCAGCATCTGTCACTCTCCAGCGTTACTTAACGAATGAGTTTTGCATATCCCAATGAGCTTCTACTAGAATGGAGAAAAATATTAACACGTCTTCTGGCAGCTGTACAGACTGACTGCTTTTTTGGCATATTCACTTCTGCTCTGTATATTCTTACCATACACAGCCTAGGCTGCATTGTTACAAAGGTTGTAACAGGCCTATCAAATACACTAATATACATATTTCTGCTTCAATGGACTATTTTCCTTTCCTAATTTGACTGACTTAATGAAAAGTGAAAATGACAGTGTTAAATAACAGAGAATCACAGACAATCACAGACTTGTTAAGGTTGGAAGGGAACTCGAGATAATCCAGTCCAACCACCCCCAAGACAGGGTCTCCTAATTCAGGTGACACAGGAACATGTCCAGGTGGATTTTAAATGTCTCCAAAGAGGGATATTCCATGACCTCCCTGGGCAGCCTGTTCCAGTGATTGGCCACCCTCAATGAAAAGAAGTTCTTCCTCATGTTGAAGTGAAACTTCTTGTGTTTTAGTTTATGGCCAGTTCTCCTTGTCCTGTCTCTAGGCACCACTGAAGAGTCTGACACCATCCTCTTGGAACCCACCTTTGAGATATTTTTTTGCATGAATGAGATCTCCTCTCAGTCTTCCAGATTAAACAGGCCCAGCTCCCTCAGTCTCTGCTCAAGAGAAATGTTCCAGACCTCTAATCGTCTTTGTGTCCCTGTGCTGGACCCTCTCCTGTAGCTCCTGGACTTTACTTGGAGCATCCAGTTTATAGCTGATCCATACACAGAGGCAAGACCCTTCTTTTGTAGATATTCTTTACATAAGCTCACAGAAAGAACCCTTTTCTTCCTTTGTCACAAATTCTTCATATTTTTCTACATTGCAAACTGATACAAACTTTAAAAAACAACTTATCTGCTGCAACATAGAACAAAGTTTACCTGGACACGATATACCAACACCAAGTGGGCAAGCACACCATTAGCACAAAGGAACAACTTTGCTTTTAAGGCTCATTACATCACTGTGATTCAAGTAGAGCAAAAAGGACAGAAGCCAGACAAGTCAAAGAGCAAGGAATAGGTGATGCTGCTCCAGGGAGGAAGCATACTTTTCCCATACTAAAAGAGATATTAGTATTGCTTTATTTCTATTTTTTATATGAGAGGGACTCCAATGACAGCTCATATTCATCACTAATGAGCTTTCCAGGACTACTGAGGCTTTTGGGCTTTTCATGCAATCCCTGGACCTGTCTTAGAGACATGAATCTACCCTCAGGCTGGAAACTTGGAAAGGGGCAACATATGGGGCTTTGGTCTAGGCCTTTGCTTCAAATGTACCAATAACCTGTCACCTTGATTTTAGGGAAGATGACTGTGGTATATTAAGCAACTGTATTTTTTAGTATTGAGTTCTGTGCATTCTAATATGGTGTGTTAATTTTTCTCACTGGAATTTCTGTGAGGCAGAAGTGTGATTTTCTCAAGTGAGTCACGCAGAGGAAAATTTCTGTTGAACTTTCATGTCCAGACACAGCTGCTTCTTGTATCAGATACAAAACCTAGGTATTTCAGACTCAGTCTCTGTATTTTAAAGAGGATCCTGTTTGCTGGGATTCCCTACTCTGATGCATGGCAGTTGCCAAATCTCAGTACACTATTGGCACTTACCAAGTCTATGAGCCTACATCTTTTCCATGGATAAACACATGGAAGTGCTCAAGGCCAGGCTGGATGGAGCTCTGAACAACCTGGTCTAGTGAAAGCTGGCCCTATCCATTCCAGGGCCACTGGAACTGGATGATCTTTAAGGCCCCTTTCAATCCAAACCATTCTATGATTCCATGACCGAAACACTGAGTTAGCAACAAGCAGGACTGATCTGCCAGAAGTCCTGCTTCCTCTGTAAACCTACTTTTCTACAGTTCAAATAGATGAAAATTGATGCACCAAAAAGGGATGAAAGTTAGTGAATCTTTCCTTACACCAAATTGAATTTCATGTCGGCATAGCTGAGTCTGGAAGATTCCATAAAGTTTTCTACTGATGAAACTTGTGGATGCCACCCACAGGCAAGAGAAATCCCTCCAGGCAGCTAAGAACTGAAGGGCAAGGTAGTGAAACTAATCATCTTGCAGAAAGTCCTAGAAACTAAAGCTGGCTTCTAGTTCCAGTTTACTCATACCCACAAACATCTGTGTCATTACACAATACATTTAATCACGGAAATCATTGAAGTTGTTCCCTTGGTCATACCAATTTAATAATTGAGCAGAAAATCAACTCTGATATGTTTCTTTCCCCATAGTATTACATATGAAACAATATATGTCTGTGAGCTAATAGCCAAAATGGAAAGCCAAGATGAAGATAGAGCAATACTAGAGAGGAAAATAAATCATTGATGTCATGAGTTCACAAAGTACTGCTATTAAAAAAGGAAAATGATTTTCTGAAATTCTTCTTCTGTTGTTTCCCTGGCCAAAGTTGGTTATCAGATTCAAACTGGATATATGAAATTTCTTTATATCCTGAAAGTAAAATTTTTCAGCAAAATTGCTATTTTTAAATAGCACTTCTTGGGCTACTTAAGGACTCATAGAATTGTCTGACATATCCTAATAACAGTGATTCCAGTTATTTGTTTTGGAGGTTAATTTACAAAACATTTTTTTGCCCTAGCCCTTCATTTATGCTTGTATTGAAAACAGAAAAAAAAAATAGTACCAGTATTCATAGTGACTGGAACATATTTTAGCAATATTTCTGATATTAGCCATGGGATTAATCTGACTAAACAAATGCACTGTAGATGTCTTCTATCTCCAACTGATCAGCTTTGGTTTCCTCAATGTGGGAAGGAATAGAGGTATTACAGCACAACCCTAAAAGCATCATCTAAAATACAGATCCAGTGAATCTCACCACTCATCTAATTCTCTCTGTTAATGAAGGAAGAAACACAGAGTAATGAGATGAGCTGTAAGCATCTATGGGACAGAAATCTAAAGTAAACTCAGAGGAATTCTAAGATCAGAAAATACAAAGATTAATGTGCATCAGGTTACCCTCATTTTATAGGTGATCAGCTCTGTACTTATGTGTAAACCTGAGTACTCAGTGTTTCTTTTTATGGAATACTGTATGCAGTAAGTATGGAATACTGTATGCAGTAGGATTATGTGAGCAGCATGTTTAACAGGGAATAACAAAGTTTGCTAGATCAATAAAAATAAGTAACAAGAAATATCAACAACAGAGAGGAGCACAGCAGATAGTTGATCTCAGTTGGCAAAGGCTCAAATTAAAGCACTTCAGTGAAATCACCAATAGTAAACCATGAAATCAGAGCCACTGACCTGAAGCACAGGCTAGACCTAGCATCACAATATTTTTACTCAACTAAAATCCTTAAAGACAGTCTTTCCTGTTTTAGCCATTTGGACATTAATTCCCCACATTTTAGTGTGCCTACAAAACCTTTTTCAACTGGGCAAATGACCAAAGTAAAATATAAACCAGCAGTGAACTAATGTAGTTTGTGTGGCATTAAAGAGCATGCATGATAAATTTTGGATTTTAAATACAATAAATCAGTCATTTAAATTTAATATAAGCAGCATAATTTAATTCTGCTTCATTAGCCTATATAAACACAATAAAATCTGTCAAATGCAAACAAAGGGCCTCCTAGAGGTGATATTTTAATTGTAATAAAACTGTCATCTAGATTAATAGGCCAGCCGAACAATTAATTTCTTCATAGAAGTTAACACTGTTCTAGAAAATGAGCTTTAGCTTTAATTTCTCCTTTGTGCTCAGGAAACAAGAACTTTGCTTGCAATAGAAAGCAGAAACAATCTGCTCCATAGCCCACCAGAAGAAAAAGGAGACGGGGGAAGATCTGGGTTACAGCGTGAAGCTCCGCTTCTACTGCTTCCTTTAGACTGCTGCATTTAACATAAATGGGCCTTTAGCTTAGAGATGGGATTTAGGGAAAGATCTTTTAAGCTAGCCAAACATTATCCAATATACTTTAGCCAGGTAGGAAGAGGAGGTTTTTCCAGATGCCTCCTGCATGGACCAGGGCACCACAAATGCACACCCGGGGTCCCCTGGAATATTGCCTCCCACAGGAGTCCCTGTTCCCTCAGATAGTGGGTAAGTTACCACTCAGCAACACACACACACTATCAGAATTGTACCTGCATTTCCTTCTGGTTGCCAGTGGAAAAAATATATTGGTTTTAGGATTTTTTTTCCCCCTTAAAACCTTAATACAGCTTGTGGCTTATTTTAGTTGGCTGAGAAACAAAACACTCAGCTTTTCCACTGATTGGCTTTAATTGCTTCACTAGATGCCTTTCAGCTGGTGACTATGAAATATTCACAAGTGATAGAATCTAATTCCAGCTGGGACAGTTGACTATCATAGTCTAATTTTGTTGGATTTACCTTCCTCCCCTTCCTCCTCCATATACATTGGTGCTGCTTTTCCATATTTCATTGCTTCATCTGAGATCCTTTGTCATCTATACAAGGAATAAAGAAGCAAGGGTCTCTTTCATCAGCCTGTTGTGAAAGCACTAACCTACACTGAAGGGAAAAATCATCTTTCGTGTTAAAGAGTTATGTGAAATTATTTACTTTATCCTTTGAATTTTAATCCCTAAAAGCATTTCTTTCCTAAAAATAGAGCTGCCTACTTTCCAAGCCATTTAGCAGCCAGACAGAAAAACCACCAATGTGCCTTTGACTCTCTTTTATTAATATCACACTTAAAAAGGAAATATCTCTGTGCTCTTCTGAGCGACAGAAACAATATAAAGATTTAACAGGGGACAAGAAGCATCGTAATTTCTTCACCAAATAAAATAATCTGCTACAGGTTTTATGGATGTATTTACAGTTCTTCAAAGCTACTTTTTAAACTGTGTCAGTCCCTTGGATTTCTTCATCCTGGGCTGGGTATCTCTGCTGTATACAGGGGCCAGCAGCTGCTCTTTTACTTGACTAACTGGGCACCTGTTCCTGCCAAAGCCATTACCCGAAACATTCATAGCTGAGAAGGAACAGTGAGACCTTAAATTTCCAAAGGCTGTGATTTCTAGCACTAAAATAGCCTCAACATTTCTGATAAGGCCCTCCTGCATCTGTCCCAGAGCCTGCACACTTGTCCCCCAGCTGCAGGGGAGGCTTTGGGTCCTGGAGCCAGTGCTACCCCCTGCACTGGGGGAGCCCAGGGGGTGTTTGTAAAGTTGCCCACAGACCAGGTTAGACACATCCTGATGATTGGTACAGCCCCCTAGTGTTTTCCCTCCCTTCCTCAAGCATAGACCTCACTGCCAGGTATTGGGTCTTGGAGCAGAGAAAACATCCATCTTCCAGTGATCCAGACATGTTTTTAACAGAAGAAATGTTCTGGAAGATAAAGTGCTGTATTGACCTTACTAGATAAACTAGTAAAGAAGTCTTTCACATATTTTAGACACTTAATGAATCAGAGAATGATTTGGGTAAGAAGGGACCTTAAAGATTATCTAGTTCCAGCTGCCCTGCCATGGGCAGGGACATCTTTTATTCAACCAAGTTGATCAAAGCCCTGCCCAACCTGGCTATGAACACTTTCAGGGATTGAACATCCACTTCTCTGTCAATCTGTTCCAGTGCCTCACGACCTGCACTGCAAAGGATTTCTTCCTATTATCTAATCTTAAACCTATCCTCTTTCAGTTTGGAGCCATTCCCCCGTGTCTTGTTACTACAAGCCCTTGTAAAAAGTCCTTCTACAGCTTTTTTGCAGGCTCCCTTCAGGTACTCAAGGTGCTACTGTAAGGTTTCCCTGAAGCCTTCTCTTCTCCATGATGAACAACTCCAAATCTCTCAACTCATCCTCATGAGAGAGGTGCTCTATCACTCTGATCACTTTCATGACCCTCCTCTGGACCCACTCCAGCAGGTCCAACTGAACCAAAACATTTCCACGTCCCTTTGATTTTCATTATTGTGGTCTTCTTGGCCCCCAGAGGACTCTTGAAGATTCAGAATTAAAAGGCCAGTGTATTAAAATATCTTACAGGGTTACCAGATCTCTAGACATCACCTTTATTTTGTAGATGAAGGTAAACACAGTTTGTGCAAATTATAAACCCTCAAGAGACAAAGGCAATTTTAACAAGTTCAGGTTTCTGTCCTTGAGAAGCACAACCAGCTGGTGGGCAGAGTGGGAGTGGGAAGAGGAGAGCTCCCACCACAGCCAGCTGTCATGCTGCCCCAAACCCCTCTCCAGGCTCACCTCCTGGGATGTTGTCTGTGCTCATGTCAGCACTCGCTGGGCTGAGAGGATGGGACAGGGGCTCAGGTGTCCCTCCTGCTTGCATGGCCCTGCACCCCCAGCAGGCACCAGAGCTTCTCCAGCATCACTCCTGCAATGGCCCCAACCATTCCCAAATGCTTCTGCGTTCACAGAATCCAGGTTAAATCTGTATCTGTACAGATAATTTCAGCCTCCAGGGAAAATATAAAGGTTCTCTCTAAACTGGTCACATTCCAGGTTGAGATGGAAGTGCAGGAGTGCACACTGGCCCATGCCTCTTCCTCTGAGGTGCCTCCAAACATCTCTTCCTGGAGCCCTGGGGCCTGTCTGCACACAAGGCCAAGACACCCCTTTTTTTGAGGCAGTTGAGTCCCTGAAACAGGTTGGGATCCCAAAAGCCCATGAAGTACTTTAACAAAGTCCACCTGGCATATTTTCACATTGACATGATTGTATAGCTTTAGGAAGGGAGTTTGTTTTTAGCTGGCCACTTCAGACAGGAACCTGTATAAACACAGTTCTGTGCAAATATATATATAGCCTGTGCAAATATTAGGATACTATGCAACCAAACAACCATATCGTTCACTTCTCCTCAAAGTAAAAGGTCCTTGGAGCAAACATTGATAATTGTCTTTGTGAGAGAGTGATGTCATTTTTTCAGTTGAATTTAAAGGTAATAATGAGCTGCAGTAAAACTTACCTTCCAAAGGTTTGGTTTCAAAATGTATCATCACAGAGACTGTCAGACTGTGGTCTGTGGTTAGTTTATATGGGACTGGAAATTGTTTAATACAATAGAATATTTAACAATACAATCAGCTAATGCCTTTCTTTAGACTTTATGAGGGTACTACCAGCTGAAATAAGTTGATTTAAGTAATTGATATAAAACTATGGAAAACATTTTCCCCTTTCTTTGTGCTCTCTTTTGTTTTCCTGGAGTTTAAAATTACCCTGTTTGTGTGAGCCTTTCATTTAGCAGGAGAGCAATGGAATAATTCCTGCACCTTTTTATAGCAGGAGGTAGTACTGTAAATAAAAGCAGTTATAAATTCATCATAAGGGGTTTAAGTTTGTTGCATCAAGCTCTTCCTAAAATAGCTGTGAGTCATTCATACTCCTGTTGGCATATTACAGTTTTATCCATTGGGAATCTTTAAAGGCTCTCTCACATATTTTTGATTTAATGCTAGAACGAAAACGAGCAGTAGGGCAGCAACCAGCCGTTTCCAACTGGTTGAAATTCAACAATTTTTTATTCTGATCACTTAACATAGCTGCAAGTCACTTGAAGCACCTGTATAATTAACAGTATGCTTGGCACTGGTGGGTGAAGTACCAGCAATGATGCCTTTAAGTACTGTCACTGGCATTTGTATCTATTTTTGGCTTTAGAGATGAATCAAGGTCTGCTAAATGTATAACGAAATTCTTCCAGCTACATGCAAACACATTCTCCTGTTTAGCAGAACCAAGGACATGGGGTTTGTTCTGCAGTTCAGGAGAAATGCTCCTGGCTGTAGCACACTGGTTATTATGTATCTAACAAAGAGATTTTTCTGTTGTAGGACCTCCAGACTACAGTTAAAAGAGTGACATGTTGATCAATATTAATGAGTAGTCTCATCTCTTAGCAGTAGAGAATCATATTTTTGGATCCTCAATTAATGTAAGATATGATGTAATAGCAGCTCCCACTAAAACAAGTTGAAATTTTTTGTACAGATATCACTGGATCAAGATTTCATCAATATATCACATGTAACTACTAGCAAAAGAATTGAGAAGCAAAATATTTCCCTCTTGTTTGATCATTTGTGGTTTATTTTCTATCCAAAAAGGAATTGGAGAATCACATTTACTAAAATTTCCATTGTCCACTAGCCTGAAGTATTTTCCTTTGGGCAGGGAGGAAAGTAGAAAAAAGGAAAAAAGGAAGATTCATAAAATGGAAATAGCAGATTTGTTTCTGTCTATAGATGCTTAAAAGACAAATTTTAACTTTGCACATGTTCATAGAAATATTTCAGTTTCAGCTGACTTCTGTATGGTTCTCTGGCTGCATGCAAAAACAAATTTAATGGCAAAACTTTTGTTTATACAATGGGAGTACAAGAAGGAAATGTAGGTCAAAACCAACAAAACCTAGCTGATATTTCTCCTGGTTTTTTTCACCCCCACCTTTTCATGGCATAGTGCACAGGAAAACTCCTGGACTCAAACCAATCCTCATCCATCATTTAGGAAATGCAGAAGCAGGAGTGCTGTGGGAAAATGCAAAGGTCTCATTTTTGCTTGTACTTGGATTTAACAGATGGGATTTTCCTGCCGGATAAGCCAGAGTAAAAAAAAAAAAAAGAAAAAGGGGAAATCTGGGACAAAGTCACTGGAAAAAATAATTAAAGATCACAGATGTATCAAATATTGGGTATGCTTATATTAAAGGACAATGCAGTTTTACAGGTTGAGACCTGGGGATTTCATTATTTACTTAGAAGCCAATTATACCAATGTAAATTGCATTTTAATTAATTCATGTATTTTTCCATAGAAGGGTTAGAAAATTCTAAAATAAAGTCAAAAGATATATTTAGGAATTTTCAGTTGTTCCAAAAATTTTCTTCTTAATCCAGAACTGGACACACCATACTTTATCAAATAAATGAATTGAAGGCAGCTTGTGTGTGTTATGTGCTCTGCAGTAGTTAAATGACTGTCAAAAAGAAAAAATAATGTACTTGAAGAGAAAATACCTTTCTACTAGAGAAAATTAAGGTTCATATGTCACTGAAGTTTATTAAATCTGGGCTCAATGCCATGTTTTGCCTTGATCCTTCAGATTCCAGTAAAAGATTGATTTTTTTTCCTCCAACAATTAAATTCCCCCACTCTTCTTACAATCATGCAGAAGGATACCTGTTAGATTAGTAATAAATTGCTTACATTTTTTCTGAGCATGAGGTCTGTTGATTTTGTAACATTAAGCATTTTCTTTCTTTTCTCTGTCATGTATTTTTGGCTGCTTAAGCCATACAGAGGCATGCCATGTATTTGTCCTATGACAAATTTGCTATTCTTAAGGAAAACCACACTGGCTGTGTTGGAGGTAGAATATGTGGACAGGGGCCACTATTCTGTGGCTTTAGCTTCAACTTTTTCTGGTCATTGCATACAAAGACAAAAAAATTTGCAGACAAAGCTATTTCTGTGTAAAACTGAGATATTTCTCTTTGCTGGAGAATCGAACAAAGCCTCCAGCAGAAAACTCAGCAGTGCTGCATAGGAAGAAGTTGTATGTAATTAAATGAATGAATGCACCGTTTATTTTTTTCCCCTTGTGAAGAATTACCTGCCATAACCCTTTTACCCTTTAGCTTTATGCCCACTGTTCTTGTCTTCCTCTTCTATGTTTCTTTCTATCACTTTCTCTGAATGCTTCATTGGCGTCCTTGGAGGAGATAATTCTTCTGGGCTGGCTCCCTGGGAGTTGCCTGTGGTCAGTGCAAGAGAGACAGAGGGACAGAGAGCTACAACTCAAGAGGGCAGATCCAGCAGGTCCTAAAACATGTCTCCAAAAGAGGTGGCTGAATTCTCCTCTAAAGGTTTCTGGCATTCTTTTAATCAGAGAATGAAAGTTTAAGCCAGCCCATTTTTAGGCATATGAAGATGGTTCCCACTTGGACTGAGCAGTATGGTCATAAATAACCTGTCCCAAACTGGTGAAGTAATTCATCTGGGCTTTATCCGGTCTGAGATACAGAGATCTGGTTGTTTAAGCAGCTGAGAAGACCTTCAAAGAAGTTATTTCCCACTTAAATTTTTCAGTCAAACTATGAAGGCTTACAAATTAATAATTCCCAGATGGCATGAGAGGAGTTGCTAATAAAATTCTTTTTTTCGTCTTCCTTCACCTCTGTAGATTTAAGTAAGACATGGATAGCCAGTTCAGACTGGGCATCTAACCTTTAAACTGACACAGTTACATCCATTTTTCAATCATATGTTTAGCTGCAAGAAAGCTTGTAAGCTGATTTGGTGAGTCCCATATGCATAGTGACTGCTGTTTTCTCACCTGGACAAAATCCATGACCATAGAATCATTGGATCATTTAAGTTGGAAAAGTCCTCTGAGATCATCAAGTTCAACCATTAACCCAGCTCCTCCTTGTTCACCAATAAACCATGATCACAAGTGCCACATCCACATGCCTTTTGAACACTTCCAGGGATGGAGATTCCACCACCTGCTGAGCAGCCTGCTCCAATGCCTGATCACTCTTTCACTGAAATTTTTTTTCCTAATATCCAATCTAAACCTTCTCTGGCACAGCTTGAGGATGTTTAGTTTTGACTTGTCACTTGTTTCTTGTGATAAGAAACCAATCCCCACAACCTCCTTTCAGGAGTTGTTGAGAGAGAGAACATCCCATTGAATCTCCTCTTTTCCAGGCCAAACAAGCACAGCTCCCACAGCCACTCCTCATAAAACTCACTCTCTAGACCTTCACCAGCTCCATTGCCCTTCTCCAGACTCGCTCCTGCACCTCAGTGTCCTTCCTGAATTGAGGGACCCAGAACTGGACACAGCATTCAAGGTGTGGCCTCTCCAGTGCTGACTGACTACAGGAAGACAATCACTGGCCTGGTCCTGCTGATCAGACTGTTTCTGGTACAGAACATTGGCCTTTTTGGCTACCTGGGCACATGCTGGGTCATGTACAGCAGCTGTTGATCAGCACCCTCAGGTTGTTTTCTGCCGGACCACTTTCATGCCATTCTGCCCCAGTCTGAGGTGCTGTATGGGGTTGTTATGACCCAAATGCAAGATCTGGCACTTCACCTTCTTAAGACTCATACAACTGGCCTCAGCCCACTGATCCAGNATCAGACTGTTTCTGGTACAGAACATTGGCCTTTTTGGCTACCTGGGCACATGCTGGGTCATGTACAGCAGCTGTTGATCAGCACCCTCAGGTCATTTTCTGCCGGGCCACTTTCATGCCATTCTGCCCCAGTCTGAGGTGCTGTATGGGGTTGTTATGACCCAAATGCAAGATCTGGCACTTCACCTTCTTAAGACTCATACAACTGGCCTCAGCCCACTGATCCAGCCTGTCCAGATCCTTCGCAGATCCTTCCTACTCTCCATCAGACTGACACTTCCTCCCAACCTGCTGTTGTCTGGAAACCAACTGTCTCAAATACCCTCATCCAATTAATTGATAAAGATATTGAATAGGACTTTTCCCAAAACCAAATTCTGGGGGGCACTGATTGGTCTGTGGTGGGAGTCAAACTGTGTGGAGAAATCAATGTTTTTTCAACAATGCAGTCCAGCATTTTTGGCCTCTGTCCTACTGATGGGAAGGTAAGAAATTTCATGCCTTCCTGACATCAGTAGTTGCTGAAGTGGCTGCCACCCTCTCCTGCCCTTCTCTGCAGCTCCTTACATGTGTTGAGAATTGTGGCTGTACACGAGGAAAGCATTGCTGTTCTCACAGCTTGGTCTCTGGCTGCTTTCTTCCAGTAAGTGTAGTTGTAAACGTCTTCATTATCTACATACATATATCGAAACTGCAGTAAAGAAATTCCTTCACAGACCAAGTACCAAGAGACCAGGGGTGAAGGAGCGAGCTGCTTTGTCTCATGTTTCTTCAGAGCTGGGGGTACTTGAACTGTGAGAGCTTGAGCTGAAGAAAGCCTTGGAGATAAACTTCTGATCTTGCACGGTTGGGACTGCTGGCTAAGAGATAGCACATGCCTCTGGCTGGAAAGTGCTCTCCTAAAGACTATTTCAGAATCTTAGCTAGTTGCAAACTTTCCATGTAGGCATTCCCTGCCTACAAAGTCTCCCNACCAAGTACCAAGAGACCAGGGGTGAAGGAGCGAGCTGCTTTGTCTCATGTTTCTTCAGAGCTGGGGGTACTTGAACTGTGAGAGCTTGAGCTGAAGAAAGCCCTGGAGATAAACTTCTGATCTTGCACGGTTGGGACTGCTGGCTAAGAGATAGCACATGCCTCTGGCTGGAAAGTGCTCTCCTAAAGACTATTTCAGAATCTTAGCTAGTTGCAAACTTTCCATGTAGGCATTCCCTGCCTACAAAGTCTCCCATATGAATTGTCTAAGCCTTGCATTAATAAAGCAGACCTGTGTATAGGCTGGGTGCTGAAATTTTCATCCAGAATCTGCTTTGTCTTGTGTATTTTTAATAGCTCGTTTACAAAACGAAAGTGGGGATATCAGCTGAATTCCTTGGGGTTTTTTCCTTATATTATACAATTCAGATGACTCCAAGACAATTAAAAGAAGACAGACAGAAAACTTCAAAAATTAGCACTGCTGCAAATACCAATACAGTCTTCAGTGAGTTGAACTGTGAGGCTCTTCAAGGCTCAGGCATATTCTCTTCTAAAATGTATATGTGAAAATACGTACGCATTTCTTCCCTCCTTACCCAAGGTATGCACAGCATTGTTGCTTGCATTAAAAATTGTCCTCCTCTTCCTTTGACCATTTTTTTACATAGTTCCCTTGAAATAAAGAAATCAGAAAAAAAAAAAAAAAGGAAAAAAAAAGAAAAAAATATAAAGGATATTGGTAAGGGGTCCTGTTCTGTCATCTGGGGATTATTAGTTTACAAACCCTCAACCTTTGACCTGGCATTTTTGCTGAAGTCTGAGTGAAGAACAAGCTCCCTTTGAAGCTCTCCACATCATGTCCCAAGGAATGCAGGATCGCCAGCGTTCTGACTGTTGAAAGCCTGGGTGAGTTATTGTAGCAGGTTTCACTGGCTCAGGGTGGGGGCAGGGCTCTTTCCCCCTATGAACAATTAAGAGGGATCCATCTCATCCATTTTTTTGCCTTTGTAAAAGGGGCCTATCTATTCTCAGTATTCATCAAGGAACCCTCCATGGAGACATGCAGGCACCCAGAGAGAGCATTTCAGCTGACACAATAGGATGTGCCTGGAGGTGATTATTTCTCTCTGCTGAATGCGGAGGGAGACCATACAGATAATGTCTGATCAGACAAAATCAGCCAAGAAAAGATTCCAGTTTATAGAAACAATTTGAAAGACGGCCAAACCCTTATTTCTTCAGTGTTTGCAATACCTCTCTGTTACCCAGCACTGCCACACTCAGCACTCCAGACAAAGGACTTTGGGATTACTTATCCAAAAGAAATATGTTCATCTGTGTGTTTTCAGCCAAGCTTGGTATAAACCATTAAAAATATAACCTCGGGGGTTTTTGCCTTCTTGTTCCAAATAAGCAAAAAAGGTTGAGGGAGTCTCATTTATTATAATTTGCAAAAAAACTGGTGAAATCTTGGTGCTCCAAACACAATTGACAAGTTTCACAATTTCTGACACATTTCACAAGAATTCACAAAACTTACGATTGTCTTGAAATCACCCAATATTGTAGACTATTCTTTTTTTAAGAAGATAAAATAGTGTTTTAACCATTATGATTACAGAGAAAAGTTAAAATAAGCATGTGACTGAAGTGCACTTTAAAATGTAATAAATGTTAGAATAATCCATGTTAATTACATTAATATGTTCAGTCTGTTCTATTCCATTTTGTTCTGTTCAGCTTTACTCTAGTCTTCATATTTAAATTAAGACTCAGCCCGGAAGTAATGTGTATATGTTTTCAGAGCGAGGAATAAATTCATTAAAATAAGATCAAGATCACAAGCAGGGCATAAAAAAACAATCATGCATGAAGAAATGAATGCATTCCACAGGAAATATGCAAGAAAACCAGCAGTTTCCCAGTTGCTTCAATGTGTATCCTATATGCTACTTCAAGGACCTAAATTTTCCCAAAAATACAAATGTCAACAAGCATACTTTTTAGAGATATGAGCTTCATTCCTATGAGCTATTGCAGAGGGAAAAAAGGTATTGAATAAAAACAATGAGACCTATTGTTTGGAATAGCATTATCTTTTATAGTCACTTTATTACTGGAAAATTAAAAATTTGTACTCATTTTATTCTTTCCTAATTTGAAAAAGCACTAAATGGTTAGTCTAACAAGGTCTAACAAGGACCTAGGAAGTATCATACTCTTAAAAATCTGGAACTTACTGAGTGTGAAAGGAGAGTCCCTTTTTGGAGAGAAAACTGAGTACTTTGGGGAAAAAAAAAAGTACTTCCCATGTGTCCCTGCTTTATTCTAAAGGGAATTCTAGTTTAAGGCACCACAATACATGAAGTTAAAAGACACAGGGGCAGTGGGCACAGGAGCCATGTGTGGTGGGACCAGCACAGCCCTGGATGAGGCTGGAGCGAGGCGGGCACAGGCAGCTCCGGTCGCTCCCTCGAGCCTGGGACACCACACAGCTCCTCCTTGCCCACAGCTGCCCTCCCAACAGCTGTCAGGTGGAATCAGGCTTCCAATTTGTAGCACATTCTGAATGACAAATCATCAGAATATGTTTTACCCGGGAGACATCCCCAAACCAGACAGAAATTCCCCAAGTTGCACGAGACAACTTCACTAATGCACTGAGGCTGAAATGGAGACTGCAGCCAAATGTGGGAAAAAGGGAAAACAGCTTAAAAGGAAGCACATTTGGGAGTCCTGGCAAATGATGCAGACTGACAATGAGTGCAGCTGAACACTTTTTAACCAGTGGGGAAACTGGGAATAGTAGCAATATCCCAGAAGGCAAAACCCCTCCTTATCTACTAGGATTATTTGGTACTAACATAACTTTAATATAAAATCCAAACAAAAACTGAACAAAATGGTGACCTGTTATGTTTGTGCTTTTTGGGAAATGCGCAGCTCTTATCAGAAAGGGAATAAAAAAAGGCAGTAACTTCAAAGACAGAGGGTTTTGTGGTAGGTAACTATAATGTATTGATTTTTTTCTTGACCTTGGCCCTGTGACACAGTAGGCAGGAAGATCCATGAGAGAGTGAAATTTGTTGGCTGGGTTATGCTCTCTGCCATTACCACCATTGCTTTAAAAAGATAAAAGACATGAAAGACTCCTGTCTTTATTTTACCATCAAATGAAGACTGATGATGACTCTAAGGTATGATATGGGTAACATGGATGTGTTGTCTGGAAGTGGAATTCATCCTACCTGACTTGAAATGCCATAGAACATTGGCAGTACCTGGGTTGCTCACATATTCCTCTTTTCACAGTCAGAGAAAAGAAAGAGGCACTCATGGCATTTGGCTCTAGTAGCATGTAAAGAAATGTACCTTTTGAAAGGAATTACCTATTTCCAGATGCATTTCACCTGTTAAGTCCTTCCTAGGTAAGACAGCAAGATGCAATTCAGATGCAAACATCTGCATCTGGTCAGATAAATCTGTGCATATTATTGACTGAATTTCTAGTGTAATGTGGAAAAAAAATGCATTGATGTCTGCAAAAAGATGAAAGTGTTTAGAAGGTAACTGGAATTTCCAAATATGCCTACCTCACTTAAGAGTACACAAAGCAATTTACTGGAAAAAAAGTCTTCCTTCTGGTATAAGGTATTCAAAATTTTCTCAAATGTCTTATTTTATCGTGACCACAGATCATGCCAAGAATAAACAAGTCAGGGGCTGTTGTGCTCCTGAATAGTTTATGCAATTTTTCTTCTCAAAAGTCTACCAATTCTTCTACTGGTATTTTGTTTGTTTGTTTGTTTGTTCCTGACATGTTGCTTGATAACTTTAATTTGTGATTATTACCTCAATTTAAAACCTGGAATCTCAATGGAGTAGACAAATGGTTGGTGTAGCTCACAGGTTAATGTTGCTTACATTGGATATGGTCTCTGAGTGTGGAATTTTTATTGTGACATAGAGAATGCGGTTCTGCTGCTTTGCCTGCCCTGAACTATTGGATGCAGATCCTGGTGTCCCTATTTATCTTTTCATGCTTGTCACTGAACCATTCCTTTCCTACACTGAGACTTCTTGCAAGAGCAACGCACTTCTTTAAAATGTAACATTCATCATCAAAAAGTAATGTACTTTACACAGTTCTAAAGCAAGTCCCAAGAGATTTAGGCTACTTTTTCTTCTCATCTCAAGGCAGTTTTGTTCTTATCTTCCCAATAAACTTTTTTGTATTATTCTTCGCTTGATATGACTGTACTAGGGCGCAGATAAAAATCAATATGGACTGGTTAGAACATAACATTTAATAATATTAAAGAGTTAAAAGCAATTTAAGAAAGAATTTAAATGGAAGAGGCCAGGTGAAAAAGAAATAAAGTGCATCATGCACAGAGAATGTGTTTATTGGAGTAGTCCCAGGTCCAGACCAAAGACATGGCAATAGTGGCTGGAAACCATAAAGTGTTTTCAGTGCCGTAAATGTTTCACAAATCCATGCGGGGGCATTTAGGATGTTCCTTCTTCAGTATCATATTAAAAAAGGAAAAAAAAAAAAACAAACCAATAAATCTCAACACAGTCTAGAAATTGTTAAACCTTTGATCAAGATTTCTTATGTTCTATAAAGTACTAGAAAGCAGTTGTTTCAAGTACAAATTCTGATGTGAAGGAAAAAAAAAAGAAAAATAAAAAGCTTGGAATAAATGCTGTCTGCTGAACAGCAGCCAAAAACTGCAGCAGGAGACTTGGTATCAGAACCATAAGCAATCTCAGATGGGTGCAGAGCAGATCAAGGGAACAACTTGGAAGCAAGACCTTGTGTCTGTTCACTGTGACCTGGAGTTGCCTTTGGCAGAGGGGAGAAAGAAGTCCAAAGCAAGAACCTGGGCATGCTGAAAAGATTTCTAGAGTAGGACACAGATAAGGCCTTAGCAGCTGTGTTGACTTTGGCTGTGTGTTTATATGATAACTAGAAATTAATAAACCTGTCAAAAGAAAGGCTGTGGAAGACAAACTGAAAAAGTCTGGTGTTGTGGTTTTTTACTAAGCTGATAAGGTCACTTTGGGCTACTGGAACCAAATGTTAGGGAAAGGGGACTTATTTCTGAAATATTTCTGCTCTAGCAATGGGCAAAAACATGGATGAGCAAGTCAGATAAAGGAAAATAACATGCTCTACCAAAGCATGAGAACCTGCATACATAGGAGATTGTCCCCATTCAGATATACCCCTTCCTGCTCCTTGGTTCTTCCAGCATGGCCAGAGCTTGGACTAGGGCTGTAGGAACTCATTTATGCAGCTATCTTGTAAATCACCATATTAAATATCACTGTCCTCAGATGAACATCAGACACAACCTGAGGGAAAGTAAGCCCAGCTGCAATGGTTTTTACTATATTTTTGCAAGGTAACTTTCCCATTTCCCCTCCTCTCCTGTCTTTGATCACTTGCTCCTGTTCTTGATATCAAAATAAAAATATTTTTGCTTGCGAATTTTATCAGTTTACATACCAAAATTTCTCCTTGGCCAAAACATCTCTTTTGCACTTGGTGTCTACTGAAAGACAGAGACTACTGTGATGGAAATAAGGAGAGTCAAGTCAAGGCTACATAAATTATTGCTAGACTTCATTAGATTGAAGGTACTATTCTGAGTTTGAAAAAACCATTACTTCATGGTTTTTCAGATATTAAGTCATCTTACCTAACCTGAGAGAGACTTCCAGGGGCAGTTTGTCACTTCAAAAAATAAGAATTTAGTACAGGTAGAACAGCTGTGGGAGAGGAAGACAGACTTGGATAGTGCATCAGTGGAATATAGATTAAACATAGCTAACAAGATCAAAGAGTGATTTTTTTTATTCAATTGACGTAGAGTGAAATGTATTATGCTGAAATGCCCAGCTACACCCCTCATGGATATTTTTCAGCAGTTTCTTCCAGCTGCTCTCTGGAGCTGAGAAAAAAATCCGTATGCTGAACTATTTGGAAACGTTCCCTTGAAAAATCCCAACAAACATTTGAAAATCTAGTAAATAATAGTCAGCATCTTTCACCTGAAATGCTTCATATGATGAGTATTTGAAAACTAATACAAGGTATGGTTTGTCTGTAGTTCAGACTGGATTTATATCTGGTCTGCAATCAAAAGCTGCATTTTTTATACCCGGCACTCTCTTTGCACATTTGGTACTTCTATGACTAAATAGGCTGGAATTATCTATTTCGCAGGAAGTTTAAAAAAAACCGAAAAATTTCCATGAAAGGACTCTTCACTTTCTGGCCAGCACTAACAGTATGAGCTCCATCACCAATTATCATAAAGCTTGTCTGCCCAGTTTTCTCCTGGCTCATTTTGAGATTTGACCTCATCTCCATTTTCCACAAGCACAGGCCAGTAGTCAGATGCCTGATACCACTGTGGTCTTGTATCTCTTTGCTTACAGCTTTACTTCAGTTATAAGGAGCATGTGCACATCTAAAGTGTTTTGAGTTGCCAGGAATCACCTTTGCATTTGTCTTCAGAACCCTGAGGAGGTAAATAAACACACACACAAAACACTACCTCAACCAGCCTGAGCTAGTGGGGACTGAGCACAGTCATTATGCAAATATCTCAGCAGAGACTATAGAGGTTTGGCAACCTATTCAGCCACCAGAAGAGGCCAAGCCCCTGCTTGAGGAATAAAATCCTCACATTCAGTAAGAAGCCTTAAATTTAATTTTTTAAACCTCAAAATGATCTTGCTCAGCTCTGTTAGTTTCAGCAGTTAGGGGTGGACTGTGTTCAGAGGTAGCTATACCAAAACTCCACAAGGAAAAAAAACATTCACATGAAATTCAGGGACAACTACTGTCAGGAAATCTTATAGTAATGTTTGTCCCATTAAGATATATAACAGGACTCTCCAGTCAAAGAATAAAATACATCCAAGCAATACTGTATTTGTGCCCTTTGGAAGTCCATCTATAGCCTCTGCATCTCTTATCCTTTAAAAAATAAACAGGAAGTTATGCATAGTTTACTTTTATACTGGTTTTGTGATTCTGCTAGTAATTAACAATATCTCTTTCAGAGAAAATCTTATTTGGGTTTTGATGTATTAATTACTATGTAGAGCAACTTGCTAAGATTCAGTCTGATGACTCAGCACTCTGAAGAAGAGCTGTTTGGGGAGTAATGTCTACAAAAGGTATCTTTACCCTCTATTTTTCATATTCCTTCTTTTCTTTATGGCAGGCAAACATGTTGGCCAAAACAAACCTTGTAGGCTTGACAATGAAAATCTCTCCAGATTCAACTGGCTCTTTTTAATGGAGATTGTGCAAAAATTTGGTGTTCAAAAGTACAGTTTTTTTCTCCAACTACTTGGTCTGTTTCCAAGAGGCCTGTGGCAGGGGAACAACATTAGGATCTGCAACTACATGTTCCCTCATGCAGTGTTTATACAGACCATCAGTCTTGGCTAGAAATTAATGTCTTCAGTATAAGAACACATTCCTTGAGTCTGTGCCTTTCCATTAATAAAACCAGAGCATCTCCACAAGTACTTTACCTTTGAGTGAGATTCTTCTCTCCTGACTCTGGATAATGACTGAAGATATTTGCACCTGAGAGTACTGAATTGTCTTAAGCTTCATTTACAGTCAACAGAGAAATCATCTAGGGTGTGATTCATCTGGCTTATTTGAGATTTCACAAAATGATGAATTGCACTTAGATGAACATCCTTCTTTCTATTGACTGCAAAGTGAGCCTGGAATGTTTACCTGAGGTGTTATTACCCAGTGCTATGCTTGTATCATAAAAAGAGGGAAAGCAATGTATTGTTGGAATAATGCCTTATAAAGGTCAGTACTGGTACTTCAGGTCTCATAACTATTATTTCTGTCTGTGATCTTTACATAGAGGGCTTGGTATTTCTGCTGCCTCCTTTTAACTTGTTTATTGGGTCACTTGTAAGAGCTTATCAGTTGCAATTCCTCTTTTTCTGATTACTGTTGGCCCAATTGTCCAAAACTGTAGGATCTGATTCATGACCTTTCTTGACCTCTCATTAGGATTAGAGCTGGGCTCCCGCTTATCAGCAACAGCCTGAAACAATTTTAATCAGTGTTGACCCCCCCAGCCAAGCAAGCAACCCTATTAAAATTAATGAGATGGCAATTCTGTGAAAACAGGCAAGACTGGCTGATGGGGAAGCTACCTGATGGCAGCAGAGTCTCTTGGCAAATCAGACACACAGGTGTCTTGTCAACTTTGCACTCACTTTATTTTCCCACATGAGCCACCAGAAATAGACACTTCTGCTTCATTCCACCTAGCACTCACTTCCTCAGGGTGAACAACTGCCTGGAGCAATCCAGTCCTATTGCTCTCAAAGGACCATATAGGAATTATGCAGCTATGCCACAGCCATGTAATTCTGACAATCTGAAAGAACAATTTGTAGCACAGTGAGACACAGAGAAAATGCTACAATAGGAGGTGAAATTTTCCTTATTCAACAAAAATATCAACAACATTTTTAAGCTGTATAATTTTAAAAGTAGAATGTTGATTGTTTATGTTTGTTGAAAGTTCACATTAAAAGTAGTATATCTGGTACTGAAGAATGTTTGTAAAAATCCTGAGGTAGCAGTGGTGTCTTTGGAGAACTGCATTTGAACACTATGTTCTACTTCTCATTTGGTCAAGGTTGTTTTTCTTCAAAGCATGTAACAGCGAGGGATTTCTTTTCTCTTGAGAAGTAAGAAAATGAAAACTTATAGAAATTCAATTGGATAAAAAAGAAAAATTAGAGTGAAAATTGTACAGATTTTCACAAATAGATACTTCTCTGACAGTTTCTTTAAAAAATAATTTGGAAGGATTTATTTTTGCACAAAAAGGGAAACTCTGTCATCACGTAGATGTGTTTTCTAACCATTTGGAAATGTTAGGGAATGGTCTACAGACCCCATGCATATACAGCCCAGATTTACTTGCTCTGTCATGTCTTCAGTGGCTCAGTATTCCATCTCATGGGGTATCTCACCAGATGAAAGAGGTAATTTTCAAAGAAGTAGTTGAAAGATTCAAGTTCATTAACTGTTGGAGTGAGGTGAGTTAACTCCACTAAAACTAGCAGAAAATGCCTCACATGTTACTCCTGTCTAATTCTGAGCCTTTATTATCTAAAACCCCAGCACACACTGGATGTTGGAAGTTCATGTTTCTTGGCTGATGATAAGTGCCAGTGATTGGAGAATTCCTCTGGTTAGCATCAGGGACAAAGCTGGTGATCTCTGGTTTTCTTCAGCTCTAATCCTTTAGCTGGTCAGGAAAGCTATTTCAGAGAGCATTAGAGAAGAATACATGGAAGGGGGACAGAGGCCTCTGTGCTATGCAGCTTTCACATCCTGAGGGAACAATCAGGTAGGCTACAGGGGACTCTTGAAAGGGTGACATTCACAGCATAATTTTCATGCAGGGGACTGACTCCATGGCAAACTAGTGGAGAGATGGAGAAGTATCTCAGAGCAAAAGCATTTTATGTTCCTTATCAAACACTTCAAGGTTATCAGAAAGAGTCTCACACATTTGTGCTGTGGGGCTCCATTAAGTGAGATTCCTTCTCCAACAACCCACACTGCCCACAAGTTTCTCTCAACAGCTTTTTGTCTGACATTCTGAGTAATTGCACATGACCTATAACTGAAGAATGGTGGTGGTGCTTTTTTTTTGTTGTTTGGGTTTTTTTTGTTTGTTTGTTTTTGGGGTTTTTTTATGTTTGGGAGGTTTTATTGTTTGTTTTTATAAATTTTAATTCAGTGAACAATACTGTTTGCCTTAAGTTTTGGAGAGTCAGCATCTTACTTGCAGGAGCTGACATTAATATTCATTAATATTTAAATTCTCTGTGGTTTGGGTTACCTTTATTTTTTGTGCATAGGCAACATAAAAAATGTGTGGGAAGAGGCAAAAATGCATCTATGGGTTTGTTTTCAATTTTTAAATAAGCTGGAACATATTTAGACACCAGTACTTTCTGCAATTGTCTTAAAAAGAAACTTTCTTAAATATTGTAGCAGGTTTTATATTATTTCTGCAAACTATAAAGAAAAATACCCAAGAACTCTGATGGATGCTGTGACCCTGCAAACTCCCTTACAACCATTACACAGGCAGTTCCACCATCAGAGAAAAAGTATTCTTCAGTATTCCAGACTGAACATTTAGGAAGGTTCCACAGAGTGTCAAATTAAAAATCCTGCAGCTCCATTTGTTTATGATCCATGGAGTGAGCTGGAGCAACCAAACTCAACCTTGATGACAGAAAGAACAGGATGGTAGAAGTCACTCCTGAACATAACAGCCTGGGAAATTCCTTAGGAGCAGGCAACAAACAAGCAGAGTTGTGTTTCTGCAATCAGAAAAGATAACAGGACAGCTATAGATAAACGTGGAGAACCCAGGCAATCCTGCACAACATCTAATAACAGTTTGCTTCCTGTACCTGGAGACAACAGAACAGTGTTCTTGAGGGATAAAGCATGGAAGGGATGGAGGCAAAGGGTCACTAAAGGCAGTTTGCTCTATGTTTTATATAATCTCCTTCTTCCTTATGTATTCCAAATCTGGGGTATTGAATTTGCTTCCTTCAGACAATCTGATACAATCTCCCTATCATCCATATACTCTCCCTTTCAAAATTAAGACAACTGAAAGAAAGGAACTAATACCCCGATCACCGCGGATGGGAAAGAGGAGGCCTCTGCTGTGTAATTGATCTTGGCTTTGTATCAGGCCTTTTTCCACCCATCACAAGACTGAGGTATAGACATGGCCTAGAAGCATGAATTCTCTGCTGTTGGAGACTGAGCAAAGTTGTTTTGTGAAGGAAAGTCTGCAAACAGTACTGGTGACTGCTGTCATTAAGTTGAGCATGGATGTGGAGAGCTTGCTGTGCTGTGACTGGGACAAGGGACTGTCAGTGGCTGCCAAGTCACATGGCAGCAGCAGATTCCTCCTGTGTCCCCTTTTTACCATTCAGTAAAGCCATCACTCAGGTGAAAATAAGAAACACTGCTGTGAAGAGTCAAAAGAGAAAGCAGGATGCTAAGAGCAGAGAGCATACTGAATGTACTTGTCTATTTAAAGCTAGACCTGAGCCAGAAAAGTCAGTGAGACATTTAATGCCTAAAAAAACCCTGCAACATGTCTTTTAACCTACAGGACTCATGGCACAGCTGACACTGGGAAAAGATATATTGATGTATTTTTGACAAGGCATGCTCTAAGAGCTGTAAGAGCTGTGGGGTGCGTGTGACAAGCTCCTTTCTGACAGCACCAAAAATTTTAGCACTGCAGGTCCTAGATACTTGCTTTGACAAAGAGAAAGAAGCACAGTCCCATGGTCACCCCATGAGTGCCTTTCAAAGCCAGGGCAAGACAGCTGAGATTCTGTGAGCATCTGTTGCACTGCCACTACAGGGGATTGCAGTGGTAATAACAATCAAAGTTGGACATAGAATACAGGAAAAAAAGCACAGAATGGTTTAAAATCTTAACATCAATTTGGCTGCTTGGTTCTGAACCAGTATGTGGGTAGATTCAGTCACCGTCAGAGGGAAGGAGAGCATGCTAATCAACACTCTGCTGCTAGTAACAGTTAATAAAGGAAAACCAGAATATTGGTGTTGATTTTTGTGATTAACTCTTACTGTCTTCTTGAAATCACCAATGTCCTGGAGACCTAATGTTCCGGAAACCTGGGATAATTCACTCTGATCTTTTAGAGTAAGATTAGGAGTGGAATGCATAAAAAGGAGGAAATGCATAGGAGGGAATGCATAAAAATAGTCTGTGCTGATCTGCAATGTCATGTAGTCTTACTGCCTTTCAGTGTCTTAGGAAAAAATCAGTGTAAAATAATAAAAGTAGATTGCTTGGGGTTTTTGTTTCATGTTGGTTTTGTTTTTCTCCTTTTTTTTTTCAGTTTTAAGTGCACTAAGTTGAATCATAGTGTCTTGGTTTGGCCTGGTTTTGGGTAGCATCTTTGCCACAAAGATGGCTCCCGTGAGAAGCTGCTGGAAGCTTCCACCGTGTCCGGCAGAGCCAGTGGCTGATGGCTCTGAAGAGGGACGTGCTGCTGGCCAAAACTGGCCCAGTGAGAGAGCCTGGTAATGCCTCTGTGATGGCATATTTAAGAAGAAAATCAAAATAAAGTCAAAAGGTTTTGGCTTCTAGTCAGAGAAGAGGAGGAGGTGAGAACACGTGAAGGAAAACAATATGGAGACCCCAAGGTCAGTGTAGAAGGAGGGGGAGGAGGTGCTCCAGGCTCCAGAGCTGACATTCCTCTGCTGGCCATGGTGGGACTGTGGTGAAGCAGCTGTGCCCCTGCAGCCCGTGGGGATCCAGGGGAATGCAGAGATCCACCCACAGGCCATGGGGAGGTGCCCAGACCAGAGCAGGTGGGTGCCTGGAGGAGGCTGTGATCCAGTGGGAGACCTGCTGGAGAGAGGGGTCCTGGTCCCAGGCTGGAGCAGCCTGTCCTTGGAGGACTGCACCCTGTGGGAAGAGAAGCCCACGTTGGAGCAGCCTGTGAGAGGGAGTCTCGTTGCAGCAGGTGTGGTAGGACTGCTGCTCATGAGAGAGGACCCATGCCAGAGAAGCTCATGGAGAGATGTCTCCTGTGGGAGGGACCCCATGGCCTCACAGGGGAAAGATTTCTCTCTCTGAGCAGTGGAAGAAAATCTCGGTGATGAATTGACCAAAACCCCACACCCTGTCTCCCTAAGCTGTTGGTGGGAAGGAAGGAGGGGCTGGGGGGAAAAAAGGTGTTTTAAGGGCTTAATTTATTTCTCATTATCCTCATCTGATTCTGTTAGTAATAAATTCACTTTGCAACTAAAGTTGAGCCCGTTTTGTCCATTAAATATTTCTCCTGGTCCTTATCTCATTCATGAAGCCTTCATTAATTTTTTTTTCTTCTCTCCTTCTTTGCTGCCCAGCTGTGGCATGGAGAGCATGTGAGCAAGCAATTCTCATGGGCCTGGTGTTGGTCAACTATCAAACCACAACACACAGCATATATCTCACTGAATTTTACTTCTGCTTTACATAAGCACTTATGGTGCTTATGAAACTAGATGCAATGCAGTTATTTGTATTGCAGTCTCAGCTCCAAACATAATTTAAATTTTTTAGCTCAAAACTCAAACTAGAAATTTCACATTAGTTATCTGTACAGATGTCTTCAGCAGACAAAAGAAACCCACTCAGTATCACCATTTCTCTGTCCTCTACAATACTAGGGCCAATTAGGTCCTGGTGACCTAATTGTAAAAGGATAACTAGATGCCCACTCTGAGCTGAGACCTTATGTTATCTCTTCACCTGAGATTGGCACCTATTCCCTTGGCCCAAGATACTGTTTTTTTACAGAAGCCCTGATGTAAAATCAGACTCCAAAAGCTTCTTTTTCCTGTTATTAAACCCTGTCTTTGTTTCTGTTTCTTTAGAATTTAGCTTCTTTAAAGTATTTGTTCTTTCTTTGATTTTGTCACCTACTATCATTCAGCACAGAAAACATTTTATCTATCAAACAGTAAGGAGAGGTATTTTGTCTTCTTCCTTTCCCAACACACATTAAAATCTGCCATAAGTTCTGGCCTCCTGCCTCTTGTATAGGACTTAAGACTGACGTGTCCTACAACCTGGAAAGTCCCAAATCTGTAAAGGTTGAGAAGTCAGTGATCCTGAGGATCACTCTTTACTGTCAGGCAGGCAATTGCATTCGAAAAGGAAAGAGTGCTTCTAAAGACTCTGAGCTGATTATCTGGGTAGAGCTTTGTGGAAGGCTTTTTTTTTTTTTTTTGTAAGCAGCACATTCAAATGTTTGATTTTATTTGTTTCTTTGGACGGAGGGAGATGTAGAGAGATTTCTGCCCAGCAGTTCCTTTCCTATGATGGCCAATTTTATGTGATTTCTGTATGTGATCATGACAGAGACACCTTTAGCCAGCCAACATGGTGGGACAGCTTCCCCAGGAACTGTGGGAGTGCTTCGTGCCTACACTCACATTGTATTCAAAACTCTTAATCAAGGAAGAATTTATCTTGATTAAAAACAAGTGTTTTGGAATCATAGGCAGTAAC
Organism: Urocynchramus pylzowi; assembly: GCA_013397555.1. Taxonomy (NCBI): domain Eukaryota; kingdom Metazoa; phylum Chordata; class Aves; order Passeriformes; family Fringillidae; genus Urocynchramus; species Urocynchramus pylzowi. Next base: position 837,907 of record VZRH01006484.1, read on the forward strand.
AAACAATTTAAACTCTTGTTTGAGGCCCAGAGCTAGAAAAAAAGAAAGAAAAAAAGTTTATGTAGTCTTGTATTTTTTCTTTTATTATTCAGCCTTTTGATTTTAAAAAAGACATTGCTTTCTTAGAGTAAAAGGATTTTAGCACATGATGACAGGATTTACCCTGAGTGTACAGAACCTTTTATGAAACATTTAGATGCATGTTGCTGGAGGCTGAAGAAAACATGAGATTTAAAAGCAAGTTGAACAGGAGAAATGCATCAAAGTTTTTTGCAGTCTCCTTTAGTTTTCTGTCAAGTCACTAGTTAAATTCACTTTTTTATTTTTGAAACCAAAGTTCCATACAGTTTGAGACAATTTAACTCTCAAGAACAATTCAGTGCCAGATGCAGCACAATTCACAGACAGAGATAGAGATTTTTAATGTCAATGAACTCCCATTTTGTAAAGATTTCATCTTCAAAGGGATCTGCTTTGAAACAATGGGTCTTTATTGGCAATGGCTGTTGATCACACAATATATTTTTTATATTTATAGAGCTGTACAGCATGTTGCATAAGTGACCATATAACTATGGGATTGGTAGGGATTATAGTCCCTAGGTTGCATGAGTGACCATACCACTGTGGGATTGGTAAGGATTGTAGTCCCTAGTTTGTTAGGTGAGGCAACTAAATCATAGAGATGATAAGTGACTCATTCAGTATGATATACTACACAAAAAAAAAAAAGTTTGCCAAAAGATTTTACAATGTTCTAAATGTGATGGATCAATTATGTTAAAGGTAAGTAACATTTTAGTTCTCCTAAATAAGAAGAAACTGGTCCCACTACCCATTAAAAAATTATACAGTGTACATAAATTATTAAATCAACATGTAAACACCTAAAAAACCCAATGGTGTGGATAGTAGAACAGTAAGAATCAAAGAAGGACTGATTTGTGTGGCATAAAATACTCAATTATATCCTGCCTAGGAGTTCTATAGAGAAAGGTCATGAAATCCACCAGAGACATTCAATCCAAGAAACACCCTCTATCAAATAGGCACCTTTGGTCTGAATATGTTTTTTGAGTAAGGTTTTGCAAGTAGTCACAAAAAACTTCCTGTGCCCACTGTGTTTATAAATATCTATTTTGAGAATCACTTCATAGCCATAATTGAAACAGAAGATGCAATAATTTCTAGGAAAGCATGTTCTTTGAAATAACACTGTACATATGAATATCTAAAATGATGAAATAGAAAAATTATCAAACTATCAGTACATTCAATAAATTAATGTTAAAAGGGTAAAAAAAAAAAAAGTTGGCATTAAGGAATATAGGCAATTTATAAGCACAAGGAAAAGTACAAACTCAATGTCCCCAATGTATTAATGTTTTCCAGATGTTGACACTATGTCTTCGATGACTAGACAAATGTTTATTCCAACACAAGTGGCCAACCAATGAAAGAATACAGAAGCCATCCTATTAAACCCAGCCAAACCATAGATGCAGTGCTGACAAGAACATATTTGCTCAGGGAGAATAAAAAAGCCTCAGAGGAAGAGGCAGGAGTTATGTCTCCCTTGTGGTAGGCACTGTATACCCTTGTAATAAAGAAGACTGTCTGCAGCTCAGCGGCCTTATGTTTCACACAGCTTGGCTGTACACAGTGAATTATAGGTTACTTCAGCCTTGTGAGGTTCCAATTTTGTACAATTCTTGGAGATTTTAGAAATAAATCACTGTCCATTTAGCTGCTCATCTTAAGAGTTCTGAAGAAGCAAAAGAAAAATTATGTAATTTAATTTTTAAGTTTTGAAGACAGTTCATATGGATATCTTCTCAAACAGATCTCCTATCTGTAAGGGTACAAAAATCACTGCAATGCACAGAGTTAACATATGTGAGGAGGGCCGTAGTCCAGTTTTATCATACTTCCATTTTGCCAAGATCAAAAATCTCAAGAGCAAACCAGTTATTTACCTCACACAGTACTTAATAAGAAATGTGAAACTTATTGCGACAGGCTATTGTAGAAACTGGAGTCAAATATCACCAGAAGACAATGAATAAATCAATAAAGGAAAAGATAATTTGTAACTGTGAACCCGGGGTAGGTCAAGATGGAAAGAAGGTGTATAATGGTTCAGGCCACTTGTGAGAAGATGGTTTTAGATGTCTGCCTTATGCATGGTTCAGAGTATGCTGAAGTGTGCATTCCTCTTTAATCACTGGAGAGGCTTAAGCGACTTCTGAAGATTGTTCAAGTGCCTGAAAGTAAACTGTGCAAACCCACTGGGATAGATTTCATTAGCACACAAGATCAATGGTTTTAATGTTCTATGCCCACGTGGCCAAATGGAGAAGCAACACTTGAAAGGTCTTGATAAGAAAAATCCTTTAAATTCCTTGTTTCACCCTCCATGTACCTCACTCTCTAATAAGAAAGAGATATGAAAGTAGCCTTGGCCCTTCATCACAAAGTGCATGTGCTAGTGTTTTTATTCTGCAGCCCATGAAAGATCCTGTAAAAATCAAACTCTTTAAAAATTTTGTTCATAATATAAAAATCTACATTCAGACTGACATTTTTGCATACAAAAACAATCTCAAATGTAGTTGCATTGCACTCTTTTGTTAAGACATGCACCTTCATATCCATTGTAGGAAAATGCATTTGTAACAATTTGCTTTTTGTAATAATTAATTATTTAGGTAAAGCCTAATATTGCCGTGAGATTCAGTTTAAAATATCCTTGCTTTCCTTTTTTGTTTTTATAAAATATTAATAATCTTTTATTCTTTCTGTAAGTGGTCAGATTACAACTAGGTTTGAATAACATTCCCACTTTTTTTTGAGCAACACCTGCTTTTTCATTTAAAGACCTCAAACTGTAGTCCAAGTTAATCAGCATATAGATTTGGACATCCAGATGTAGGACATGTTAAATCACTGTGGTTTTTAAGTATACAGGAAATCCTTTTGCAGATGTTCAGTGCATATGGTACTTTTGAAGTTCAGTTTCGTTTTCTTTCTTCTCTTTCCCTCTCCCCCAAACTTTCTCCCCTACTTTTTGTTTGTATTGTTATATGCCACTTGGATGGCAATGCCAGGGACTTTTGAAGACCATTTTGATGCACAGGTGCACAGTTCTGCATCAGATGACAAAGTTTATCTAAGATATGTGCACAGAAGCTGTGGACATGAAACATGGCAGCTTCTTTCTTCTTTTCAGCATCCTTGTAGAGTAGCAGAACCCAACAGCACCTAAAATGATTGCATGCCTACATTCAGCAGCTGAGTCCTGCTGTAAGTGTTGGTAACATAGTGCAGTCTACACCTACCTCTGAGCTGGGTGTCTAACTCCATGTTATAGTCCATGGTCAGGATTTGGCAGGACTCTTTCCACTCTAAAGCTGGCATCTAAAATGCTGAGAGTCATGCCCACAAGATCTGTTTCTCTCTGTTGAATATGAAAGGTATAAACGCCAAAAGCCAGGTAAAATGAGTTACACCTCAATGTCCACATAAACTGGTACATTCTGTGAAACTACTTTCCAAGTCAAGTTTTACTTGGTATGAACACATAAAAAAATGGTCCTGCAGTACCTTGTTTTTATTTAAAATTTTGTATGAATAATTTTGGTAATTCAATTCCTTTACTTGCCCTTAATTATGGGAAATAAAATATTTTCCCCTTTTCCATTCACATTTTCATTTGGGTAAATGCATTTTTCAGGATTGAGGAAGCAACCAATCCTAATTGTAAATTATATAAATATTCAGAGTTGTTTAACTACTCAGACTTTCATAGTCAGTATTAAATTAATGATTGTTTCTCACTACTAAATTTTTCTGTATATTAATATCTCTATGTGACATGATGCAAATAGGATGCTGCATGGCCTTTACTGGGGACTATTTACTGCAGTTCCTAGGGTACAAGTACTTTTACAAAGACTGCAGTCTGCAAATGTTTCACAGACTGAATTTTTGTGAGATCACAGAGTAACTGATTATATAAAAGAAGCTCTAATGTACTGCAGCCTTCAGTGCTGCTATATGAAATATGACACACATTTCATGTACTGTATATGAAACATATGCCTGTTCCACCTAAGAATTCAGAGCACAATGCTTTAGTGATAAACACCTGTTGCTAGTCTATTTAAAGTATGACTATTGGTATCACAGGACCTGAATCCCTTTACCTTCAGGTGAGACTGTGACATGCTGCTATCCACATTTTATTGAACAGGCAGACAGTACAGCACAGGCTGGCAAAGTGAAATCCCAAGGTCAGAGGTGAAACTGAAGCTAATATGGGCATTAATATGGAAAATTTATAGACTATTCAGACTTGCATCATACATAATCTTGAATTTACTTAATCTTTATATTCTTCTAAATCTCATTATAACATTGCAATAATCTTAATCTTTGGTACTGGTATTACATGCTAGATATGGCTTACTACTTAAATTTAATGATCATCACAATGTATTCATAAAGGAGAAATGTAGAACTACTCATTTTTAAAAAAAGTTTGCTTTGTATTATGGGGTTTAATATAAGAGGATATTGAAGTCTATTAATAATGCTGTAAAAATAATTAATTGGTTTGTATTAATCTGGACATATTTGGTCAGGAAATCAGCAATGTTTCAGTGGACTCCCTTTAGGAGAGAAAGGACAAAAAGCTCAGATGGTTTGAGGGTGGTTGCTCAGTTTACCAGAAAAACTGGCTGAAATAGCAGAGAACCAGACTCGGTAATACAGGAGGCCTTTACTTCTGTGAGGGACAAAAATGTTAATGGCTAATGGCTCAAACAATTAGCCATTTGCAAAAGGAGCAGAGTGCTTTACTGATGATGTTCAGGGTAACAGACCAGGCAGAGGGCATGAGCACCAGAGGAGACAAATCAACCTTCAGCTACAAGCTTCCCCCAGGAAAGATGTTAGGACATTCACACATAGGACTGGGGGTGTTCATCACTTCTCGTGGGCATAACTTGCTCAGCTACCTTGGTATGAGAGGCAGCTGTCATGTCTTAGAAAGGTCTCATAAGCCATCAAAGACTCCCAAAGCAGCCTCAGACTCATTTCTGGGACCTTCCACCAGAGGACTGAGTAGGATCCACACACAGTGTTGCACCTCCCAGGGGAGGTACTTGGGCATTCCCACATAAATCTAAGAATATATTAACCCACTGAACCTGGAGTTTTGTGGGTATCCCCCACCCCAATGAATCAAGAGAGCAAACAACACTTTGACCAACAGACATCTAAACTGCAGCAATCAAGCCTTGTTGCTGGATCCATGGGTGGTGATATGTTTCTACTCTTATTCTTTCTTTTTCCTTCTTTTTCTCTTTCTTCTCCTATCTTCTTCTCAAAATATATTGTAAGGCAGACCAAAAAATTCCAGCCAATGCCTTCGTAAGTGCATTGTTGTGTGTGGATAAGTTGGCTAAGTTTAAGTTTTAAGTTTGCTAAGTTAAATTTAGTGAAGTGCCTTACTTTGTTTAGATACTGTTTTAAAATTCCCTAAGTATGTTGTTCTACCTTAATGTTCTTAAATTTGTAAATAGAGGTTTGTTATTGAACCTCCTGAGACTTTTGTTTGTCCCATGCATCACCCAGAGTGAATCAAACAAGAAAGCCCTTAAATCTTCCTCTAAATCTGCAGAGCAGACCCAGGCATAACAACTTGTTTGAACCTCCACATTTCCTTCCATTGATGACTTTCCTTTTTAAACTCCTTAAAGGTGGCCTCTTGCATTTTCCTTTCTAGCTTTTTATTTTTGTTTAAAGTGGGAAAATATTATATTTAAAGGTTGAAGGTGGACTTCACTGGACTGTCTTTTCTTGATTCCTTGCCTTACTTTCTTTGGCATTCTTTTCTTTAAGCCAGTATTTGTCTATTTCTCATTAACTCTCTCAATTTCATTACATAGCTTCTCCTTTTAATTTTCTGCATTACTCATTCTTTCAAAGCACTATATATCTGGAGGAGATTAAATATAATGCAGCTTCAGTGAAGCACTGCAGATTTGAGGAGGAGTTTGTAAAATTAGGAGAGCCACATTCACAAAGAAAATCCAAGACAAGACATTTTTATTAAAACCAAGCCTATGGGATTATTTATTTATTTATTTATTTATTTTCAATCCAGGAGAGAGAAGGATTTCTAGTAAAAATCAGAAGTCAAAGACTACAACTACTTAATTTTTGTAAGGTCAAAAATAAACAAAAATCTCCCAGAGACAAACTCAAAATATTTGGACCTTATCCATTAGTGTAAATTCTCAGCCTCATGTATTATGAAGTCAAGCAGAGAATCCGGACCAGGAGCTCCTGTGATGATCCACAAAGTCCTGTTCTTGCTGAGTGGGAAGAAATAGAGGATGGGGGAATCTGAACAGTTTGAATGAGTCTGTTCCAGATTCTGTTTCTCATTTACTATTGTTCACTATTGAAGTGGTGCAAACTGGGAGAAAGCTCCTTAATGCAGTGTGATAGACATTGGGAGACCCTTTTTAGATCATTCTCCACCATCAAGGAGCAGCAGAACCTTTTCTAATGTAAGCTAAAGGCAAGAGGCCAGCTGCAATAAAAACAGGGTCCAAGCCAAGTCTGAAAAGAATCAGCTGAACCATTGTGCACCACTCAATTCTTGGATACTGCCCTTCTCATGCACATGAGTTGTGCTGATTCTCTGATCACAGTAGAGATCTGACCTATAATGATGCAGAATTTCCACACAAAATGTGTGATTATAAGACCTTATGGAACAAACTTCTGAGCAAAATCTGTTGCTTATGACACATATTCAAGAAAAGTGAAAATAGGGCCCTTTATGTATCTGGGAGCAATTCAAAGGAAAATAATAAGAAACCTATGTGCTAGACTTAAGATACAAAAATTGAAAGTTGCTGTAAGAGAATGGAAACAAAAACCTTCAAATCCGTCAGATTTCACTTCTTTTTTTTGTTGCTGTTTTTTGGTTTGTTTGTTTGTTAGGGTTTTTGTTTTGTTTTGTTTTGTTTTGTTTTGTTTTGTTTTGGGGTTTTTTAAGGAAAAGTGACTAAGTGTTTTTAAAAGGGGTTATTCTAAACAATATTTAAAATACATCATGCATAAAAAATAATTGCACACATGCTTAGAAATCCAACCCAATAGGCCCTGTTCAGGCAGAAGCCCATCCACCAATAGAGTAGTTCTTGCCTGAATAAAGCATGTTGGACTGACCCCTCCTGACTGACATATGGCAGGATGAATATCCAGATTAGAGCACCAAAAAAGGAATAGCATTAGCAACATGCATGCCTGTGGGTAAATGTTTAAACTTTATTTTTGATGTTGTAGGGCCTTTTGCTTAGGCCTGCTTCTCCAGAAATTTTCCTGTGGTATCTGTGTCATGCCTGCTGTTCCTTTATGGCTATGATGCATGCCTTGGCATGTCTCAATTGACATGAGGCACCTACCTTTGGGCTGAGGTTAGCCACTGATTTTTTTTTCTGTGGCTCAAACATAATCACCTCAATTCACAGGTCTTAATCCCAGGCTGAATTCAGCCTCCACATTGTCCAGTACATCACTGGAAAAGAGCCATGGAGACATCACTAACTAGGTTTGAAGGAGAAAGGGGATAAGACCAGGAGATGAGCCTAGGGGTGACATGCAAGTGTTGGGGGTGAAACTGATAGCCCAGCTGAAGTGCATCCACACCCATGCATGCAGTAGGAGAAGCAAACAGGAGGAGCTGCAGACCATTGTGCAGTGGGAAAGGTAGGAAGTTGTCACCATCACGGAAATGTGTGGGATGACTCGCGTGGCTCGAGTGCTGCAATGGAGGGTTATAAAGCTCTCCAGAAGGGACAGCCAAGAAAGGAGAGGCAGTGGGTTGGCTCTGTGTGCTTGGGAGTATTTGGACTGTATAGAACTCCAGGATGGTGATGACAAGGTTGAGTGCCTATGGGTAAGGATCAGGGGAAATGACAACAAGGTGCACATCCTAGTGGGAGTCTGTTAGAAAGTCCCAATCAGGATGAGGAGGTGGATAAAAATTTCATAAGCGTGCCATATCACAGTTGCTAGCCACTGTTGTGGGAGACTTTAACTTGATGGATGTCTGCTAGAAATTCAGCAGGAAGGAGGCAGTCTAGGAGATTCCTGGAGTGTGTGGAAGATAACTTCCTTACCCAGCTGGTAAGCAAGTCTGCCAGGACTGGTGTCCTGCTAGACCTGCTGTTTACAAACAGAGAAGCCCTAGTTGGAGACCTGGTGTTCAGAGGCCATCTTGGGCATAGGGACCATAAGATCATAGAATTTTCAGTTCTTGATGAAGTAAGAAAGGGGCTTGGACTTCTGGAGGGTGGATTGTGACCTACTCAGACCCTGGTTCAGACTCCCTTGGGAAGCAGCTATTAAAAACAAAGGGGTCCAGGAAGGCTGGACATAATTTAAGATGGGACTCTTACAGGTGCAGGAACAGGTAGGTCATCCTTATGTACTGAAAGGTGAGCTGTCAGGGAAGGACTGGCCTGGCTGAACAGGGAGCTTTCACTGGAACTCAGGAGAAAAAAACATTTTGAAGACAGGGCAGGCAACTGAGGAAGAATACAAGGATGTTGTTAAGTCATATAGAAAGAAAATTAGAAAGGTGAAAGCTCAGCTAGAATTCAGTCTAGCCACTGCTGTAAAAGATAATAAAAAGTGTTTTTATAAATACGTTAACAACAAAAAGAGGGTAAAGGAAAATCTCCCTCCTTTATTGGTACACAGGGAAATGTAACCCAGGATGAGGAAAAGATGGAGGTACTTCCTGCCTTCTTTATCTCAGTCTTTAACAGGAAAACAGGTTATCCTCAGGGCTGGTAGACAGGGATGGGGAGCAGAATAGACCCCCTGTAATCCAGAAGGATATAGTTAGTGACCTACTGAGCCACTTAGACACTCAGAAATCTATGGGGCCAGATGGGATCCACCTGAGGGTATTGAAGGAGCTGGCAGAACAACTCACCATGTCACTCTCCATCATTTATTGTCAGTCCTGGCTCACTGGGGAGGTCCCAGATGACTGGAGGTTGGCCAACATGACAACCATTCACAAGAAGAGTCAGGAGGAGGATCTGGGTAATTACAGGCCTGTCAGCCTGATCTTGGTGGGGGTAAATTATGGAGCAGCTCATCCTGGGTGCCATCACATGGGATGTACAGGACAACCAGAGGACCAGGTCCAGCCAGCAGAGGTTTGGGAAAGGCAGGTCCTCTAGGAAAGGCTTGATCAACCTAATCTCCTTTTATGTGATCTACCTAGTGGATGAAGGGAAGGCTGTGGATGTTATTTACCTGGACTTAATAAAGCCTTCAATACTGTCTCAGGGCATTCTCCTCAAGAAATCTGCAGCCCGTGGACAGGTGCATTCTTTGCTGGGTTAAGAACCAGGCCAAGACCAATTGCAGAGGTTCAACAAGGCAAAGTGATGGGTCCTGCACTTCACTCACAATAACTCCATGTATAGCTACAGGCTTGGGGAAGACTGGCTGGAAAGCTGCTCAGTGGAAAAGGACCTGGGGGTGCTGGTTGACAGGCAGCTGAACATGAGCCCTAAGTGTGCTCAAGAAGGCTGATGGCATCCTGGCTAGTACCAAAAATAGTGCAGTCACTGGGACTAGGGCCAGTGATTGTACTCAGCACTGGTGAGGCCCACATTTGAGTCCTGTGTCCAGTTCTGGGCCCCTCACTACAAGAAAGACTTTGAGGTGCTGGAGAGTGTCCAGAGAAGGACAATGGGGTCGGTGAAGGGTCTGAAACACAAGTCCTGTGAGGAGCAGCTGAGGGAGCTGGGCTTGTTTAGCCTCTGTTTAGAAGAGGAGACTCAGGGGTATGACCTTATGACTACAACCACTCAAAAGGAGGTTAGAGCAAGATGGGGGTTGGCCTCTTCTCCCAGGCAACTAGAGACAGGACAAGAAGAAACAGCTCAAGCTGTGCCAAGGGAGGTTTAGATTAGATACTAGGAAAAATTTCTTCACTGGAACTGTGGTTAATCATTGGAACTGTCCAAAGATGTGGTGGAGTCAGCTCCCCTGGAAGTGTTCAAGAAATTATTGGATGTGACACTTAGTGCTATGACTTAGTTGATTCTAGTGTTTAGTCAAAGGTTGGGTTCAATGGTCTTAGAGGCCTTTTCCAACCCTAATGATTCTATTTTTTGATTTTATAATTTTACAAGGAAAACCTTCTGTGAAAGTACAAAATAGATGAACTGAAGACCAGGAGACTTTCTCTCATATTTTCCGTGTTTGGTATATCATATCTGCTATTTGGTTGTGTAAACAAGTCTGAAGACCAGGTGGCACTCATGATAAAATTTCACATAGCACAAAGTCCCTAGTTATTCATAAAAGGTCACAGAAACAAAGGTAGGTTGATTGAAGGAAAGTAACAGAGATATTCATGTAAGGAAGTGTGCAGGACAGATGCATGAATATTATTAGAAATATTCATGGTGTGTCCCCATGGTGAAATGAGCAGCAGGTGCAGGGTTGCTGCAAGGGAAATTAAACAGGCAGTTTAAAAGGGCAGATAGATAGCATAGCCCTGGGACAAATTCATTATAGCAGAGGAGATGTGAATGTTCCCTTACCACATGCAATTACACTCTGCTGATTTGAAAACAACTGATTTTATTGTGAAAAATAAAGTCATAAGTGACCAGAGAGCCAAAAGAACTCAGTTGAAAATTTCTGAGTACCTTTTTTTTATTAAATGGAAGCACCAGACAAGTTTGGAGGTATTAAACCAGGGCTTCAGGAAAGGCATTATTCTCAGCTTGTGGGACAGGAGCAGTGGAGAGTTCTGGTTCAACAAAACTCCCAAAAGCCAGAGGAAATTTTTTTTTTTCTTCATAGAAAGCAGTCATTGTAAAGGAATAAGAAGATGTGAGTAACATTGGTACCTCTACAGAACAAATACTTCAGTATAAGTGTTTCTTAAATGTTTCCAACACATTAATCCTATAAGGTGGTAAATGAAATCCTATTTTAATGAAGGCCAAATACTGCTCCCCAAGAGATAAAGTGAGAATAAATTCACTGATCTCAGTGGAGCTAGTGTGGATTATACAATCGTGTCATGAAATGAAAGTTCAGTTTGGCTCTTTCTCAGCTAAGCAAGGGAAATGTCAACTTTATAAATGAAACCAGCCGCATAGCAACTGCCTGGTTTCCCTTATCCAGCACAGACTCTGCTTTTAATTTCCATTTGTATTGAGGAAGTTTTTTTGGGTCATTAGGCATTTTTGTATCAGCACATCTGCCTTTTACTATAAAAACCAGTGATATGGCTTCCAAAACTAGCAGTGAAGGAAGAAAAAGGAAGATTGAGGAGAACAGCTTTAAAACATTGTAAAATGTGTTAGTTATTACTAATTATTTTAATCCATATATTAACTGGCTAAAAATACAAGATGAGTTGCAAGATTTTATAAATACATCAAAGACTTCTGGTTACATCAAAAGGCATTCACATTCTTTATCTATTATGCTTAGGGCTTAAGGTTTCCTATTCAAACCAGTTGTCATTTTTATCCTTTGAAGAGCAGATGCTCTACAAGAGCATTAATACTTCAAAAGAATGTACCTTGTACATCAAGTAACACTTAGTAAAAATTTTCTCTTATGTTCCTCTCTTCGTATCTTGCAGAAGAGAAACATGGAACTTGCTAATACTTTTTGCCAAAAACTCCATCACCATTATGTTAAATAGAAAATGCCTCATAATTTGCTCCCCTTCAGTCTATCCTATACTTGTTTGAGAAGCAGGAAAGGTCTGTATTCACACTAAGTTGGACAGAGGACCAAGACTTCATTACCCTTGCACTAGTTTGTGTTGCTAAGCCTCACACTATAGGTGTGGGGAACTTCGCTGGTGTGAAGTCATAGTGCACTTTTAGTTCTGGAATGATTGGTACATTGGAGAAGGTCTGAATCACCTGAAGCTGAAATCAAACCAATGTTTTTGAGAAATTTCCCGGAAGATTTCAGTGAACTTTGAATAATTCCCTCAAATGTCTTATAAGTCAAACAAAACAGAGAATTACATCTTAGAAATGTTACAAGATAAGAGTAAATGTGATACTTTTCTTCATCAGAGAATACTAAAATGGCCATAGATTTTGGAATATAGAATTGCCAGGGAACATAATTAATGAGTGGGAGACAATAAGCAGGTAGAGAAAGTTATATGACTTATATAAGTCATAAGTAAGTGCAGAGCAAATCAACACAAAATTTGCCAAAGGGGCAATCCTTCTGAAGAAAGGTTGCTACAAAGATGGTGGACCTAAGTCCTCTTAATCCAAATTAAAACAGAGGGCAATGCCCACAGAGTGGGAGTTTGGTTTGGATCTTAGAAAACCCTGGCAGGCAGGATGTATAAAAAATGTAGGAGGGCAGTACAGTGCTGGAACAGGTGCATGGAGACATTGTGGTGAATCCCTCTCCAGAGGGGTGTGACAATGCCAGGTCTAATTACTGACAGTGGCCCAGCTGTTTGAGCTAAGGGGCTCCAGAGGCTTCCTCCAAACAGTGTTTCTACAATTGCTTTGGTGACTGAGGGGCAGCATCTGCTTAGAATTACCATGTGTTTTCTCGGAATGAATCTTGCTTAAAGTATGGCAATACTTTGTTCACATTGAACGTGAAAGGGCAGGTCGGGGGTACTGGGGTGTGTTTGTAATCAATACAAACCTGCCACTTTATTGGCATTTTGTTCCAAATTTGTGTAGTAGAAAGCTTCCAGTCAGCATCTCCCAGTGTCCTTGACACCTATTGAGAGGTCTCAAAAGGATTTTCGATTCCAGGAATTACACCTTTAAGTACAGGTGGGAGCTGGTCTTCTAAGTGTTAGCAGTTTCTCTAGCCACCCATAACAGTGAAATTCATACCTACTGGACTGATTATTCCAGAGAAATTGGTAATCCTAAGAGGGAAATGGTCATTAAAAGGAAACATAGGTATTTCATATTTGTTATCAGCTTTTATTTATGCCACTCCAATTTCTCATTAGAGTAGCTAGTTACCAGCTTCAACCCTCTGCAAAAGAGTTACCTAATTTTTTGCAGCTCTAGCCTAGAGCAGTCTGAATGATATTCAAAATGTTCAAAACCTGCAACATATCCAGTAATTAAAAAAAATAAAATTATTGACAGGTTTATGTGATTACTGTGAACACCTAGTGTAACCTAAATACTTCACTGAGTTAATTTCTTCTCTAAAATGATGCATACATTTCAGAAGAGCATGCAGTCTTGATTTTAAAATTGCTGCTGCTGTAGAAACTCACATTATTCTACATAACTGTTCCAGAGTTCAGCTCTTCTGGTGAACTCACCTCTATTTTGTACTGTACTTATAATTTGATTTTATTTTCTTTCATCTTGCTTTCAGTGTATTTTGTTATATCAAAGGTTGTTTCTGTGTAAACAATGTCTAAACATTGCCGCTTAGGTTGGTTTTCAAAGAAATCATAAGAGCACATGTTAACAATATGATATTGTGTCTTATGTGCTTGAAATTATACAAATGCTTTAAACACTGAATAGGAAAGGCAGTTCAGGTTTCTCTTCCCTCTATTATTGCAATTAAATGAAGATCAAACAAACTCAACTGAGAAATTAAATCCATGACAAAAAGCACAGTACATGTATAAAAAGTCATTCCCATGAGTTTAAAATGACAGTAACAATGGCTGGCTTATTGTTAATTTATATCAAAGGCAATATTTATATCAAAGGCATCTTGAGCAATTCAGTCACTTGGAGATCAGAGTTTTGTCTGAACTATTTAACTCTACAAGTTTAGAAAGGGAGGATCCCAGAGGTACTTCTCTTCTGAGTGATGAGCAGAGGTTTAACCTTGTGACTTATAGCAAGTTTAAAGCAGACTGTGTCCCCAGATCCCCACCTCTCACATTCCCACTCCCACTTTTTAAGAATAGCATGTGTAAATAGTAAGAAAACAAATGTGCAAATGACTTGGTTTATGTTGCCACTAATGTATGAAAAGAGCTATGGTTTGTCTTTATAAATGTATTAACCAAGGAAATCCCATGGTGGAGAAAACTGTTATTTGGGTTAAAGAACTTAGATAACCTGGCTGTAAAGAAGCTTATGGTGATAATTAGAGCACTTCTAGACATTATTACAGTGAAAATCCGTAATAACTTTCTACTTGGAGGCATTAAGGCAAAAAAATCTAATTAGCTGAAAAATAGAGCAATTATAAACCTATGGGGTTACATGATGTGACTGCCAGCAATGACAGGGGACTGAACTCATTGAAGTTTCTCTGCTGCTTTGATTCTTACTGGAATATTTCAACCCTTCTCAGTTCTGCCTGTGAGAGAGGTTTCACCTTGTGTACTCATGGTATTGGAAAAAAACAAGACTGACAGTTTCACAAGACATTTCAGTTCATTGCATCATGCTCCTCTCTGGTTCAGGTCCTCCAAAGCAGTAACTCTATCATTCTCCTTTCACAGCAAGGTGTGCACTTCTCCAACATAGGTGTGAGTCTCTAGAATTGTGTTCAATAGCTTGGTGTAAATCTGTAGGTAGGTTTCTACTCTGCCTCACCTCTTCTGCTGTTATGATGATCCTCTTGAGACCCTTCCAACTCAGAATATTCTGTGATTCTATGATGCTGAAATAATTACATTGCTCAAGATTAGCATAGATTTCTTTCAGTGATGATTTCCCCCACATTTTCCTGAGGGAAAGAGAAGTTCCCTTTCATTTATTTCATTGCCACAGGTACACATATTCTATTTTGGCATGTTCAGAGTATGACATGCCATCACCTGCACCTCTTACCTTAGACAATAAGGCCAGCTGCCTGTCTGCACCTTCACTGGCTCAGGTGTCCTCCTGTGACAGAGCTCCTCTGAACCTCAAGGATCCCAAGGATCCCTGTGCCTGTGTGTTTCCATTATATTGTCCTCCACAGGGCTTGTCAAACATGTTAAAGGTGACACCAGAGACAGCTCTCCAGCTGAGTCTGTGCTTGCAGAGGCAGACACGGCAGGCATGGCATTGACATTTTGTAGGTACTTTGGAACACCTCAGAGAAGGTAAGGCTTGCCAACCTGACAAAACTTTTGGCAAAAAACATAGACACAAAATATCCCATGCTTCTTCTAAGTTCACATGTGAAAATGATAACCTGTGGCATATTTAGTAGTTTATATTAACTCTCTCTGTTCTACCTTATTATATGGAGTCACACTCATTAATCTTCATGAAAACAATCCCATGCTACAAAGGAGTGGCTGAAAAAAGTTTTAACCCTCATACTTTCCTGAATTTGAGGACACTGAAGCTAAGAAATTTTGAAATAGAACAGAATAGGAATTCTGTCTTATTATATCTTAATGTATTTTAAATTGTGATGGATAAAATTACCCTGGAAAATGCTTTGGGCATGGTATCATTCAAATCTGCTTTAAACAGGATCAGATAACTAGGTAGGAAAAAATTACCTGCATTCTGTAAAGCCTTGTCTGTAATCACTTATCATATTTTACCCCATGAAATAATGAAGTAGATCACCAAAATTGTAGACTAGATGCATAAAATAAAGCAACAATTTCTCTTCATATGTTTGTGTCTTATTTTACTGCAAACTGCTTGGGGTTTTTCTGTTAGCCAACTCTAATTTCCTTCACTGAGCTTGTAGAATCCATTCATTTGAAGGGGACATAAGCCACCCTAGAGTCATGAAGTTGAAGAGGTTACAGAATTTAATTAGCTTGTTTACATTATTTGTCTTTTTAATTTTTAAAAGCCTACATTTTCTCTATCATTCTCCCAGGGCATTATGGCAATAAAGCTTTTCCAGATGAAGCTGCCAAGCCTGAGTTTTCAAAAGTTCTCCCTTCACAGCTCAGGATAAATTCCACTGTGGTCTTATTGAGGAGATTCCAGATTAAAACAGGAACCATTTCAAGCTGTAAAATCTGTAATGGAAAAGGGCTGAACTAGCTGTGGAGTTAGGATATGTCCTTGGTTTTTTGGTTGGTCTTCATGGGGCATATCCCAGCCATATGGAGGCCCCTGCCTCCCAGGAAGGCTCTCCACAGTGTCCACACACCTTTCTTACCTCTCCTGTTGCAACCCTCCTTTTCAAGCAGTCACTGGGGCTGCCATGCAAGATTTGCCCTGGAGTAAAGGGGCACAGGAAATACTGTTATTTTTTTTTTCCTCCATACCTAACATAACCAACTGCCATGGCAGAGAAGATTTTGGGAGGACAGGCACTGGAGAGAACACACTCACAAGTGTGACACGTAGGGAGCTCATGGGAAAGGATAAAGAGCCCCTTTTAGGCTCCTAAAAGTATAACAAGAAACTAAGCAAAATAAACCAAGAAAGTGTCAGAGAAAGTCAGAAGAATTGTACTCCAAAAGTAGAATTCCAGTCTCTGATGTAGAGATTTGGGACTTCACAGTGTGTAGCCCATGACTGGGCTAACGTCAAACCACGGCTGTTTGTGGAGTAACGACCATCTGAGGAGCAGCCTTCTTGTGCTTCAAGCTGTAAAAGCTGCAGATGTCAGGAGTATCTTAAAGGGAAATGGCCTTAAGAATGAAGTGTTCAGAGAAATCTTGTTGAGACATACCACACTGAAGATAAATCAATGCAATCGTTCCTGGAAAGCCTGGCTGACAAATTTCCCTATCGCATAGTTTGTGGGGATAGCATAAAATGTTTCCTGCCTTACTGATGCAAACATTCCGGGTAATTTCAGTAAGACCCAGGCTAAATCTTGGAATGAAAAAAATAGGATTGAGCCAGGAGTTTCCTGGTGCTTATGAAAATCCCCCAGGAGTCAGAAGGAAAGTTATAGCTGTATTAAGGTAGCCTAGAATGTGAGAGATAATGCTTGATATGGACTTTTCAGGGGAATTTCAAAATTGATTCAAGAGGTTTCTGATTAGATTCACTCGCTGCAGAGTGCGATTGCTACAATACTGTAGTGATTTTGGTTGGATAGGTTTTCCTCCATATTAAGAAAACAGCTTTCTAAAAGACAAAAATGACACATAAGTGAATATGGCAT
Organism: Urocynchramus pylzowi; assembly: GCA_013397555.1. Taxonomy (NCBI): domain Eukaryota; kingdom Metazoa; phylum Chordata; class Aves; order Passeriformes; family Fringillidae; genus Urocynchramus; species Urocynchramus pylzowi. The sequence goes on from VZRH01006484.1 coordinate 855,028, forward strand.
ACAGTAATTGAAAAATGATGTGTCTCAGTCTCCCATACATGAAACTGATATGGCTAGACTTATTTACAAACTGTTTTAGGTCTTCAGCAGAGGTGATACAGTTGCTTATTACAGATAATAAATACATATACTGAGAAGGAGTTTAGGTTCAGCTGCAAAACTACTGAACTTCTCATGACAGCATGGTTCTTCTGGAAAGTTTCTGTGTCTTCCAACCAGTGGTAAACCAAAGCAATGCTTAAGCAAAGGGGCCAGCTGCCATTTATCCCATTTAGTGAATGTGACTATCTATACATATTGGAAGTATTTTTTTAATGCTGAAAGTGTAATTCTTTCAGGACAAAACCACTGTTCACAAAAAGTTATCTGTTTTGAGGCAACCTGGTGCCTCTAAAATGCAAGTTGCCAGACGTTGCTGGCAGTGAGCTGGATGTGGATGAGAGCTGAGGGGAATTCCAGGAGGAGCTGGGCTCCAAAGAGGCAGCATGGAAAGAGAGGATCTGGTGGTGAGGAGCTGTGACCCCAGTCACTGTGAGCCACACATAGGGAGACACTCCCCAGCACTTGCAGTCACATCCTTTCAAAGGAGATCAGCAATTCCTGTTATGAACTTCCTTTAGGGCTTCAGTAAACGCTGAGACTTTTCTTCTCATCCTGTTGAATACACTGCAGAAACAGAAAATGTCTCAGGACCCTTTGGGAATGCTTGTTGGCTATCTAAGCACAGACAGGATTATATAGCTGTGGGTATGGAGTCCTTGCTTGGATCAGTTTTATTTTATTGGTTATGTGTAAAGTTGTGTCATGCTGGTTGCTCAACTGAAGCCACAGAGTAAGAATTAAAATAGAAAAGAACAGATGCAGCATTCAGGACAGTGTCCAGAGGTAATTATTTTGGTCCAGTCAAAACTTTACTTTTTTCCTAAGAAGTGAGGAGGAAAAAAGACAATGCTTTTCCCCATGGTATCTTTCTGTGCTTCTGCTGCAACAGTTAACTTAATATATCACATCTGCTGTGCATCCTAACAAGGGAGGGTAGTCAGGCTCCTTACCCAACTCATCCAAGAGCAAGAGGCCTGAGATGTTTCTTTCTATAACCCTGCAAGCAAAGTCTTTATTATGGCTGAGAAATGTGGCTGGTACTTATATACTACACCTTTTCTTTATATCTACAGGCAGTTAATATAGATTCATTTTCTAGTTTTCCCATTCTAACAGCCATAATAATCTTGGTTTTTTTTCATAGAGTTCCTAACCTGGAGATCAGTGATTTGTGTGTACCCCACTGGCATTTGTCTATACATCTAAGGCACCATCAGGCAAGGAAGTAAGAGCATAACCCAAAATTAACCAATGAAATGAAAAAGGGTCTGAAACTACAGTAATTTTTTTTAGTAAGTTTGAATTTTGAAGATGAGAATTTGAATTTTTAGGCTTTCAAGTTACTTTGACTTTTGGGAAAAAAAAAAAATAATCTAACCCTCCAAATAGTTTCAACCTAATTGGAAAAAGAAATGTTTGGCTCACAGCTTCTAAAAGGATAATTCAGCCTAATCCAATCTTCAGGAGTAACTAAAATTGTGATGCCAAATTTCTGTTTCTAGCCCAAATTGTTTTGTTATGCCAAAAATGTGTCTTGAAGAATTAAACTGCCTAAGGTTAAAATGTTTTCCCTGATTTACAATGTTTGGTTAAAAATGTATTTAGGCCAATGACAAGCAAAGCAGGGTGTAATTTAACTTGAAAAGAAGTTACTATAATGCTGAAAACCTCTCTGAGAAATTTTGGATATATCAAAGATAAAGGGAAATGCTGACAAACCAGAACTATCACAATGCCAGCGAGTAAAATGGTCTTAAATAATGTGCATATTTTGTTTTTATAATTGACAGTGGAAACGTGTATACTTTGCAAATTCTAATCATGGCAAGTGCTGCAAGATCAGCAAAGGTTTATATATAACATCATCTGCATAAAGCAACTGCAGTGAGCTACATCCCATCTAAAATTAATGAATTTACAGATCAAGCCTAGTATTCAAACTCCTGTATTTAAGTGCCTACCCTACTCTCTGTATCTGAGTTACAGTGTGTTAAACCCAGTATCTAGAGTTACTTTTCATCAGCTGAATAGCTCTTGAGGTCCAGGGATGGAGAAAGTTCAGCTGCCTGAACAGACCTTTTGAGATGGTAGAAATTTCCTCTACTTGGACATTTTCAATTATTCTACACAGCTTCAGCAGCTGCTGCAGAATGTCATGGGCTCAATCTGCCAGTCCCCAGTGGTGACAGCCTTGGGTGCCATGAGCCATCTCATTTGGCACTCACAGCCTGACTCTGGGTAACTGAGTCCCACTTTTTGTTTACTGTGGGTAGTAGAGGCTCGATTCAGTTGTATGAACAAAGGTGGGCTTAAAATAGGCTATTTCAGAGGACTCAGGATGTCAGCAGAATCTACTCAGGTGCTGCAAATATGGGCCAGCCCTTGGGGGACAGCCGTGCTGTGCTGGCCAGGCAGCCAGCAGAAAGGCAAAATGTCTTTCCTAGGTCATTTTAAAAGGCACTGGGTGCTAAGCTGGGGCAACTGAATGGAGCTGTCAATTTTCATTAACTCTAACAGGAACACAAGAATCTGGAACTGAATTTCATTCTGTGTCTTGTGTTTAAGCTGGTTATCCAAACTCCCTCCATGATCAGCAAAGAGAGGTGTTTCCAGGGTCACTTGCCTTAGATGTTTATTTCAATGTGGAACAAAGATTTCTGCAGAAAATCCTCACCCACTCTGTGTTGATTAAAGGGGGAACCCATCTGAAAGGTTGCAGGAAAACAGCAAAGGGAAGATGAGAAAAAATGCCAACTTCATTGTGCATTATTTTTTCAGAATATCTTTTTATTAGTTCAGATAAGGTCTATTGAGTTCACTGGAAAATCTTTAAGTTTTAATGAGAACAATTGTAGGTCCAAAGATGCTTCAACTCAATGAATTCAAAAGAGGTTTTATGCAATAATACACCAGTCTGTTCTGCTTTTATAGCCCACTGTTTTAAGTGAAATACTAGGTGGGCCTGTATTTTCAAAACAGTGAATTTGTGGGAAATTGCTACAGGACCATATTTCAGTACCTGAATAATTTTGTCTTTTATGTTCTTATAGGGCTACCTAGAGATTAAACTGGCCAGATCTGTTCCTCTACTGTCATTATCAGAAAATGCAGGGACATGTAAACTCTCCTGCATGAGAATTGAACCTCTGGTTATTGCTGCTGTCAAGCCATAGTAACCTTTTTAGAAGTAAGATTGGTTCTTCCCTTAAAAGAATTTTCAGGAGAGAATCTGTGTTTTCACCTTCTGAAGACTGGAGGTTGGTATGGCGATGGTGTTGCTATTTGTTTTTGGATTTTTTTAAACTGAGAAACCCAGATAATTTTGTGACTGCTTCTGGACCACACTCTGATTACAAGTCTTTGTAAGAGGTAAGAACCATAGCAGAAAATTGAAAGGGTTGTCTTTGTTTAATGTTTTTCTTTTTTTTTTTCTTTTTTTTTGTTTTGTTTTTCTATTTTGTTTTGTTTTGTTTTGTTTTTTTAACACAGAAAAAAAATCCAAAAGAAAAAGCTGCTTGCTGTGGAAAATACCATCTCTGCCTTTCTCTCTAAAACACAGATCTAGAAAAAATGTTATTTCAGCTCTCTGGTATTTGAATAGCTGGACAGTTTAGGCTGAATATTGTCTTTTAGCTAAAATGTACCGTTTCTAGGTGCCAGACAGCTAATAAAAGAAATTGACTTATACTGCTGTACTAAATTAAATTAAATTGCTGTGTTAACTAATTTTCCTCTGTACTCCAGATTAGATTGCTATGGATTTTCCCATAAAAATACTGAATGTCATCTGTATTTTAGTACTAGTTCAGACTCATCCTGACTCAGCTGTAAAGAATTTTGCTGTCAGGAGGACCTCACACTATTTGATGAAATGTGTTCACAAAACACAGTATTTAAGTGATTTCTAATCATGCTAAGGTCACACTAGGTAAGAAGCACACAGAGTTCAGGATTACATACATTTTTAATGCTATTTATCAGAAAGAGTTATAATATTATTTCACAGGGTAAGGGCTTTCAGTGGCTTTTAATAAGTTCAGTGCTACAATTTACTGTGAAATTGAAAGTGTTTCATGCCAAGGGCATAATCAGTGTGAGAATAAGATTGGGATTTGATAAAATAGGAGTTTGAGGGAACAAATTGTACAGGGAGTTAGCAGTAGGGCCTGGCAAAAAATCTTAGCTTTACCTTTTAGGAAAAGGAGAACACTTAATTTTGATTCAGAGCAGATTCATGTTTCAGCTAAAACTTCAGGCCTCCTTTTGATCCATTTGAATATGACAAAGGACTTCACTGGGTAAGGCAGCAGCTGAAAAGAAATCCTTCATTATTATTTACTTTCCCACAGTGATCACCCAGTAACCAGAGAAAGTGCCTTTGCAGGCTGCCCCAGGAGGACAGGGCAGCCCATCCCTGGCCGGACCTCGGGGGAGCATCCGTGGCACCGACATCGGCCCTGAGGAGGAGGAGGAGCTGCCGAGGTGCCTTTCGGTGCAGTTACAGCATCGCTCTTGGCAGCACATCTCACAGGGACCGATAACATTTAGTGCCCAGTGTGGGCAAAACCAGCAGCTGTGCGGTTGTGCTCGGTCATATCCCCTCCCCTCTGTGAGTTGTGCCTCTGTTGGCTCAGTTCTGAAACCTCAGGTTGATGTTCTGATGTGAAAGCAGAAAATGAACTAATTGTGCTGTGCTGAGAGGAACAGCCACAGCGTGCCAGTTTGCCAGACTGCTGTGTCCTACCTCAGCTTTTCCTCCAGACAGGGTGACTGCATTCCGCTTATAAAAATAGCCCCTAATTTGTTTTAAACTCTTACTTTTGAAAACATTGCCCTTATGTAATTCTTGACATTTTTCAAAACACATGTAACTGTGTTAGAGCCCCAAGCCCTATATTTTTGTCCCCAAAGGTTGGATTTCCAGTACTTGAAGAGTGAAGCCCCACCTCCATAGCTGATACATTTCAGTTTATCACTCCGTTTTTCACTTGCTAATGCATACAAACGAAGACCTAGGGAAACCTTTTCAGGAATGAAAATGGGGAACTCTCCGGTCTGACAGTGCTAGCAGGGTGGAAGGCTAGAGCAGAAAAGGAGGAAATTAGTCTTTCACCCTGGGAAAGCATTGCCTACTGCATAAGGAGCCATCTAATCTCAGTAGCCTTTTTAAACAGTTTACATGAAAAGAAAAAATACCCAAAACCCAACAAACAGAGGGAAGAAAGGAAGAAAGGGATTTCTGTTGCAAATTGACAGGAATGGTTGTATTGAGTTTCTGCTGATAAAATCTCTCCACAGCAAAGAGTTACAAGGAACAAAAGAGGCTTTATGACTTTTTAGAGGGAGAGAAATGAGGACATAATGATGAGGCTGAGTATGCAAGCAAACTTCTCCAAACTTACCTGAGTATTTGGGGATTTATAATTTATGTTTCTGCATAAGCAATACATCTACCTGTTTGTTTTTTTGGGGTTTTTTTTCAGTTATTTTATTGAGGTTTTTTTCTGTATGTTACTCAGCTATTTATGAGTGTCCAAAAGAGAGATTGTACTCTACAGTCAGAGATGACAGCAACTCACTAGGCTGTTTAAAATGTGAATTGAAAAATCTGGGTTACGGTACCAGCAGTATCTTAGAAAGTTCAAGTTTGTTTAAGATAGGCCATACAAATAACATTTATATATAATAATTAAAATGTTTGTCTTTCCTGCAATAGCAGTATGCAAAATGGAAGGCATTTGCGAAATCCTTGAAATAAAGAATAATATATTTAGTACCAATAGACTGCAGAGAAGAGAGAGAAACCTCTAGATGATCTTTTGGACATGAAATTAATATTCAATGGGAGATGGTAAAACCTGAAGTTTAAAAAAAATACAAATCTGAAATGTCTTTCATCTTTCTGGAACCATTCAGGTCAGAGATATCTTAAAATTATTAATATTCATCTACTGACACTAGGTCAGAAAAGCAATGAATATGATTTGATAAACTGCATAAAATATAACACACAAAGTCTGAGAACTTGATTCTTAACTATTACTTCCTAAAGAAACGAGAATGCCAAGGAAATATGAGGAGAAGACTTAAAGCATTCAAAAAGGGACATAATGACCTCGGATATGTAAATTAGATGTTCTGCCCTCAGGAACATACAGGACCCATGATTCCACAACTTCCACATGAAGTATCTGGCAGCAATATTGGCTGCAGATATTCTCATTACTATCTTTTCCTGATTTCACCTGCACAGTTTTTTGAAATCCACTGGGGGGCCAATCATCCAATATCGTTAATGGAATGTTTTTAAGGTTTGGTTGTTTTTTATGGGGTTTTGTTTGTTTGTTTGCTTGTTTTAAGTTCAGAACAGCTGCACAAAGACTGAAGCATGAGCTGCTGCTACCAATTCACACTTTGTATTATGAAATCTATTAGCTTGTATCTAAAGGCTTGCTATTGCAAAGCTGGTGTCTTGTTGATGAGAGCAAAGACATTGAATGAAATAAATGCATTAAAACTGGTAAAACTGGTAAAGATAACTACCCAGAATCATTCTAAAGGTTTGAATGCCATCGTGGTCTCTTACCTTCAATCAACCACTTTACATCCTTAAATATGCAATTCCAGTGAGTGCTTCTTCATCCTTCACTAATAATAGTTCTGAGTTTAACCAGCCAAATTACTTTTTAAAGGGAAGTTTTACATTCTTAATAGCTCCAAGGATTGGTATGAGAACTCCAAAAGCTAATTTTATGCTTTCAAGAAAATTCCCAGCATACAGGAGTCTTCCTTGCCTACCAGATGTATTCCACTCATCAGAAATGTTTCTCTAGGATGATACCCTGCAAAACCAAGCTGATCCATTGCATCTCAGAGCTTGTTGTTGCCCAGTTATTTTTGGGGTTCTGGGCATGACAAAACTGGACCAATAACCTGCTTAGAAATGCTGCTTTGGAAAACAAATTTCCTCAGGTGTAGCCAGCCATCTTGAAGTCTTATCTAACATGAAAAAATTGCAACATAAATAATTTTCATAATAATTACAGGGATTAGAAAGTAATTATGTTTAAAGAGAAGTGCCTGGAGATAGATAAAACCCATGGCTGTTGACTCTGGATTTTGGTAAGTTCTCTAAGGGTTTTCTACTGCTAAATTTCAACAAAAAAGCTGTTGGCTGTCAATGGGGATGCTTTTTTTCTAAATAGGATAATGCACAGACACAAATTTCTTTTCATTTATTTTGTTCCAAACTGAATGATCCATTGGTAAGGAACTCTTCTCAGCTGGTGCTTATGATTAACAAACTTTATCCAGGTGTCAGTTTTACCACATCTTGCAACTGCTGACTGCCCATGGGAGTCTTACTTCTCTCCTGTTTGGAGATACTTTTAACTGTTTCTGGGTCAAGGTCAAGCAGAAGTCTTGCCTGTACACATACCTATCTCCTGAAGATAAATACAATGTCCTCCTAGTGATATAGTACTTCTGAATGCTACTCAAGATTTTCAGAGAACTACTGGCTTTCTAGACATAAATTCAGTGACAACTCGTCTGTATTATTTTTCAATAAAAAATTGGGAGTTTCTATTCTTTTCAGGGCTCTGGAAAGTATTTTTTTCATATCTATGTATTAATGTTACCCTCAGTGTCTTTAAAAATTGTCATCTTTCCAATAGCCATTAATTCTGCACATGTCACAAATATCTTTTTGCAAGGAGTTTCAAATATAGTTTAGAAGTATGTTGCAATGTATAGAAAAGTGCTTAATTTTGATGAATTAATCATTATGTATTGCAATGATTAACTCAGACAAGTGGAAGAGAAAAGATGTAAATGCAGAAATCATGATAAATAGGTTGTATAGCACACAAGAGATACTAATTCTAACTCTGTGAAACAATGCAATTCAGATGTGAAATGAAGCAGAGCCAAAGTATAGTAAGGAGCAGATGGAACTGATGTATCTCTGAACAAATCATCATAGGAAACATTTGGAAATGATCAGGAAAAACAAACAAAGGGGTTGCCTTGAATCATAGAGCTTGCTAATCACAAGCTATTGATTAAAAGAAGCTGGCAAACAGAACTATTGTGAACAAAAAATGGTAGACAGTACAGATCATCAATAAAAATAATAAACAGACAAAAGCTGCAGTACCTCTAGACTCTGAAAATGGGTTTCACTGAATAGCTCCTCTGGAGTATCTTGTTTGATGCATTCACTGAGAAGATATTCCAGGTCTTCACTCTACATTTCAGATTATGTTCTGAAAGCCAAGCATCTCACATATATGTAACACCTTACATAACTTCCTGCTTTAGGTTTTCACTAATACTAGCCCTACCTCCTCTGTGGTTCTCAGACAAGGATTTTCTGAATGATCCTGGAATGTACACAAAACTTAAATTTTAATTTTTTTTTTTGCTTCAGTTGTATGTCACATTATTTTGGAATTCTGCATGTTTTTAGGACGCCTAGTTGAAAGATACTAAAGAAATATAGTCAATAGAAGGCATTTTACACAAGCAAAGAAATGAGCTTTGAGTAACAACTATTTTAAGATTTATATATAATTTATATAGTCAAGTCAAATAAAACAAATTAGGTCTCAGTTATTCCTTCATTTCTTTACCAAATTTATAGTTCCCACATGTGAAATTTGTCAGTCTTATGAGAATAGCCAAGATGGCCCTAAGTACTTTGGTTTAAATTTGAATTTAAGTGCTCTAATGTGCCTATTTTTATAGAAATAAAATCTCTTCAGGGTTAGCTTATTATTTTTCCAATTTGACATTTTTTTTCATGTTTAGTATTTTATACTTCAGATTTCTTTTTGTAATTTAGCTTTAGTAAGGTGGCAAGTATTAGTCTATAAAACTTTACTGGAGGAAAATAAAAGTCTAAGGAGAATATTTTCAGAAGAAAAGAACTATGAATAGTCTGAGATAGGTACCACAGTCTGGGCCAGACATTGTTGTCTTTATCACAGATTTGTTCTAATGGGAATGGAGACAATGACATTTTAGATCACATTGATATTCACATGACCAGAATTCATTTCAGTTTACTTTCTAAGTTTACTATGATTCTCAAGGTTGCACATCTGGCAGGGATGTATTGCCACATAATGGAAGCTGTAAAAAAGCAGTGAAGAAAGCTACCTGGAGTCCAGCAGTTTGTTACCAGGATCCTGTGCAGGTGTGGTCTCTACAGCCCTGTAAGAGCCATGTTTATTAGCACTGAGCATTGAGACACACAATTGAGAGAGAGATGAGTAGTTTCACTTGCTCTGCCAATCAGATTGTTGTTCAAAACCATCACCTGTCTGGAGCAATAGGGTAGCTGTAGGTAGTTAATGTGAAAAGTGAAGGGTGTCTGATAAACACAGCTCTTTCACAGAAGAATGAAATAGTGTATCTGGGTCTGTATTTTTATATGATTTTATTCAGTGTTTTCCTTATCTTCTTGAGGCCTTTACTGGTCATAACAAGAAAGGGGGCTGGGATTAGGAAATTTTACAGCTGTGTTTTAAGAACTTTCAACAAACATCTTCAACAAACATCTTCAACAAACTGTTCCAAGGGGACGTTGGAGATACATTTATTTCCAGATAGCTCCTGTTTGCCCCTGCTCTTATTGGGTATTCCCAACAAGGAATGAGCTTAGAAAAGAAGAAATACAAAACTAATTTATAGGAGTTCAGTGAAAGACATTTGGGTATTCTGACAAAGGAATCTGTTCTAGAAATTATTTGTAAGCATACTCTAAGCAGGAGAAATCCTCCTAGCACTCACTATAATGGACGTGTCCAACACTGAGGTGCTAGTTATACCTTCATCAATGAACTATGCAGAGACAAGAAAACAAATGGAAAGAGTTTTTTGTACCCTTTTTCATCAAAATCTGTATTAATGGATTTTTTCACTGTAGCTGTTTCTATTGTCTTGGTATAATATACACGAATAACATACATTATTTTTTTTAAGATTTCTGGGAGAGAAGGGAAATGATGTCCAAAATACATGGAAGAAAATGTAACACTACTGGCCATTCTGGTCTGCAGATTATTTAAGTGCATGTGGTACAGGCATTTAAATTCAGAGAAACCTTTTCTGTGGTTACGGCATTCACAGCCAGTATTGGAAGTTTTTTCTCTGTTCTTTTATTTTTGCTCCAGATTTCATCTAGTTATACTTTGAGAAATGCTAGAAAATTAGAGAATAACCCATTATTATTCCTTCTACTTTCAACTTACTGTCAATCAAACTTCCCACACAATTCTCCCTGATCTTCCTCCTGCTCCCATAGAAAGTATTTGTCTTGTTAAAATTTTTTTTTTCCTTGCAACATTGTTAAAACATGTCTGATTCCATCCCTTCAGCTTGTAATGACCATGATTCCAGTTGCAGGTCATTTTGAAGCATTTTTTTCCAAATGAAGATTCATGGTGCTATTTCCCAGCTTTGTATTGGAAAAAACAAGCTTATTCCAAAGTAAATAAGACTGTACTACAACAGAATGCTTTTTCCACCAGATTTTCTCTTCCACCCTTATCCATAAAGAATTTTTTTTCAAATAGGGAATCTTATCTTTGCTACTTTTCATTCACAGTTCTATAAGTATAAATATAAACATATAAAAGCAAAACATTTCTTAATGCAGTAAAGCAGAATACTTATTTTTAATGCTTTTTTCCTTGATTCTCCATGTCAGAATTATTGCCTGTTCATTGAGCAGTGAAATGCACAAAAAGTAAGCAAGATACTGGTAGCAAGATACTTCTCTCCTACTGCTTCATGAGATAATGATTGCTTATTGAAAATGTCTGTAATGGGAGGTGTCTGCCTCTGAGGAGAAAGGGAGCTGGGGCACTCCGGTGGCTGAAGCAGACCCTTTGTTCCCAGACTGTTAGAAAAGCAGATGTTTGTGCAGTGGCAAATGCCCAGCTCTGCAATGACCCCTGAGTTCATCTGAGGAAGCAAAGGCCTGCCTCGAGCTCCAGGTGAGGATGCGTGGCAGCAGCCCTGAGCACACCGTGCTGCCCACCCTCAGCAAGGAGGAGCTGATTTGCACAACCAAAGCTTCCCGGGGGCATTTCCCACCCACAGCTCACCTTCTGCGGGGCAGCGCTGCCGGGTGTCACCCTCTGTCCACGGACTGAAGAGGCAGAGGGTCGCTTCTATGGAAGCTGCTGATGCCAAGGGACAGCAGGGAGCCCAGCAGTTCAGCGAGGCAGCCCTGAGGCACTCAGAGCTGGCACAAAGGAAACCTTTGGAGAATGGATCAAGTGCTGATTTTTTGTCATGCATTTCTGACAGAACTCCTCAGATACTATTCTCCAGCTTGCAGAGGTAGAGGTTAGAGTCTGTGCCTGTGTAAGAATGATGCTCTTTGAACATATCCAGACTTTATGTTTTCCCCTGTTCTTTGTTGGAAAGCTGCTCAGAGGGGAACAACACTAAGTTGAAAGCTGAGCTCTTTCCTTAGAGAGCTGAGCATGTGCAGACAAGCACAATATTGACTGTAAAGAACTCACTCTGTCCATTACCATGAGAAAAATCTCCTTCCCATGACTCTTTCAGGTCTCACCGTTGCAAAGGAAGCCCAAGTCATGCAATACTAAAAAAATAATGTACAATTTACCTAATATTCACCATTATACATCATTAAATACAGCATTACACTCCATCTTCAGACCTTAAAATATTCAACAAATTTGTAGTTTGTTGATTTTTTTTTTCTCATTACAGACAGAAGTTTGTATTTCTGTTACTTTTTGGTTTAAAATTAAAAAAGCACAAGCTTGTCTTTGCCCAGATTAGGACCACATTTTAACTCTGGCAGACCAACAAACACCTATTTAAAAGTCAGCACAAGCAGAAAATTAAATATCTCTCTCACTTCTCAATAACCACCAAATAAAAGCCTTAATATTTTTTTTCCTTAACCTTTGATACAGCTTGATATGTGTTGATACTATCTCCTAATCTAAAGAGAATCTTTTTACTTACCCCATCCCTGTCACTTGGGAGAGGAGCTGCCACTGGGCAGGTTACATTGCAACACAGCAGCCTCTTCAAGGACCACTGGAGAGTGACTGCTGTTTTATTTAACAGCCTTCCTGAGAGAAGAAGCTCAATTGCCACTGAGCACATGCTACCTACTAGTCTTGGCAGATTCTACTTAAGGAGACATGCCACCAGCGTAAGGAGAGGTGCTAGAAGCAGAAGAGGATGCATATGTTGATAAAAAAAAATTGATTTTGAATAAAGGCAGACTCTAAACACAAAACCAAAAGCATACAGGCAGATGGTTTTACTGATTCAATGATTAAGTACAAGCAAATTTATGAGATGTTATGACTTTTTTTTTTTGTTGAAGTAGAAAATATAAGTGGTAGATAAAAATTGTTATCAGGAATAAAACCTGAGTTCCCAGCTAAAGATACTGGGAACCTTTACCATGAAACCAAAAGAAGGATAGAAACTGTCATGGCCAATTAAAAGAGCCTCCTACTGCTTGTGTTTAATGTTAAAAAATCATGATACATCCACAGGGAGACAGCTGTTAGATGCTCAGAGATACTGTTACTGACCTCAGTAGGAAAGGTTAACATGTACCATGAACCTGAATATCATCCGTGTGCTTGTGATAATGAAAGCCATGTGGCACAATCAATGCTTCAAGGAGGTTTAATTTTAATGAAAGATCTGAAAGGCTCAGGACAGAGCCCCCAGGCTCTCTGACACTCAGAGAACTTACAACTGAAAAAAGCTTGATCAGCACATGGAACTGAAAGGGTGGCTATAGAGTAACCAAATCTCCTTCCAGCCCACGGAGCTTCTCAGACAACAACTGTTCAAGTGATGCCAAAAGCAGCTGTTCAGCTGAACAAACCTGAGGAACATCTGAGGAATGTCACTCAAGATCCTTGTTCCTTACAACAACTGTCCGAAAAATACAACTGCACCTTGTTATACGCTAAACAAATGGGCAGTTTGAGACAGCTTATGCTAAAGGATGTGTGGAAGAAAAGACCATAAAAAATAAGTGTAAATTTTAATGAACTATAGGAGATACTAAAGGCTTGGTTCCAGTCCTAATGGAAGCTTCATATCAAGTTTGGAATTCTGGTGTGAATCCAGAATGACTCACTGAACTAATAAAACTGAGAGTTTTACACGTGGTTTCCTTCTCTAACAGTTGAAACTCTTAAATTAGGCCCATCAAGCATGAATAAACAATCCTTTCCCACACTAATAATTAATTCCCTAGCTTCTGGTCTCTTGCCTGACCAAAGCACACATTACATTGTGTTACTGACAGACAATAAATGTATGGACATAGTGATTCTGGCTTGAACTCTGTTGCAGACCCCCAGTAGGGACACTTCAGGTGTGTTCAGTTTTATGTAGAGTTGCAAAATTTAAGTCATGCACGTTGTGTTGCATTCCTGAATATTCAAAAGGTCAATAAACTTTTTCTTCTGCTGAGGTCTATTTCTATGACTGTGCTGTTCAACTCTGTCACTAAGATTTTTTTAAAGGCTCTGTGGTCAATAGAAAGCAAGGCTGAGCTACACATTTAAGAAGGGGTGTATAGGGTACAGTCATTTACAGATAAGGAAATGACAAATTTGACTGGACTTTAATTTCAGTTCAGTGGAATCTCTCAGATATAATATTTCCTGTCAATGACTTTTAAAGATCATGAAAGGCTGTAAGAAATTTGCTTCAGAAATACAATTTCAGTATTTCCGGTAGGATACAAGAATCTCTGTAAATCTCAGAATCCCAAAGTAGAAATAAAAAATAGCACAATGAGTCCTTGGATATACTGTTCACTAATTAACAACCATCCTGTTTCAGAGAACATAACAGGCAATTACAAATTCTGTGTTAGACTTTCCATGGATAAATTTATTAGGTAAGATTTTTGTAAATTATTGGTGCTGTGCATCTGTTGTCTTTGTTCACTTGCTAGTTAAGGTTTTGGGGCTTTTCCCCCTGAACAACTGAGAAAACACAGATGAGATATTTTTCTTATATTTGTAAATCAGTAAGGAGCCTTTCAGGAAAAAAATCTTAGATAATAGCAATAAGAAATTTCACAGAGTTTTAATGTAACCTTAAATTCCTAGAATGTTCTCAGGAATATTGCAGTGGTGACTGGATTGGTAACACTTACTGTCTCATCATTACACCATTTGTACACCATTGTAGTACATAACAAGAAACAAGCCACAGGCAAACCCTGCAGTTTGGCTTTCCTGACTGCATGCCAGCCCAGTTTCTACAGAGAAGGTGATGAGGGGTCCCCTTCTGTCTAGGATCCAGTGGATAGGGTGCTCTCATTAGACATGCCAGCTGCTCAAAGAGGCAATACCTGTAATTCCAGAGCCTTCAGTTTGCTGTAGAAGCCACATAACCTCTACTCTAGTTGTTCAAAGGAAGGAAATTATTTCAGGCACCAAATGCCATTTTCCCAGGACACCTATTACAGGAGTAGCTCCTTAGGCAAATACAGAGACTGATGCTCTGCCAGACGGGTCTGTCTTTGGCACCACAGTGCTGGCAGTGGCAAACCCCTGTCTGAAAGCCTGAAGTGTCCCCATACAGGGTCTAGGTCCCTTCAGGCCTCTAAATGAGCTCTGTAAATTTGGCTCTGGGCTTTCAGGCACTGTGGTAACACCTGCCTCATCACTGAATGAGGGGGTCCCAAGCTGAATGCCTTATTGGATGTTTCCTCACATGTGCACGTGCATGCATGTGTTATCATTTATTTGATCACTTATTTATATGCAAAAATATCTTCAATATAACTACATTATTCACCTGCTCTTCATACATTTTTTATAGGTAAAAGAGCAAGGACAAGACTTTGAGCAGTATTTCAAACAGGTTAGCTTGAGTCCATTTCTCTGTAAGCATACATAAAATATGTGATGGCATGACATAAAAGTGTCAACATTTTTAGACAGAGGGGTTTTTCAGATGACCAGAATGGAGACTGAACTAGCTATGAAGGTCATGTGCAGCTAGCAAAGGCAGCCAGAAGACACAGCACTTGGTGCAGCAGATGGTGCAGAAGAGTGCAAGAGAGGAGGACAGAAGCCCTGTACATGTGCTTGGTGATGGTGGTGACACATCATGGCACAAGGCATGGCCCCAGCACACAGGGGATCAACTCCCCTGGCACAGCAGAGACCTTGACCCAGAGCAAGCTTCCTCAGGAGGAAGGATGTCCAGAGCACTAAAGGGTGCCCTGTGTCTCCCTCTGGGGCCAGGGCAGAGGAAGTTCTTATGTGCAGCCCATTTGCATGAGGGAAGGCTCTAAGTCAGCAGGGAAAGGAGCTGGGAGAAGATGTCAGCAGGATGTGTGGCCTCAGGGATGATGAAAAAGAGTGGAAACAGTAGGCTGGCTTTTCTAAACAAAAGATACAGGGTGATGTGCATAAGACAGACTTTGTAATCAACAAATTAGGGCTCTGGAGCTCCAGCTCAAACATATGCATGTAGGTAAAGACATGCCAAGAGGACAGCAAAAATATATGAACTATATAAATGAACAGAGAAGTGGATTAATAAGTGGCTGAACTATCAGACTCAGAGGGTTGTGACCAGCAGCACAAAGTCCAGCTGAGGGCTGATCACAGGGTCTTGTGTGTCACAGGATCAGTCACACTTAGTGCAAGTGTTTACCTTGTTTACCCTCAGTAGTGGCCTGGATGTTGGGAGGGAGTGCACTCAAAGAAAGTTTGCACTTGTTCCACAAAACTGAGACAAGTGATTAATATCCTAGATTGGTGTGCTGCCATCCAGGCATCCTTTTCAGGCTGGTTAAATAGGCAAGAGGTTAAAGAACAAAACAAAGACTAGTGCAAAGCCCTGGGGAGGAACAACATCAGGCACTTGGAGGCCAAGGAGCTGGGAAGCAGCTTGGAAGAAGAGGACCTGATGAACATCAAGCTGACCACAGTCAGTGTGGCAAAGAAGCTGAACAGCATCCTGGGCAGCTTCAGGCAAAGTGTCACCACCAGGTCAAAGAAGATGATCCTTCACCTCTACTCAGCCCTGGTGAGACTATCTGGAATGCCAGGTCCAGTTCTGGGCTTCTCAGAATAAGGGATACATGGAGATTCTGGAGTGAGTCCAGCAAAGGGACACAAATGTGACTAAGATTGGCATCTTCCATTTGAGGAGTTGTTGAGAACTGGACTTAATGGTCTTAAAGGTCTTTTCCAACCAAAAAAATTCCATGATTGTATGGTTTTACTCAGCTTGGAGATGAGAAGGCTCATGGAATCTTGTCCTTATATGTAAATACCAGGTGGGGGAGTAAAGAAGTTGAAGTCAGACTCTGCTTGGTGATGCCCAGTGACAAGACAAGAGGCAGTGGGCACAAGCTAGAACACAGGAAATTCTGTATAAAAATAAAAAAAATACTTTCTTCCTCTGGGTGTCATCTGACACTGGCACAGTTTGCCCAGAGAGGCTGTAGACACATTCAAAATGTGACTGGACATGGCCTGGCAGACTGCTCTGAGTGGAATGGTTGGATAAGATGATTTCCAAAGCTCCATTTCAAACACCACACCTCTGATATACCTACTTAAGTCAGATTATGCTGTTTTTTAGAAATGTAGTCATTGAAAATATGTCTGCAAGAAAGCATTATGACACATGGCACTAATTTTGCACTTATCATACCTGTGAATGCTGGTATATTTGTTATTTTGTGCACATATGGAAGTACCCATGCACAAATTACTGCAAATAGGAAATACTGATATGCTCACAAATAATGCAAATACACATAGTCATGTCTTTACACATTTATTAGCTAATTCCTTATCTTGAATTCGTAAATTGTCTAAGAAAATGGAGCTCAAGCCTTCCTTGGTGTCACTTCCCAATGATAAATAAAAATATTTGATAGCAATTATGAAGGGCCAAAGATACCTGATAATTATCTCTGGTGCAGCAGTCTTTTTTTTTTTCCCTTTTTTTTTTTTGCTAAACTTGAGTGATATTAAAAGGTGCATTTCTGCATGTTAAACATTTTCTTGTTCAGTGAGAGATTCCAGTCAATACCCCACACAGAGGTTAGGGAAAAAAAAAAAGAAAAATATCACATGCAATTTTTAAATGATACCAAGCAATCCAATCTCACTAGGAAGGAATTTCTCCACCAGCTAAGAAAGTATTCATTTTTGGGTCAGCTTGTCTGCAGCTGAGGGCTTTTAATATTTCAGCTGAGTTCACCAGGCAAAGTGTTACTACAGTCTTTAACAATTAGCAGAAGGAATGCAGGAGCAGTCAAAGCATCTGTTTTCCAGTACTTACATACATAATGGCATTCTGAAAAGCACAGGTATCTGGAGCCCTGAACTCCTGCTGCAATACCTAGGATACAGAAGCAGAGACCATGGCTTTCTTTACTCTTGGTATCCCATTTGCTATTTATTTGCAAATTCATCTCTTTATAATATTTTTGGTTATAGCCTGTGCTCAGCTCATTTTATTTACTTCTTCTATGTTGCAAATACTTTTTTATTTCTTGCTTCTCCTCTTCTTCCCATTGTCTCAGCCTGTTTTAAAGCTAGGAACTAGCTAAACTTCTGATATTTATCCAGTTCTGATGCAACATCTATAGATTTTTCACCATGATTTTGAAACCTTGCTGTGACCCTTCTCTTTCTCTGGTGGAAGGGATGATTCAGAAACAGATTGAAAGCTGCTCTCTGCCCAGGTATGTGTCCACAGTCTCTGTATGATGTCGAGACAGTTGCTGTAATTGGGGATCTCCAGCATAAGAAGCACCACAATAAAAAATGTACTATAAAAGTATTTGGGGAAAAAAAATGAATACTTAAAAACTTCCTTGAAAAGGGAGTCCTATGGGATAACAGAACAAAGAGACAGAATAAGGATGAAGAAAACATGTCTGTGGAGAACAGAAGTGCCTGCAGGGACATGTTTTAAGAAGGAAGATATGTGAGTGGAGTAGGAACTAACAAAAAGAATTATTCCCATCTGCCTTTCATCTGGTGGTAAAGAAAGGTCGAAGATATATTCTTTGGCACATTGTTAGACGAAAAGTAACTCAAAATTAAAGGTGAAAATTATGGCAGATTTACAACGTAGTTATTAAAAAACTCAATCAAAGCTGAGAAGAGCCACGGGGTAACAAAGGAGGGCAACCATTGCTGACAGCAGCTGGATTTACTTTTGGTAGAAAAAAATGCCTCTTGTTCCTGAGCACAAGGCAGATTTTTTTACTTCCTTGTGTCCTGTAGCTTAGCTCATTGAAAGAATTCAGGATTGCTTTGCAGACATTTCAATGAAGATCTTGAACTTGCTGAAAATATCCTTTCAAAATAGCAAAAAGGTGTAAAAGGTCAAGGAAATTTTAACAAAGCTTTGGAGTTAAAAGTGTAGTTTTAATTTCTTATGATGTCAATAATTTCTTCTGTAATTACAGGTGATAACTTTAGACTACCAGCTAAAGTTATCTAGAAGACTAATTGTCTCCTGAAATCACACAAAGAAAACCATTTTGCATATGGTAAAATCCTGGCATGTTCTTTAGCCATCCTGTCATTTGTTCTGATATCCCAACGATGTACCAGCCCAATTTGCTTTTGGTATGTTTTTAGGTGCAAATATAAAAACAATGGGCCCAGACTTTGGCCTTTCATGCTGAGGCTGGATTTATTATTTTTTTTTTACACTGATTGCTGCAGGATGGCCAGGTAGGCTGGGTGGAGAACAGCCCTGTTCCTGGGATAATACTCCTAATCCAAGCTGCCCATGTGAACAGGCCCAGTTACCCTGCCAGAAAGACTTTCCTCTCTCCCAGCAGTGCCTGGCCCCAGCAGGGTTCTTTGCATGGTCCCCGGAAACACTGATTCCCAGTCAAATCCTTCATCCCTTCTGCAGCTCTTTAACCTCCAACACTCATTGCATGACTCCAAGCAGGGTCTCAGAAGTCTTGCCAGTCTTGGTATTGCCTTGCTACATAACCCACCACAAAATGGGGAGATCTCAGTTCCCTGGGTCTGCTCTTTTTCCTGAAGGTGACCACAGCTTTTGCTGGGAACACCAATGCCTTTCTGTGCACATTCCATACCTGGCTGTTAGGACAATAACTAAATACTTTTTCCCTTCTGATTTTTGGCAGTGTGATAACTAGGGATACACCATGTAGAAATGAGAAACTGTGGACTGTAGGGAGCTCTATGCCTGACACATCTGTGTAAAAGCTGTCTTTGCCCCTGAGATTGTGTCTGTCTATCTATCTATTTATCTATCTATCTAGTCTTTATCTGTATCTATGATCTGTATTTTCATTTTTCCTTAAGTATAGCATGACCAACAAACAGTAGAGACCAGTTACAGCAGACATTCAAAGATTGAGTGTCCTTGAATTAAACCTAAGACCAACCTGCAAAGAACTCCCAACTTATTTTGCAGAAGAAGTAAACTAAATGTGACAGGAACTCACAGGGGTAGAAAACTTTCAGTTGGTCTGGTAGGTATTAACCACCTCACTACCCCAGCATAATGAAACTCCATTAAACAAAATGAAACTCTAGAAGCCCCATGGATTATGTGAGCTGCCTTCTACAAAGCAGATTTGTATTCTCCCTGACTGGTGAAAGCCAGTGGCAACACTACTGTCTGCTGCTAATGGAAATTATCAACATCTCCTCCAAAGAAGCTTGTTTGTCAGGCTCCCTGAAAACAGGCCTCATTTCAAAAAGAATGAGGAAGTTAGAAAAGCCACATCCCACATTTCCCTATCCCCAGTCTGGGAAAATTGATGAGTGGCAGGGAATGCAAAGCATGTGACATCTGCCATCATACTTTGTAACTGGGATAACTTGGTCCTCAAGGAGCTGTGGTATTATTGAGGACCATGACATCCTAAAGTTCCTATTGTTTGTCTTTCTGCAGCTTCAGAACAGCAGAGCAGGAGCTACAGAGTCACCACACATGGAGTAATTTGCATTAGTGTGGTTTCAATTTCAATTACTTAACAAAAGCCAGTGATACATGAGAGACAACAGTCTTTTTAGCCTAAATGCTCTTTTCTTTCATCTTTTCAAAATATAAAGATATAATTTGGGATTGCAGAGGGGTATAAAATGATGTCAGGCCCACAGAAAGCTGATGATGATTTGACATAGCCAGTACCATCCTAAGATTGCTTTTCTTTCAGAGAAATTGAGAGATTTAGAAAAGTCTAAAGATTTAAATCTAGACATTTAGGAAAAGTCACTGAATCAGATTATCAATGCCAGACTTCAATAATGTTATCTGGAAAAAAAGCAGTAATTAGCTAAATACCAGACTCCTCTATTTATGAGGCAGGATAGAAGCAGATGTATTTGACATTTGTCTGGACAATTGATGTCAGCATGCACAATGCCTTATTTTAATCACCAGGAATGAAATTAATCCCATCTAGTTTAAAAAGATTCAAAATAAAGTTGTGAGTTTAGCTAATCATCCAGACTCCTGTATTCTGTGGAGATTTATAGACATTCATGAAAGGTGATTCATTCCACCCTGGATGTTCAGTAGCAGTTGGAATAATCACTCTTTAGAGGTGTCTGTCCTTTTCCCTTGGCTATAGCAGAAAGCTAAGTGCTAGTTTAGGCTAAATTATTACCATTTAATTGGAAGGCAAGATTAATCCCAGCTCATTTTAAAAATTCCCTGGCTACAACAGGCTTAATCCTGCCCCATGAATTTGGTAACATACTTTACTATTGCCTAGAGGTGGAAGGGAAGGGTGTTTGAAGCTATGGAACATGAAGACAGATTTCTGCCTAGTGTGAAATTACTGGAACATCATTAACCCTTTATTCCAACTTTCTCCTGGGTTCCAGTTTGCAGAGATGATTGGTTTGAAACCTAGATTTTACTTTTCAGTGGTGACAATTATCTGGTTCTTACAGAAATGCAAAGAGAGCTGGGGCAAAGGCCCTATGAGCCTTTTTTCTTTGATTCTCTCTCTGAGGGGCTTCATGTGAAGAAGGGTGATGATTTTCCTGATTTTTCAGAGCATAAGACTGAACCACAGATATTAAAGCCATGACTTATCTTGCAGGATTAAGATTAAATATTATCCTGGATTGAGACAGGCCTTTAAAAATTGTGAACCAGTCGGATGCCTGATCAAGAATATAGTGTGAAAATCGATGCATATCACTCTACCTTCTGCTTCTAGCCTTTTCTTCCTTCCACTCTTCCCTTTAATTTTTAGCTCATGCACAATTCTCAGAGTGCTTTTACAATTCTGAATTCTCTCCCAAATACTTCTTCCAGTGAGAATCCACTTTAATAATGATAATAAAATTAATTTTTCAGTAGTAGTACTTTAAATTGCAATTGTGTAGTACTGAGTTTGAATCACAATCCTTCCTAATTTTCTTCTGCAGATCTGGTGCTTCCTACCATCATTATGCTGCAGCAAAAGAAGTGAATTACTGACCCTTCCTAGGGGAGAGTCATATAACACAGCTTCAGGTTTCTATTACTGAGTTTTATAACAGTAATAAGGTAAGAATTTACTGCTGACCTGATATGCAGGAACAAAATCTTGCCACTTAATGAAGCTATCAAACATTCTGGATTTTTCCTGTGTAAGACATCAAAATTACAACAATGCCCGAACTTCCCTGGCACTACAAGGTAGCATTTAATGCCATTATACAGAATCATATGGTTTGTCCATAGATTTTATAATCCTGGAAGATACTGTGTCTGGAAAGTGGTTTTATTGCAATTCAATACATCCTAGATATTGCCATCAAAGATTAAACATCACTCTATCAACAGTGCTTGTTAGGGAAAAACACCTGGTGTCTATTCAGCAAAGGTTATTATATTTCCCTTTCACAGCAGACGTTTTCAGTCTTAACAATGGACTAGCTTCTCATAGCTGGGATTAAACCTGAGAATATGACAGAGCAGAGCAAGGTGCTCCTCTGTTTATTGAATTATCTGGTCATTTAAACAGGAAGTGAAAAAGATAATTCTCCCCTCAATGTTTCTTTTATTTTCCCAAGAAATCATACATATAATGCCAAGTTCTAAAAACTTTATTCTTCCAAAGATTTTTTCACTTCCATTTTTTTCTGGTATACCTGTTTCTTCAAAAAAAGCAAATTTTAATTTGTTTAAATCTTGCATTTTGCTTTTTCACATGCAGCTGAAACTAGATTAATTACAAGTGGAATTAAGGTAAGACTTATTTTCCAAAAACATTATTCTGTTACATTAATCACCGCAACAATTTCAATATAAAGTCTCTCCTACTGAAACCTTCAAAACTACCTCCAGCTGGCCCAGAAACACTGAAAAAAAAAAAATAATAAGGAAAAAAATATTAGCCCTCCTTAATTTAAACAGCTTCACAGTGAAAATTGTGAGATTCATAGTAATTAGAACACATTTAACAATGTTTATAATGTTCTAGCTGTTCATTGTTCAAGAATCATGGCAATCACATGTCTTTCTAGTTTTTAGCATTAAGTGATCCTCAAACAAACTTTGAAAAATTTGTGAACATTTTGAAAGCATTTTTCTTTAGCATTTTCCATTTTTTTTTTCAGGCACAATAAAAAAAAAAATCTCCAAAACAGACTGCAGAGTCTTGTTGTCAGGACACTTTAAAAAATGTGGGTTTTTTGAAATCTGTTTTATGAAGACTTAGCTTGTGTTTGACTTACATTGATGAATGAGATGTTAATTGGTTGAAGTATGGATGACCATATGGATATAGAAGACCCACACTTTGGGAATGTCTTCTGTAAGCCTGCCTCAGCTGGAAAGTGTAATGGGAGTTACATTGCAAAAAAGCAAATGCAACCCACTGCTTCCACTTTGCCTCCTACCCTTGTGCATTAACTTGGGAAAGTCTGGTGTTAACGCAGCTCTACAGATTCCAGACCTCAGCTGGCTTGGATATGGCCAGATTAAACCTGGGCTTTTGCCAAAGTGGACATACAGAGAAGAGAGCACAATGAGGGTGTAACGGGCGCTTGCCCCGCAGACGCTCCCTGCTAAGGCTGAAGGCAGCACGCTGGTGTCACTCGTGCCACTCGTGTCACTCGTGCCACTCGTGTTCGTCCCACACGTGGGAGACAAGCCCTGACCCGTGGGAGCTGCCAGAGCAGGAGCCTGGGTGCTGCTGCTGCAGAGACAGGGGGCTGCTGCAGAAGGGTCTTCCCCCAGGGTCCTGCAGGCAGTGAGCAGATGGGACAGCCAGCCAGGGCTCTGGTCCTGAGCAGAGCGTGGGGTGCAGAAAGGATGTTTGCTTTTCTCAGGCAGAGTGCCTGGTACCCAGTGAATGCCAGTCCATGTCCTCACCTGAAGGTGTGGAGAGCAGAGCAGCACCAATCCTCTGTGCACCTCCAGCACTGCAGTAAGAGAGAGATGGACTTAAATGAATAAATCACATGACAAAGATGGAGGAATCTGTGCCCTCTGCTTTATACTCCTCCACATATGATAAAAGCTGCCAGTTAGCTTCTTCTGTGTAAGTAAAAGTCAGCTTTTTCTTTCTTTTTCCTTATGCATATTCTTTTCTGATTCTAAGATTCCCCATTTGCATCACAGTGCTATCCTAATTCCCAATGGTATGAGATTATTTTCACATGTTCTTTTTTCTTCTGAGCTTAAGCTAGTGATTCATTGTATCCACTAAAGCCTTTTCTAAACTCAGACCAGTATGACAATCCCTTTTTCTTTGCTCTCTGACTTTTAAAAACTTGAGAGAGCACCAGTAATTCAAATGCAAGTAGCAGTGCTGGGAATGGTTTCTGACTCACTGTAATTACTGGAGCAAAGGCAGTTAAATAGAGATACTGATAAGTCTGCTCCAAGGAGTATATAGCAAAGGGAGAAGATTTTACTTCTCCCTCCTCCTAGATGTAAAAAAAAAACATATTCTAAAAGGGCAGGAACACAAAAAAGAAAAAAAAAAAGGCTTTTTTTTTTTTTTTCTTTTAGCCTGAGCTTCAAGATATTATGCCCAAGAGGGCCTACCAAAAACAGGGAACCGAAGTTCAGCTGTAGCATAAAACTGAATGAGCAGAGATTCCATTAGAGATTAAAACTACAAAATTAAGGTCAATTAATTTAGGTCAACCAAGGAATGACCCACTTGTTAACTATGGGCCATTTTGCATGTCTAGAGTATCTTGCCTGCTGCTCTGGAGAAGCCATATCTCCTGTAGATTCTGTGGCACAGAATAGATTCTGCCAGTCCCTGTAGCTATGTCCTGAGCTCTGGGTTTTCCCAAATGGCAATAGATGCCAATGTTTAAGCACTAGTCACTTACACGTGGGCATTTAGGTGTCTTAGTTTGGAACTGGACATCTCATAGAGTATCTGTTTCCTCTTTCATCTCTCTGGAAAAATTGAGTGACTTTTTTGTGGTTTACATTGCATATAAAGCTGAAGAAAGCAGTTAGCAGTTATTGGAAAATGAATCACACCGTTTTTTTAGAATAACAGTCATCAGCCCTTTATGTGCCTTTTCTTGTAAAATAAATTGGCAAGCACTAGAAAATAGCTTCAAAATGAGTGTGAGTTAATAGGCATTTGTCAAGAACAAATATACCTGACAAATTGTATTTCCTTCTACAGCAGGGTAACCAGAACCAGGAAGAGCCAAGAACTTGTCACATAGTTAGTTCTCAGTGAGGCTTCTGGCACTGTGACCTGTGGCAAGCAAACAAGAGAAATGTTACCAGACTGAAACTACCACAGGCAGGTATAGGAGCTGCTGGGAAAACTCTGCTCAGAGAGTAGCTGTCAGTAAGTACACTGCCACAACAGTGGCACTGAAGGGAATTTGTCAGAGGAAGAGAAGGTCCATCTCAGGCTCAATGTTTTCCCATTAGCTCCCAGACACCTCAAAATGTGGAACAGAGGATATGTTTATTATATTTGCAGATGATGCAGACTGTAAATTCACTGCAGCACAGGACTGAAAACAAACATGATCCTGATGAGGTGGGATTAAATCCACACATGTTCATGACAAGGTGAAGACAGAGTGGAGGTAGCTCTCCTGAGTCCACAGGGGTTGCAATGGCTGTGAGGAGTATGTTATTCAACTTTGATGTGGTGTCATGAGAAAGGCTAGCACTATATTTGGGTTTGAAGACTTGAATAATTGTTTCTATCATTTTGCTCCAAACAGCTGATAAAGTCTTGCACTGAATTTTATATTCACTTTTGGACACTTGTAGTAAAAGTAATGTAGGGTGAATTGAAAAGAATCCATAGGGAAGCAATACAAATGATGAGAAATTTCAAAAAACATGACTTATTAGAGAAGACTGAAAAAAGACTAGGGACATTAAAGCTACAACAGAGAAAAAAAGCTGGGGGGTGGAATAGGTCTTCAGGCACAGCAAGGAAGGCATTGCCTGACTGCCGTGTTTGGGTGCTGGAGGTTCAACACCTGCCCTGAGGAGAGCAAGGATGCTGTATGCAGCATTTCCAGCACCTGGGGCCTGGCCTAGCACTCTTGGGAGAGCTGATGGGACATCAGAACAGGAATGCAGTAATTGTAGGCTGAGTTTGCCCTGACTAAAGTGATCACAAAGCATGCTAATTCAAGTAACAATTAACTATGTATCATGCCATGCCTCTGCAAGGAGAGAAGTGTACAGTTTATAAATCTTATATCACTGTTGGCTCTTGTACTTCATATTTTTTTCTTTTTTTCAGTAATAAAAGGTGAATAAATAGGTGTGATTCTTCTAGAGTGAACTTGATTAGTAGTTCTGAGCAAGTTTAGGTGGGTATCTCTGAGGCAAGGCTTTGGGAATGTGATAGAGAGCTGTCTTTCAGTTAAAAGTTATTTTTTATACGGCTCATTGGAATTTATGACTCAGAGATAATCCCAAAACTATGTTGATTCAGTAAGAGAAAAAAAATCCTCTGAACTGCATTTCGCTCATCTTTCCCACAGCACATTAATCCCAGTAAAATCCCTCTTTGTTCTCTCCTTACCTGTGCACCTTTCCAAATTTAGCTTTGCTGTTATTACCCCTGACTTCAATAGTTCTATGCCACAAGATCATTTTGCTTCAGAATTGTTTCAGTTCCTATGAAATTACGTGGAGAAGAAAGCTTGTTTGAGAAGGGGAGAATGGCTCTGCTTCAGGGAGTCACCTGGATCTAATGTGAAGGTGTGAGGCTGGCAGCCCAGCCCTTCCCTTTGCCAGGAAGGCTGTTTCCTTGATTATAAAAAGTCAGAAATCCACCCATTGGTGGTCTGTTGTTTTTCCTCACTGTAGCCTTCCCTGTTTTCCTCAAGGCTACCTCTGGGATAAATTTCTGGTAACCTGCCTCCAGCTGGATGTGCCCTGTGATCTCTCTTCAAAGGGAATTTCTTAGCAAGGCTATGATTCAGTTATTTGTCTGTTGACAATTATCTTAAACTGAGATTAGATAAGGTTTAATTACCACTCCTGGTTTTGTTAAGATCTATTCTGCCCAAAATAAAATTGCTACTGAAATTCACTGGTTTACTTTAGCAGAAATTAAGCAGTAGAGTTAACATTCTTTATTACAAAAATCAACACACATTCATACAATCCAAAACTTGCTAATAAATTGTTATTTCTTTTCATATGCACAATTTCCTTAGCCCAGTAAAAGCAATCACTGACAGATGGTCAAAACACCATCTTTTATAACCCAAATAATCTAGATTACACATTCATTTATATATATCCCACAATACATCTGTAGTATCTTATTCCAATAACTAAACATCAGTTCATTTACATTTACATAAATTCCATATTTTAACACCATTCAGAGCACAATAACTTTACAAAGATTTTGTCGAATTCCTTTTGAATTACAGTGACTGTGATTACATTCACTAACTTCTTTGACAGTGACACCTCACCAATGCCTTGGCAAAACTTCCTTATCCTCCAACATCAAACATCTTCACCACCCTTCAGACACATTCCATTCCAACAATTCAGCACAAAACCATCTGCCATGAATTTTAATCACTTTATCAGTGCCTGCTTCCATGTAAGAGACAGATCATCTCTGCTTGTGCCACATCAACCCACCAAGCTCCCAAACCAAGAGGCCTCAGTACCTAGAGAGTTACATCATTTACCAAAAAAATTTGTCTGTTTTGACTAGAGACAGAAAAAAGTATCTTCATGTTCCTTACCGTGCTGGTGGAAGAGCCCAAATTTTATGAGGAGATAGGACTAATTCCCTGCTTCTATGGATTGGGAAATACCTAAGGATGTAAGGCCTTGCTTGCAAGATAGATCAAGATTGTAGGCAGATAGAGATTTAGGCACAAGAAACAAAGGAACACTTTTGTTCAAATAATTCAAATTAACAGAAGTAATGAATCATGTTGCCATAACCAGTGAAAATAAGTTACAGTTTAAAAGATGTCTCCATTTCAATACTCATGAATGTTACAAATCCAACAGTAAGAAGACTCATTTTACAGAAGTTTTCCATGTTGTGCTATTTTCTGTTCCCAGTTCCTTCTTTCATGACTTGTATTTCAGTTCCATTATTTTCTGATGCTGCTTCCATCTCCCAGACCCCTAAGCAGTATGGGCCAGTGCAGCTTCACAAGCTATTCCCATATTCTCTGTGAATAGAAATCCTCACAAAGTCCCTCCAAAGCACACCAGGCTATCTCAGTCACCTTTCACCATGACTTTAACCCCACTAACTCCCTCTGTGTCACGCCTTTTACAAAATATTTCCCTAGTTTGACTGATTTTCTGACAGTTTTCCTTATTTGACCTTCCTGGATCGTTAATCCTTTCCCCAACAGAAAGTGCTTCCTGCAGAAACTCTCACCTTTTATTGGAGAATTCATTTTCTATCAGCCTGAAGAGCATCAACAATTTTAACTTTAAAATTTCTCCAGCCTGAGTAATTTCCTTCCCTATTATGAACAAGCAGTTAACAATACTTTGCATGTGAAAGTTTTTTTCAATGGTGCACTCTATTAACCTGAAAACCTCACCACAGCATCATTAGATAAATACTCATGCTGTTTAGAAATAGATAAAATGAAACCTCTGAAAGTGACCTATATAATATAGAGAGGTGAGTCTAAGTTAAAACCCTGGAAAAAGGGATATTTACATCCATCTACAGAATATTTTTTTCTTCTCATTTTCTGGAAGGCAACCATCCAAAACAATATACCATGAATATCAAAAGGCTTTCCAGTTATCCTTCAGAGAACCAGCCCCATTTCCTTTGCAGAAGATTTAAATAAATAACATAAAAAAACAAGTACTTTTGACCTCAGCATCCAACTTATATGTTAAAGAGCCAGCACTTCTCAGCTATCTCTTGTGCATTTCTTTTAACTTTTAACTATTGGCTACTTCTCTGTTAGAAGACAGTTTTGCTGAGGAGCTCTTGGATCCTTAACACAACCAGATCATTTGGCCCAGGAAATGCTATTAATGTGTAGCATTTTTCAGCATTGGGTAAGCAAATCTATTTAGAATCCAAAATATTTGTGCACAGAATAGAATGCATATGAGCACATAAAATCTCGAGCCAGTTTGTTTTGTAGTCAAATAAAAGTTTATTTATTCATTGATGCTGCCTGAATGGCCATTTTACCGAAGCATTATTATTATAAATGCCTGCATTTGAAAAAACAAGGGCTCGACAGCTAGAACACTCCTTGTCAAGAGATGTCTTTGAGGGATTTAATATGACTTTGACCTACAATATTCCACCTTATTAATATTTAAGAGGCAAAATGTAGGCTTCACTGAGGCCAGTGAAAAATTGCCTTCATACTTCAGCATAGTAAGGATTTTAAGACAGGAGCTGTCTATAAAATCCTGTATTATATCCAAAGAAATGGATTTACTCTGTAACCACCACTATAAAAATGTCAATAAACCATTTGCTAAATATATAGAGTGGTAGTCACTTGATCTGACTTTAGCTATCTAAAAGACAGATACCAAATACACACTAGCTGTCTGTGACTCCTCATATGACCAATGGTGAAAGTTCAGATGTAGAGTGAGATTCTCCCTGTTCTGAGTTAGGTGGCTAGAATATCTGGAATGAACATTTGCAGGTGCTATTTGTTTCCCATTCCATATGGAAGATGCCTAGAAAACATGCTTATGCCTAGGTGACTAATACTTGCTCATTTAGACTGAAGTGTGATTAATTTCACACACAAAACTTCGTCTTGAAACAACAAGGCTTCTTTATTCCTCTTGCCATCCCACAAAGTAACCTTCTTGATTTCTATAGACCTAGCTGTTCATAAAAGAGCTGACTGAATTTATTCTTGCACCAATTATAACTTTTATTCAGAACTGTGACTCTCCTTTCCTGGGGCTATACCTAATCATATATTTAAAAGCAAAACCACTTTGTTATTTCCATTCAGAGAGTAAACACTGCCACATTTACATCTCCCCTTATTACCTAAGCTCTTCCTTGGCTTTTCCTTAAGATGAGCCTTTACCTGACCCTCTTTTATTGAATATCATCTTTCTTTTAGACCAGAATTTTGCATTCTTCCAGATAAGCATGTACCAGACTCACTGCACTGTGGTAGCAATGCTTTCTGGTTTTACCTTCCTAGATGTATTTCCCAGGGATGTTCTTTAACTTCTATTTCTCTCTTTCATTGTTAGAATTCCAGTCATGATAAATCTTCCACTTTGTTCCTGATACTATCATAACAGTACTATTACTCTGCTACTGTTTTAATAGTAGCAGATTAAAAATATGTCAGATATGTCAGTTGTAACAAATAAGTTTTGCACACAGGGGTTTTGTTGTATTTTCTTTGGTTTTTTTTTTTCTTTGTTAGTTTTTGCATTTTCTTTGCTTTGACAATGAAAATCAGTGGTACGAGCCTTCATGCAATGTAATTTGACAATTTTTTCTCCCCATTTGTCAAAATTTTAGGACAATGAGAAGAAAAAATGTGGGAAAATGATTTTTCACTCTTCAAATGAAATGAGGGGCTGCCTGCCCACAAGCACTGCCAAACCTGACATATAAAGAGGCAGCTTTCCATGCTTCCATGGACACATGGAAAAATGTATCCATCCTTCTCGTGCAGACCTTCCTATGAGGATGAATGACAGTTAAAATTTTCCCTTTGATCCTTTTGGGCATGCCTTTAGAAAATGTACCCTCCACATAGCCTGTCCTGCAGCAGATTTCCCTTCCCTTTCCTGACTATGGCAGAAGCTGGAGAAGCCACTTAAGAAAGGTCTGGACTTTGTTACTGGGGCCAGTTCAGCCTCTCTTTCTGTGGGACAGGTTCTATCCCAGAGAAACGTGCTGAAAACTTCATAGCATAATTCTGCTGCCTCACAAGGTGTGGCCATCCTGTGCCTTTACTGTTCCTGCCATGAGAAATGTCAGGGAAGAATTGGAGATGGAGACCTTTGGGAGCTGGTTTGCTCCTCCTTCTACTTGTGGGGAAGCTGGAATAACTGGGACAGTGGGGAAACTGGGGTGAGTTGTACCTATATGCACCAACCAGACCCTCAGCATGATTTGCAGAGCTTTTGAATCCCAAAAATAGATAAAAGGTTGTCAGGACTTAGGGCTTCTCTGTGCATGAGAATCAGCACGAGTACAGGTCCACAAAAATATTTTCCTTTCCCTAACCAAGCAGCAGCTTTGTAGTTGATTGATTGCCTTTTTTTTTTTTTTTTTTTTTTTTAATGCTTTTTTTTTTTTTTGGCCCAGTTAAAAACAAAT
>VZRH01006484.1:885979-915168 GCA_013397555.1 Urocynchramus pylzowi
TATATTGCCTTTTTTTTTTTTTTTTTTTTTTCAATGCTATATATTTCTACTGGCACAGTTAAATACACATTAAAGCATTCATAACTTGATGGTAACTGCCAGTCTTAAAACTGGCTAATGGCTTATGCAGACTTCAAGATTATTGAGAATGCTGTACTTGTTCATATGAAATTTCTTCATCCTGAGAGATTTCCAAGTAACACTAATATGGAGCAGTGACTTCATAAAAATGGAGAGACAAATCATTCCTGTTTCATCCCTCCCGTGGAAGGAAGTAGGAAAATATGAATTATTGATAGTGAATAATTAACTTTTTCTTCTCTTTTTGTGTATGTAACTCAAAGGTTTATCCTAATTTCCTCAATTTTTACATCTTTTAGGATTTACAGCATAACTCAGGGCACTTTCTTAATAATAAACCCTGTTTGTCTAAATATATGCAATGTAGTGATTCTATGACTACACTGTTAGAAGAGAAACAGTATTATTCTGTTCTAAACTCAATTTGTACCTGTTCTTGGGTCTAAATGGTTCCTTATCTCCACTCTCTGCCATAAGAGTGCTGACATTATATCATCAATCTTTGTTTTAAAAAAATATTGGTTTGAATAAAACCTAATACGTAAAAAAGCCTCAACATTTTCAACTCCAACTTTAACAAATGTTCAAGGAGCATGTGGATGTAAACTAATGGACAAATTGAGACAGAGGCCACAATGACTAGAAGAAATTAAAAGAATATTTGACTGATTGTATAAAGGAACAAATGTCCATTTGCTAATTTCTAATTCTGGGTTGTGTGTGCCACTGGTTGTAATTGCTAATGCAACAAAGAGGCTTTTCACATCTTCCTATACCTACAAATCTGGATGAATCTATTTCATGCTCTGGCCATCACTGCTACTTGCCTAAGCAAGATGACAGAAATACAGATCAAACAATCCTCTGCTGGTGGGAGATGTTCTCACTGTGTTAGCACCACCTTCACACCTGCCACAGGGAGGACTTCTTTGCTATTCCATAAGGGAATAGAATCCCAGTAGTATAAGGGATTGGAATCTATGCTTCCCAAGAGAGATACATACTTCTAGGCTATGAACTACTGTTAGTGAGGACATGCAATTTAATAATAAAGAAAAAGAACCCCCAAACCCCCAAGGTGACATTAATGAGGTTGAGTATATATATTACTGCTATTAAAGGGAGCTGGTTCCAGGGTTATCCTAAAATAATCTACAATCTCTCTGCTTGTGCTCCTTAATCAGGTCTCCTAGAGCTGTTTTAATTAGAGAGAAATGCTATTAAGCCCAGAATAATGAAACCAAATAATTCAGTAATTGAAGAAGAGTGACAGGTTTATCTGCATTCCTTCTTTAAATTATGCTTCAAAAATATTCTCAACATTCAAGTTACCTTATTGCATTAGTATTTTGACTTGTCTTTTCAATTCTTGTGCACATCCTGAAAATGGTAATCTTTAAGAAAATAAAAAAAATAAAGCCAACTTTTTGAAACACACACTTCTTGCCTCTCTAATATTTAAAAACTAAAAATGAGACTGAAAACAGAAGGAAAGGTGAATGAATTGAAGAATATCAGAGAAGCATTTTCAAGTGGAATTGTCTGTTTTCCAAGTAAAATAATAATGAGGGTGAAGTAAAAAATTGCTAATGAAAACTTTTCCCATCCTGTCATGTAGCATTTAGCTGTCACTTGTTACCTTTCAGTGATCTAAACAGCTATAGCTGTTTTTTTCCTGGTCAATGACTATACAAAACACAAAGCCTCCATTTGCTGCCTTTTAAAGGCTTGATTACAAGCTATTGTAAAGGTTCACAATTTTCAGGAATACTCCTAATTACTATCTGTCTATGTGTATTAACAAGAAATCAGGTGCTATTCCTTAAGAGGAAATATCTCCATGAATTCAAATAGCTATATAAACTAGGACAGTTAAAGGCAGCAGACTTCTAAACTTTTTAGCTGTTATCTCTTTTTAAATGGAAGTCCAAGAACAATAGTCTTACGCCAGAGCATTATATCATAACTTGTGTATCTCAAGATTTTTATAAAAGTAACACAGAGACTTGTTCCCACAGTTGGAGGAAACAGCAAAGCATTGCCTGAACAATTCACCCAAGAAGAATGTTACTGAGCCATACATTTTAAAAGAACCAGACATTTTAAAACACACCTGTGCTGGCCTTGGGAAACAGCTCATGAGAAACTGCAGTTTTGCTAGCAGCTAAAGTGCTTTCTCCAAAGACATGATTTACTGGGAAGCCTGAGCTGTTCTCACAGGGGCTCCTGCTTCTCTTGGGTTTGACTCTTTGGAAAGTGAAGATTCATGGGCTTGTACCTACCTCTGTGTAAATCAGGACTATCTCCTTTGAAGTCAGCAGATGTAAAAATCTGGGTGAATAAAGGAGGATCAAGGCCCGGGGCTGTCATCCCTGCCCTGCTGCTTTTATTCAGGTTAGGATTTCAAATATGTAATTGCAATATTATTTTTCCTGTCATTTGGGAATGTGGGTTGAGGCTGAGCTGGAACAAAAGGATGAATAGGTGCAGGCTTGCTTTGCAGAGCTGCAGCATGGTGCCAAGGAAGGCAGTGGTGGCAGGTTTTCAGCTGCCCTGTCACTCTGAGTGAACTCCTAGCAGTGCTCCAAAACTCCCTCTTTTGCTACTCCATTCCTCTCTCAGGCAGCAGTAATAATGCCACTGTTGAGAACACTGTAGTAGAAGACTTCATGACTTCCTAATATATTGTTGCACTTCTAAACCAAAACTGCCTCAACAGTGCTGGTTTTCTAGCCCATATCTTTCCTGTATCACCCTTGTGCAATATATGTGTCCCTCACCTTTAACTGGTATCATGATTTGTGCCGGAGTCCCTTGCTCAAAGCAGGATGAATCCCACCTGGGAAAGTTACACACTTGGTCAACATCTTAAGCATCACTCCTCATGTTGGAGGTGAGGTTGTAAAGGTTATGATTGCAGCTGAGGTGTTCAGTGACCTGCCAGAGGCACATGATATGGTAGGGCTTGCTAAAATTAGTAACATGATGAATGATTGTATTATTTACAGTCTCATTAACTGAGTCTGCACTTGAATCAGAAAACCAATTAAAAAAATTAAAAAACCAGAATATTCTACTCAAAGAGTGGAGTTAATGAAAAAGCCTACCTCAGAAGAAAACACTTGCACCTGCACTGTTCAACTCCCACATGAATGACAATTTAATCTGTTCTGCCCAGAGATTTGATTTATGTACACAGATGCCCTAAACATCACAGTCCAAACCAAGAGACTAGTCCACACTGAAAGCATTGTTAACACAATTCCTCTTTAGCCTCTTAATTTTTTGCATGAAAATTGAGTACTAAATTGATAGTTAAAATGTAAAGAGGGTTTCTTTAATTTCAGAAAGCACATTAAATACAAATAGCTCAACATCAGCACTTGGAAATGAGCAGGACTTTTCTCAATGTGGAGAAGACAAAAACATTGTGCTTGTTTCTAAATGTGCAACCAATTCAGTAAGACAGGACAACACTGTATTTTACATCCCTCAATCTACACTTCCACTATTGCAAAGACCAGTATGTGAAAATACATCAGAAATGGTGTAATAGTTAAACTCCCAGCACATCACTCCATAAGCAACTTGTGCATGATTTTGTTTATCACCAGCTTCCCAAAGCTGCCTCACTGAAGGCTTTCAGGCCAGGTGTGCCCTGGCCAGGTACTGAGGTACTGGTGAGCACTTCCTGCGTGGGTCAGCTCTTCTTCACTCCTGAACCACAAACTAAAACAGTGTTTCCAACTGAAATGAACACCCTCAGTGCTGGTGACACAGATGAGAGCCACTAGCAATCCTCTCTTTGTTTTGTTTCACGGGCTTATCTGAAAATTGTGCTGCTGCAGCTAAAAGGAGAATCTGCTAACTACTAGACATCTGTTTTATAAGACTAATTTAAAAAGAAAAATTTTCTGTGTTATTAAATAATATTTTAATGGAATCTCCCACAGTCCTTCATGGTGCTATAAATGCTGGCCATCTCCAAATTAACTGGTTAATGAGCTGACATTTTAATTTGTGCTCTCAATAGTGTCCTGTTGCATTTTCTAATATATAAAGAATATAATGTTTGCAATTAAGACACAGGACTAAAACAGATGATTCATGCTGGTGTTTAGTGACCTACTATTGCTAAAATAATGAAGAATGTATTTTCACCTGTACTTGCAGATTTCCTGCTTTTCACAGTGTACCCAGACCTGAGAGACTTTTATGCCTCCTACCCTTGGGACCCTCTGCTAACTGAGAGTCTTTTTGTTGAGCAATTGAAAAATGGGATACCCAAAACTCATAAAAAATAAACTAATGGAAGGAAAAGCAGCAATTTTATTGCTCTCTGAAAGCCAACAATGGGAAAATACAGTAGACTGGAGACAGTCTTCTAAATAATTTATGACATATAGCCCATTTCAGAATGATTTTTTTTCCCTATTAGGTGTGCATTAACACATAAAAGTCAAACACATGGAAAATCTTATCTGGTCTCAGAGAAAAGTAGTACCCCACCCTTCCATTTCCTGAAGCTCAACACTACTCTGAGCTGCTACTATCTTCTGAAGAGATTGTGTTATTGTTTGCTCTAATTCTGCTGAACACCAAATTGGGTTTTAAGTACACTTTTGAACCAATAATTATACCAACACAGACTTTATCTACCACTTTCATTGCTTGCATTTGCAATAATCTGCATCTCAGCAGATTATTCCTCAATAAATTTGTTAAACACAGCATTATACAATGTTACCTCAGTCCTAGTCACAAAACTTTCAAAAAAAAAAAAAAAAGCCACAAAAGGGAAAAATCCTCATCTAAGATCACATACTACATTAAAGTACCATATTTTATTTTTATACGAGGATTACTTGTTCCCCCGGATTTCAATTAATTGCTATGGACCATGCAAAATTGCCACAGACCACAGAAACTACATTTTCAAATGGAAGTTTTTATTGATTAATCAGGCATTGAATCAAGTATTGTAAAATAAACAGATTTTGTTTGTTAAAAAATGTCCAGAAGAATACTGTTCATAGCAAACTTGTTTTCTCATTGTCTTACAGAATACGAAATTTTCCAAGAAACAAGCAAAAGAGGAACACCTGACTAATTGCTGTCACGCTGTGTGTGTATATACATATGCATGTGTATACACAAATTACACACTATATTTGTGCATATGCTGGTGTGTGTATACCCATACATTTGTCTACATATGTACACAAACATATATGCACAAAGAGTACTGACTGAGTCAATAGGACATTGGAGAAATGTGGCTTAGCTCCAAATGAAGTATTCTTTGTTAAAATAAAGATGATGCAGCAAGGTCTGTAGATGAAAGACCATCCTTTTTCCATTGGCCAAAACTACCATCTGTCTTTAGACTCATGTTCTATCTTTACAATGAAAATATGTGAAATCATTTGGGACCTCTCCAAATACATGGTATTATTTCCATCGAGCTCAATCTCTGCCAACATTGTATAATCAAACACTGAGCATTGTTTTCAGTTTATCCACTACTGAAATCAGCTTCTAGATCTAATATTTCTTGCAAAAGAGAAGATACACAACCTTGCTACATGTACTTTGGTAATTCACTCTTTCCTTTTAGGCAGAAACTTGGCAATAACCCTAGAATAAAAGTCCTTTCTTCATGCCTCCTTTTATCACTGCTTTGCATCAGACATCTTCTGTCAACTCATTTTCAAAATTTTCATACCATCTCATCTAGCTCCTAAACAATCCAGGCCAGATCCTCTGGGCATTGTATATCAGATTGTACCAGTAGAATTGCACTCAGTTTTAAAATGTAATGCTTGGGGACTGATTTACTTTTTCATTTTTGAGGATATACATTTCTTGATTATTAATGACACTATGATAAACAGTGAGGCTCACTGTATGTACACACTTTGCCTTTTATGTCTACTTGGGAAAGATCAGTGGCTCCTACCTGTGAACTATGGGATGTTACCCAGCTGAAAGCCATGGTATCAGCAATATACTGCCAGATTTTTCTCCACTTAATTCAGCAGCTAGCAGGGCATGTAAAGGGAAATCAAAGAAATATGGAAAGGCATTTATTTTCTATTAAAAAAAAACCCCAAACAAACAGGCATGTACGTATTCCCCTCATCTTGTTAATAAATTTTTGATGTAATCATAAGGCAAACTGTAGTAGAGCTTTGTACCTGGAGAATCAGTATTTAAAAAATCTGAAGCTGAGCTTGGGGCAATTTCATTTTGGACCCATTACTGAACAAAGTGCATTGAGGCATCTTTTTCAAAAGACACCTAAAGCATGGTTATAAATTACTGAGTAAATCTTTAAAGCTGATATTCAATTTATCTTTTCTCTACACAGGCAGATATTCACTACTTGCATAGCAACAACAAAACACTGTAGGAAAACCATTCTTTTAAAGTTGTCATATGCCTCAATCGTCTCCCAAAATGATCATTTATACATAAGCATTGCAATAATTACAAACAGCTTTTATCTGTAAGGGGAAGGAGAGGAAAAAATGCACCTGATTCAGCTCTGAGATGAAGTACATACAACCTCTATAACCTTCACTGAAGCTCTTCTACCAACACTGGGATGAACATAAGCTCTCCCTATGCAGATTTCTACTGCTGAAAGCTTACTCTTTACTTTTCATTCACAAAGTGAACTGTGCTTTCCCAAACAACCCGGGACAATGATAATTCTGAGCAAACTCCAGCTGCCGTGTTTCTCCATACAGCACATGCAAAACAGATTTCCTTGCTTTGTTATAGACTACACAGTGTATGACAATGAAACATTTGTATTTAATTTTAAACCAATGGTAAAGTGGCGCATGTCTCACTTCCGAGTTGTTGGCTGGGCTTGCTATGTTGAACCTTGTAAAATCAGCAATAAGCATTCACATGTCTACCATCAGAACCGTGACATCTTCTATTACAATCAATCCTTAAATGATGCCGTGCTTTATCAAATTAGTCTACAGTCAGACCTTGGGTTGGCTGTTCTCCTCCAGTGCTGCTGATTCTCAGAGATGATATCGGTCTTCCACATCCTCAGTGATTCTATAATGTTTCCCAAAGACGAAAGTGAAGCACTGGTAGATGGGAATATTGCCATCAATAAAATAAATCACCAGATGATTTATCCACTCACATTTCTAGGAGATACTCCACATGTTTTTTATGAACTGAGAGAGCATTGCCCTGTGAACAGAAGTAAATTAAACTTTATTCTTTTGCTGTGTTGGCGAGCTCCACTTCCTCGCTTGCTTATTTTTGTTCTTTTGGTCTGCACACTCCCATGTGCAAAGTACAAATTGAGAGCTCTTGCACTCAACAAGGCTGGTAATGAGACCACTCATGTTGGTACAAGTAAAACCCGCAGTATACTGTCTTGTCCACTATGCAGTTTTCATCTTTCCAATTTTCTTCTATTATCCACTGTAAAATAAAATTATTCAAAAGGCTGATGAAACTTTAATTAACAGGACCACCAATGTGCAAAAAACCCCCCACCCCAAAAAACAAGAAGTCATTTCCTAGATGTCCATACTAGGCTTTCATTTTTCTTTTTTTTTTTTTTTCATTTTTATAAATAATTTATAAATCTTCCTGTAAGAGATGAAATACAAAACCAACCAAACAAAACCAACTGAAAAAAAAAAAAAAGTTCTAAGATATTATTAAAGCCACTTCTTGTCCTTCAGTACAAAAGACACAGGAAGAGATTTTCTCTCCTTGTCAGTTTTGCCCAAATTCGGCAGCATTGTCTGGGATGCCACATGGATCTGCCAGCTCCGGGTAAGCTCCTGGTGGCCCGGCTGGCCGCCCTGGGAGATGGGCCATCCTACCTTTTGGCTTTCAGCAGTCACGCGAGCTGCTCGGAGGAGTCGAGGTGGTCAGGGATAGGCAAGCCAGTTATAATGGTCAAACATTTGTTCCACACCGTGAACGTGGGGCACACTGGCTGCCCAAATGTAATGTCAAAAGTGTAAAGGTGTAGGGAGTTCAAAGCATCATAAAAGGCAAGGGAACCGTTGTCGTAGTCCA
This sequence comes from Urocynchramus pylzowi, assembly GCA_013397555.1. Lineage (NCBI taxonomy): Eukaryota > Metazoa > Chordata > Aves > Passeriformes > Fringillidae > Urocynchramus > Urocynchramus pylzowi. Next base: position 894,125 of record VZRH01006484.1, read on the forward strand.
GCAAAATCCCGACCCGCCGCAGGTGAGGCGCGGGCTCGATGGGGATTTCTTTGCTGTTGTGCCGCACCACCCACGTGTTATTGCAGCGGCAAAGCACCCAGGAGGCAGAATTCTTTCCAATCCACTCGTGCTTCGGTGCTGACTTGTAGGAAATGCCAATAGCATACCTGCAAAACAAAAGAACATCTCAAGGAAACGAATGCTTCCTACCATTTTGTCTCTCAGTGAAGTCAAATGTTAGCCCAGAGGACTCCCTGGAACGCCCCAGCCTCCCACTGCTGTGAGTTAAGCTCTAATTAAATGATGTTTCACCACAACATCTGCACAGGCTTAATTAATGCTTTTCCTTGTCTCTCTTTTGGGTTGAGAGGTCAGGGAAACTCAGTATTATTTCTAGTTTGGCAGCTATGGCAATTTTTTTGAGAGCTTGCCTCTGGTATTGAAAAGGAAGATTGTTGAGTACTCAGCAACTCAGAATTTAAATCACTGGACCTCAAATTTCCATTTCCAACAGATGAATACAGAGGAATTCATTGATTTTAAAATACACTGCTATCTGTCAGCTAATCTGATCTCTCCTTGCTCCTTTAATATGTGGCCCTGAAGAAGGAATGCAAGAGTAAACATCAAAGGACACATTAAACATCTCCCCCCACCCCATAGTGCCATTTTCAAATATGTTTTGCCAGATGTTGGTGTGGTTTTCAGATTCAAATGAACATTTTTGAGACTGGGTTTCAGGCCAAGTTAAGCAACTGAAGGTGAAGACATTTGCTCTGCAAACCATGATTTATGGCAAGATGTGCAGGGCAGAAGGATTGTGAAAATAATCTCATTAAAGAATACTGAGGAAAAATACCTGATTTGTCATATATAACAGAAATGTAAAAGTTCCTCACGTTCTAGAGACACTGCAGGATTCGTTGGACTGTCAACCAACAGAGATTAATGTGCCATAAGGTTTTTTTCACCATTTCTTAGCAGTGGCACAGACAAACAGCATTTTACTTCTTTCAGTGGGAAATACCTGAAGACCCCAATGATTTTTCCACTCCATTAACTTTCATCATGACGCCTTTGAATACCAAAGGATAACATCTCTTCCATTGACTAAAGGCCCTCTGAAATACACCCCTGTATGACACAGAGGATCATTCAGAAGTGAAGGAAAGCAGTCTTCTGTTTCCTGCCCCTTGCTTCATTCCCTGGGGCACAGACCTACAGCTCTGCTGCTTCATGTCCCCTTCCCAAAAGCAAATCTGACCTCTGCCCCTGTTAAACTGGATCATCAAGTTGTCCTCAATTTTATTTATTTTTTTCATAGTGAAGGACAGAAAATATTTTACACTTAATACAGAAGTTATCAAATTTACAAAGTTATCTCTGTGTAAACAAGATGAAAGTTTTTGATCCTTCCAATTAAAAAAAAATCTTAATATATACTGTATGTGGGTTCAAAAAAACCAACCAGCCACAGCTGTGGAGTATAAGTCCTGTGAAGGCTGCTAAATACAAAGATGCATAATCGGACAGATTTATTTCTGGAGTCCAAAAGAGCTGGAGATTGGGAAACTCATCTGACAAACTATTTGAAAATACGTGCTTGGCCTGCTCTCAGACTGCTCCTGATGTCTCTGCTACTGGTCTCTATCAGAGGAACTGTGCCATCACCTGTGTGGTGGGAACTAGTGATTCTTTTCCCTGTGTATATTTTTGTACACATACCACGTGCTCCCGCTTATCACCACCTCCCAGTAGTGCCGCCCGCTGTCGATGAACACGTTGCCAGCTACCCCGTAGCTCCCCTGGCTCGTGAATCGCTCTGGTGTGTGACTCTTCTTGGATGATGTTTCATCCCGTTCCACTGTCAAGTTGTCATGAGACACTTTCAATTTTCTATGAGCAGATTTGGGGTCCAGTTTAAATGGCTGACCTAGAGATGCAGAGACAAAGATGACAGAAGAATGGTTTGGCTTTGATTTTTAAAAGGAGAGTGGATTAGCAACCCTCTAAGAAGCCCACAGGATTACATAACCATATTAATTTCCTCCTCTCAAGCATTCTTGAGACAGACTAACCTATCCTGCTCCCTGCAATAGCTAGTTTCTATTGCATTGTCAGTTTACTGTCAACTTCATTGTGCACTAACTTCCCCATGTTGATAATCCCTGAAAAGAGGCCTGCATAATCATCAAGTCCATTATCTCTGACCTAGAGGTAACCAGAATACTCTAATTCTTGCATGTAATTGAAACCAATATACATGCTAATAAAGGTCTGAGGGTTGCTTTTTTCACAGCATATTAGATTTAGAATAACTTGTGTTCTATTAATTCTCTAGGGGCAAAGCTCCATGATAACATTTTCATCATTCCTACAAAAAGTATGTTTTCAAATCCCACAAAATGAGTTTGAAAATAAGAACTAGACTTGTCTCTTTGTTCACTGACAGCTTTATTTGTAACAAGCACAGTCAACAATTCAGGATTGCTTTGGAAGGATGCCCATGTGGTGCTGGATACTGTGCATTAAAAGGAAGGAAGTGAACTGTAACTTGGTCCAAATAATATGGTGCAATAACATTACTCAGGCTGTTGCTCTTGGCAAGTATCTTCGGCTGTAGCACAGGGTTTGTAGACAATAACAGGAAGCTTTTTGGTAAACCAAACCTTGTAGATATATAAAGCCCACCACAATTCTGACAAGCTTGCTCATTGTGTCAGAAAGTGGAACGATCATTTACCTCCACCAAGAGACAACTAGAAAAGTACATCTCCACAAGTGGTCCAGCAAAGCACTTTTCTCTTCTTACTGTCTTTCATACCAAGGGGAAAAACATGTAATCAGAAGATTTGATGGCATGCACAGAAAATTTAAATTAGATCTCATGAAGCCTGTGTGAGGCACATGTACTTAAAATAAGATGTAGACTGTTCAGGGTTATCTACTTTTGCAATGTACATTTAGCTATGTATTATGACCAAACATAGAATAAACCCATTGCAAAGTATTTGGGGACTATTTCTTACTACCTGACAGCAGTAACATAATCTCCTGCCTGCCTTTCTGACTGCTTAGTAGCCTTTGTGTGCTGGAGCAGTATCTGAAGGATGTCTCTCTGTACTAAATTGTGCCTGGTCACATCACACAGGTTAAGAGCAAACAGGAGGAAATCAGAAAGGTGTACATGCCATTCTCTTCAGACTCCTTCTTGCACCACTCACTATAGCCCCTCTTCAAGCACCCTCCCCTACAATAAGCAGGTTTCAGATGCACAGATTCCAGTGTTTTCTTTCCAGCCCTCAGAATTGCCCATGATGACTACATGACTGAAGGATTAGCTTGTGCAAGAGGAAAAAACAGCTGAAAACTAGTCTTGAAATTGCTATTCTACATCTGCTAATAATTTGAGTAACCATTGTTTTTTTGAAGTGGGATCTCTGACTAGTCTATCACCTTGCTGAACTCCATAAAAAATGAGGGGGTTGAAGCTAAGAAGTTTTCCAGTGCCCTAAAAAAGAGATAATTTTGGAGGACAAAATTAGACTAGCAATTATCTTATGAACACTACACAAAAATAAAATGCTTTACTGCAAACATAAGAAAAGTTTTTGCTTTGTAGAGGAAAAAAAGTAGAGAGGATATTAAAACAAAACCACAAAAGAGTATTTTCATACCAGTTCACGTATGATGGCTTCATTCCTATGTGACATTTCCAGCAACCAAACTACAGAGATATCTCTCAAAAAACCCCCCAACATATTTTCTGCACTACAGAAGACTAAGGCAATCTTGAATTATATTAAAAAAGTGGCTCTCATTTTGGAAAGCACTTTTTAAAAGAGTTGAACTTCTCTGTCCTCTTGTGTTTTTCAAAGATCAGACCTAAAAAGGAAGGGCAGAAAGGGGAAGACTCCGTGCATCCTGATCTCGTGCTACTCACTGTTTGTCTTGAGCTTGCCAGGCTCGCTGCTGCGGCTGCCAGCCTGATTAATGGCCTTGACAATGAAGATGTACTTCGTGCCACTCTGCAGCCCGTGCACCGTGTAGTGGTTCTGTTTGATATTAGGAACAATCATCCAGCTGTCGGCTGAGTTGCACAAACCTGCAGTTTTGAACAGAGCTCATCAGTCATAGCACATGAAACACTTTGTAACAGAGGGACATTTAGAGCATTCCCAGACACCCAAGGACCAAGATGAACTTTGCTTCTGTACCTTTTAAAGTGTTGTTACATTTACTGAGCCACTACTTAAAGCCACTAATTCATTTTATCAACCCGCAGCCAAGGTGCCTTTTAAATTCTTGCTATGTGAAGTGAACCATAAAAAGTGGGCATTTAAGAAATGGCTCTGTGGAGACACTAGCAGTCTGAGATTTTTCATATCCCAGCACAAGGCATTCTTTATTGCTTAAGAACTGGAGGATTATGGAGATCCCATCAATCTGCTGTTTGAATTAATGAACTCGGTTTAAACCTCAGAACACAAACGTGAGCAGTAAAGGCAGGAGGGCTGGGGAGGCACCTTTGCTGACAGTCCCCAGGTATGCATCCTTCAGAACCTGAAGCAAATCATGGCAGGCCAAACAGGGTAGAGCATGGGCTTCAGGGAAACCTTTGGCTCTTGCACTTCAGACTTTGCCAGAAAGTAATCTAAGCCAGTAAATTTAATGGATGCAACTTTTAGATTTATGTCCTCATGCTGAGATGCCAGCTGGGAAAGAGCTGGAAAATTTTCCATTTATAAACCTTTTTGGTTTATATTTGGTTTACATTTGATGCCTACCACAGAAATATAACACACAGGAAGTAAGTGAAATAAGGCAGTGCCAATATCATAAACAAATCAGGAAAATACCCTATTAAAATGAACTTTTTCATCTTCGTAAGTTTTTCCTACTGTGATATAAATGCAATGGCAGTCAGTCACCTATACATACAGTTCCATCACTGTATATTTGGAACAGCTCTTGGTCTAATGGATTCCCCAGCCTCTTATTGTAGATGTTTACATAAAGAAAAAAAATTAACATTTATGAAGAGTATATCTATTCACAACATTTTAGATGGTTATACAGCCAGAAACAGATAGATGCAAGTGGATGTGTATGCATCTGTGCACATATGTAAGGTTGGAAAATGTGACAGAGAAAGGCTGACAGACTTCTTGGCCTCTGTCTTTACTGGGCATATAACACATTATGGAAGCTGTTGTTATTTACAGACAGCTTTCAGCTTTTAACTAATGCTCTACCCTCATGAAGACAATCTTTTAAGACTCAGTAGTAATTCAGCTCTGCATATCAGACAATATCAAAACTTTATGTAAAATAAAATTTAAAGGCTACTAGTTACAAAACTTTTAGGACTCAGTAGTAATTCAGCTCTGCATATCAGACAATATCAAAACTTTATGTAAAATAAAATTTAAAGGCTACTAGTTACAAAACTTTTAGGACTCAGTAGTAATTCAGCTCTGCATATCAGACAATATCAAAACGTTATGTAAAATAAAATTTAAAGACTACTGGTTACAAAACTTGAAAGAAACAGATCTGTGATACAGGTTTACAGACTCACAGACAATTCAGGCCATATTGTGAGATTCCTTCCTAATGTGATATGTGCTTTTCATAACAAAAATCATTATAAATAGAATTTAAATTTCAAATTTCAATCTAAGTATTATGAAATTTGTGTCTCAAAATTCTCTTGTATTGCAAAGCATTTTTGAGAGGCAGTCAGAACAGAGATTCATCCTGCTGTGCAAATGGGTAACTGTGGGACATTTTCTGGTTAGATTCATACTATCATGCCACCTAATGAAGAGCTACAATGCATAACCTATTTTTCTGTACTCTGAAGAAAAGCAGAAGTCAGTAAGTAGTTTCTTTCACTGCCCCAGTTGTGAACATCCTACCAAACACAAATGCCTCTCTTTTCTTGTCCACAGAGGAAGCCTAGGTGATCAGCATAGGTGAGATCTCAAATTTCAGGTATCTAAAATAATGTGAGATGAGTCACCTATCTGTAGATTATATATATATATGTATAAGTATGTATGTATATATATGATTGTATAGAACAATTATCTGCCTTTCTTATGAAGAAAAAGAACCCTACTTTATACCCCACCTGGGCCCAGCACTTGTATTGAACTGTTTAAAGCAACATCTCCCCATGTCTTCTCTCACTGAGCCATACACACCAAATTATATTTATTTTTTTTAGGCTGTGTGTAAATGGGTTTCCTATGAAGAAGAAAGAAAATAAAGGAAGCAGCTTCCTGACATAAAATATTTCACTGACTACTCAGAGGAAATCTCATCTTTTCCCAGTTTGCCACTGATATTAATTGCACACTTCTGTACCTGAACTACCACATTGATTTTGCATTGAGACCATCCCTTACTGGACTCATAGGTGCTATTGCAAAATAAATTAAAGTATGTTAAAATAAGAAAAAATGAAGCAGTGGATTTAAAAGGAATTCAATATGATCAAGGAGTCTTTAACTAAGATGCCTCTGATGGGGTACCAAATAACACATGACAATTAACGGGATAGATACAGACAGTTTATTTTTATCCTAGAAGTGTCTTCTCCAACCACAACCACACTTTGAAAGCAAGTTCTGTGGTATGTATAAGCCATATATAAACTGACCATTATGCAGACACAGAAATGCCCAGAGTTTGGCTAACTCATCTAGAAACTAGTTTTGTATTATTCACTACAACTCTCTAATGGGCACATTTTTGAGACTTTCATTACACTTTTTACTATACCCTCCAGAGGCTGATTGCTCCTTACCAAAGTATAAAACTTTGATCCAAATAAGTATATAAAGAACAGTAAAGGAACTGTTGCATTGCTATGAGTCTCCTCTTGAATACATCCCTTCCTTCTGGGTATGTAAATTTATACATACCCAATAATCACTGAAGGCCTTCAGACCTACCCTAAACACTCTGCACAGTCAATAGAGAGAGCCAGAAACCTCCTGTTTGACCTGACTCATGTTCTAGAGGAAACCTCTATCCTCTTTGATGACAGAGTACATTTTAGGCTTGTTTTCTTTGTCCTTCCACTCTTAGGCATCCCAGACCACTGATGTGCAATAAATGCTGGATGTGCAGTGACTGACTCGGTTACTTTGCTCGACAAACCTTGTTGACTTAAAAAGCTCAGCTCTTACCTATTCATCACAGGGCTCAATAATATGTTCTTGTGCTTTCTGACTGTAAGCTTTTTGATAACAGGCTTTAAATTGTACTTTGATTCAAAAATCCTGGGAATGAAGTATTGATGATGCCAAACTGCAAGTCCAAACTCCTTCAAAAGGGAGAATAGTTACTTGTGGCAGCCAAGTTAAGCATTTACGTATGAAAGAATAATTTGTTACTGCATCAAAGGAATTTGTCTCCAGTTATGCCCTGTCAGGACAGCCTTTCTTCTCTGAATACAAAAGAATATGATTAAGGAAGTTCAGGGAAGTGAACAAGCAGCCTGATCACATTGGCATCCAGGGGAAGTGTTTGCCCTCTCAGTTCCCTGCCGGTGGAAGCAGGTGAAGTGGAAAAGCACACATCTCCTCACTGGTGCAACAGCAGGAGCCAAGGGTCTCCTATTGTACCCACTCCTAATCCAGGCTGCATTCAGGTTTCTTGTTTCAAAAACCCAGGGCTTTTTACAGGGTTATGCAGATGGTAAAACAATGTATTTTAAAACTGTAGCCTACAAAAATGTAGAGAATTTAAATTACATCCTGGAATGGTGCAGTGAGCACAGTGATGTCCATACAGGATGTGTGAGTTTTCAAAACAAGTTTCTCAGAGACTGGCGGTAATAATTTGTAAGGCTATTTCCCTGGTGTTGGCTGTTGATGCACTTTAAAAAACATATGGGAAAAATCCCAAGGTGCAAATCCTCCTAAAATTTACACTGATAGATTTTAATAAAATACATTTTCTTGAAAACTGGAAAAGGAGCACAAAAGTCATGGAAAGGTTATTTAATCTCTTGAGTATTTTAATTATTGTAAAATGTTTTATTTAAATAAATGATTACCAATTCAAATTGGTAAAGCAAATAAGATAGGTGAAAGTAACAAATAGGTCTCTACCCCCACTCTTCATTCCCATCTGAAAAAAAAATATATGCAGGATTTCTGAAAAAGACTTTTTTTTTTTTTTAAGAAATACAGTCTTTTTATACTTTTAATGATGCAGAAGTTTTCCTGGTTTTATCCCAAATTTGCTTTTGAACCATTAAAAATTCTCTCTAAAATCTCTAGTAGAAATCTGAAGACTTTAAGGAATCTTATTAAATTTTATTTTTATCAAAATAAAATCTCCAGAAAGAGGCGAAGGCTAGAATACTAAAAAAATGATTTGGTGAATCATATATTCACTATTTTTCATGGAAGCTTGGGCTTCTAATTGTCTTAGGTCCTTCCAAAAAGTTTTATCCTCTCTCAAAGGAAGAGAAGTCCTGTGACAGTGAAAAGTAGTACACTGACAGTACTTCTGTGCTTCTGACAGTAGTACACTGTATCCTTCAGAGAGTGATTTTTTAGAAATTAGATTGTATAACTAATTATCCCTGATTTCTTTTATCAGGTAAGAGAGAATGATTTGCTGCTTTTTGTCAAGAAGGGAGAGGTGTATTTTTCCAGAAGAATCTTGTGTCAAAGCTAGAGAAAAATTTGAACTATCCTGAAACACACTATAATCCATGATGTTAAAAAAGGGCACACTCAATGAATTCTTCAAAATCTATTGAAATGGGGTAATGAAATTATAATGCATGTTCGTTAGCTCGTGACAAAGTAATTTTAAAAGCTTTTACCGTATTCAGATTGCAGGTGATTAGCTGCCTCTCAGAAATGCAAATGTACAAATGGTATAACTCTGAGAACAACTGCTTTAGTAAAAGCCTACTTAGTCTAAAGTTCTGTATTGCTCTTATGCACAGAGCAGGTCTGCCAAGCATTCAATAGCCAAGACGTTTGGCCACATTTGGAAATAATCTTTCCTGTATGAAATAGAATTCAAATGAAATACTCTATTTGGACCTTGGCCATCAAATGTTAACTTTCCAATTTTTCAGTTAATAAAAAAGAATATAGTTGATTATGTTGGATAGAAAATATACTAAAAAAGCATAGTATTGCTTGTTTTTGTTACTGAATTCTTAGCAATCTCTGGATGATATATGCCTCTGGTGGGGGAAGTGTACTGTGAGTGGAAAGTGCAGTCAGGCTGGCTATGTGGTTTTAGAAACAGATTCCAAAATAGCAGGCTCCATTAGCACGGTAGGTGGGTATGTATGCAAAGTGATTCCTATTGTCTCGAGGGAAAAAGCTTGTTGGTTTAATGCACTACTTGAGCTACTCCCTGGGGACTAATTCATAGCTAAAAACCCACGAAACTGAAGCCAATATACGAGCCTGTTTACATTATCTGCTATATGCAACACAAAATGCCAATGGAAATTTTTGGGATGGGACAGAGAAATAAAAATACAGTTATGTGCCACAGCATGCATGTGCCATAACTACGAGGAAATTTTTGCTAACCCAAAGTCTAACACGGGATTTTAAAAAAACCCCTAACACAAACCTATCTTCAGTTCATCAAAACTTGAAGGCTGCAGTGCAGCACCTGTTAATGCCACTTACAGTGAGAGCAGCTCTCTGTGTTCAACAGCATTACCAAGGTACACTGTGATAGTCTAAGTACAGCCTTGGAAAGCCATTTGTAACAGATGTGATGTTAAATCCTTATGCAGGATCAAGAATAGAATATAACAAAGTGAATAAACATCCAAGCAGTGTTCTGAAGGTGGGATTGACAGGGCAAGAAGAAACAGTCTCAAGTTGTACCAGGGGAGGTTTAGATTGGATATTTGGAAAAATTTCTTCATGGAAAGGCTGGTCAAGCATTGGAACAGACTCTCCAGAGAAGTGGTGGTGTCACCATTCCTGGAGGGATTCAAAAATGTGAATTTAGGGCCATGTTTTAGTAGTGGACTTGGCAGTGTTAAGTTAATGGATGGACTCCATGATCTTAGAGGTCTTTTCCAATCTAAGTGGTCCTATGATTCTATGATGTTAGTGGTTAAATCTCCAATACCAGTGTAATTTGGAATGACCTGGAAGAGTCTCATATTTTAGAAACCCAGGCTGATTTGTAGCACGTTAGCAGGAAGATCACCACTGGAGGGGTTCAAGTGTATTATTAAACAATGGTATTTTAAAAAAGGCTTTATAATATTTAGAAAGGCCTTTCACATATAGTTAGACATGCACATATTTAATTTGGGTTAACAATATAGCTTTCAATTAAACCAGGATATTTGCATAAGAGCTGGGTCTGTTAAAAAAAGCCCCAACCCAAAAATCCAAACAAAACAAAATAAAACCCAAAAAAACTACTAAAAGAAAAGAGCCATTCTTTCATTTCTTTCTACTTTCATTTAAGGTCTTCAGAGCATTTTGTAAACAAAGTTTGTTACAGTGTTAATTTGTTTTCTCTTCAAAGTTTTAATTACCTACTTTTGCAAGATGATAATATGAAAGTTCAGACTGCATACTGAGCACTTCATGCTATGCTTGAAAATTATATTGCATCCCTGAAAGCAGACTTATTGATATATGTTTTTCACATCAAAGCTTTCACCTCCACATGGGACACCTACACTACAGCCTAAAATAGAAATACCTTGTTATTTATTCACTAGTAAGCAAGGAGTAAAATCCCACATCCCAAGGCTGTGGAAATGGCACACCTTCTGCTGCTGCCATGTTCATACATAATGCCAATAATTGACTTGCACAGCATAAAGCCATAGATAAAAATAGACTAGAAAACAAGCAACACCGGCTTATCATTGTCAGCTCTGCTTGGCAGTGAATAATCAGGGAAGGTTTTCCTTCCTTATCTACCTTGCTTCAATTTTTGAAAAATTACTGTTAGACCTTTTTTATTATCCAGCTTGCTCAGATGTAGAAGCATGTGTTGAAGTTTATTTGGTCTTTCCAACAGCCTTAAATTTTGCAGTGTGTTCTTCAAAATCAGACTCTTAAGGGAAATACTAAATGAAAGTTTTGACAAAACATTCATCAAATTTTTAATAATCTGTCTTCTTTTTTCAGTCAGTCCTGAATACTGTAACACATTCACAGTATGCTACTTAAAAAAAGTATTAAGATGCCAGCACATGAATCTTCAGATGTCCTTTCAGATGGCTTGGAAAATAAACTCCTGCTCAGTGATGGAGAAGATGAGGTGCACACAGTAACAGAGGAGTCAGTGGGAGACTTTGGCTCAGTACTCAAACTTGGCATAGACCATACCATTTTTCCACTGACATAAAGCATGTAAACATGCCCACAGCCCTGACTTTCATCAAAGTATCTCAAAAATTTTTCTTACAGAAAATTTTTACAAGAAGAAAAACATTTCTGCCCTGTCTCACAACTAAGCCTGTATAGCTGAGTGCGTGGCCAGGGTGGGGAAAGGTGGGGGTGTACAAAGGTTTCAAGGAACATGGAAAGTCTACACTGATCATTTTTCACCTTGCTCTCCCAGGCATCAACAGCTTACAGCTCTGGGACTTCCAGAGCAACTTCATTGTACTTCATTGCTCTCAGTGTATTTTTCTTGCATGATCTGTCCAGACATCTCTTGAACTCAACAACACACCAACCCCCTATGGCGATGAGTTCCCTATCTAAATATGTGTTGACTTGAACAAACTCCACATTTTGATTGATTTGGTTCATTTCAGAATCCTGGTTTAATAAAACAAGTATGTGTCAGCTAGTGGTATTCCCATTAAATATACAGTGACCAGGTTAGAAGTTGAATGATTTCTCTAAATTCATAGTCAATGACCCCAATGATTGCAGAACACTGAATCCAGAAACATTGACTTCCTGACAAAAGATTAAATAATACATTTTTTTTCTGTGAGGAGTAGTTATTTAATAATAAAGCAATCCAAAATCTAATAAACTAAATTCGGTCATTAAAGAAAGTCACAGATTCAAAACATAGAATGTAATCATAAAAAATGTGCTATAATACAAAATATAAAATGTTTGTTAATCTCATTTTAAGTAAAACCAAGTTACCATATAAATTGTTGTTCCACTGATGTTTTCTGATGTTTTCTGATGCTTTCTATCATAGACACATAGTTCACTGAGACCTATGCTTTGTAGCCTTGAAGACAATAAAAATCAGAGGGAAGGACTTAATCTGTATTTCAGACAAAGGTCCAGATGTCAAGTTTATACAAATGATAATGGGGCTGCAGTTCTAACTAATGACCAGTTCAACACAGGCTCCCATGTGCACACTGCCTGGCTAGTGCAGAGAATGGAACTGAGGTCTTTGAACTTGCTACATCTGCAAAAAGGGATGCCTTTTAAAATCATTATTGGTTTGGATTAAAAATTTTGGCTTTAAATCTTTCTAGAAAATATTTTTTCCTTTTGTTCTTGACATAGGAGTGTATTTATCTTTAAAGACACTTGGTTTTCATAGAAACCATGAGGGAATGACAAGAAAAGAGAAGGTTTATACTCACTAACAACGTTGGCTTGTCCAGTGAAGATGGTGTACTGCAGCTCGTAAGAAACAACACTGAACTCATCATCTGATGTCCAGTGCACAGTAATGGTATCATAGGAGGCTGTACAGAGCTCTTCTCGAATGGTGGGTGGGTTGGGAGCTGTGAGATACATCACAGGAGGCACAATCAGTAAAATATTCCCCCCTCCCCTGAGATTAGGGGATGTAGTTGATGTACGAGATTGTAGAGACATCATCCAACAGACTTTTCAACAACTTTTTGCTAATTTCAGTACTAACTTTGATTATCAATTAACTGTTAGGAAGGAATTCTTAATAACAACATAACCACCTAGGAACTCCAGATTTTGAAAATGTTTTGTATTAAAGTAGCTTTAATTCCAGATGCCATAGAACAAGTGATACATCTGTGGTCACATTAGATGGATATAATGACAAGTTACTTTTCTAAGATTGTTCTGATAATTTCACCAAACTCATCAAAATTCCATTGAAGCATATCAAGAGGGAGGGTCAACACTCTTCACTGTTGACTTTAAAGCAGTGTTTGCCCAGCCTATCTTACCAGAGATTGCCATAAGTGGTATTGTGGTGGTGCATCCTTCCTGACCCTGCTCTAGGCTGCACTATGATCTGTCACCCATTAGCAACAGGTATTTTAAAAATATAATTTTGGGGAAGCTCCCAACACTCATACTTTCATGCTCAATTTTCTTCTCTCTGAATTTTATTGATCTCCCAGCTATGCTTTCTATCATAGACACATACAATTTCTGCTAGTTATAAAATTCACATTTTTCAGCATTAATAAAAGAGTTCTTATCATAACATAATGACTGTATGAACATTACAAGCAAATGGTCACCCAGGAGCCCTCTCTCTCTTTTTTTTTCCTAATCAACAGGCAAAATCATTGTGTAGCAAGATATGCAATCTTATCCCATATGAACACATGAGTTTGTTTTAAAGACCTATTTAAAGAAGTGAAACTTGAAGCAAATTACTGAGGTCTAAATTTTCCTGTTTGCAATCTTTAAAAAGCCAAACAAACTAAATATCAAAGAAATGAGTCTCTCTTCTTGAGGGATCTTCCTGCATGCTTGTCTCAGTGGAAGCTTCATTCCAAATCATCTTCCCTACAAGCCATATAATGAAAAGAAAAATCACAAATACTTGTGCTTTAATAGTGTTTCTCCCAGCTGTCACAGAGTGAACAACCTGAAACAACCAAATTATGTCTGTATTAAAGGAAAAGGAAGGCAACTATGAATGTTTGTTGTTTGGTTTTTTGTTCTGTTTGGTTTTTTTTTTTTTTTCTATCAGCTCTTTAACCTCTGATAGCCACAAATAAGAGCTTCAAAAAGAGTTCCTCTGAAGGAATTCTACCTTTACTTTTGCAAGATCTTATTTTTTATGAAACATCTATTTTTTTCCATCAAGAATTTTTATAGATCATAAAAATGATGGCTAAATGATGTATGTTCCCAAGGATTAGAGTGTAGACAGATTCCCAAGAAGCCTCTTTTAACCAAGGGGCTTAAGGAAAAGTTCAAATGTATTTCATGATACCACCATGATTTGTGATGCTCTAAATACTGAATCACAGAAGCCTACCAATGCTTTTTTTTTTAACTTCTCAGAGAAACCCTTGGGACAGAAGGGTATTATTGAAAAGAAATACAAATTAATTCAAGTAAGAGCAGCTATCTGTGAAAAGAATATAATCAAAATGTCCCCACATTTTGATTATAAAAAGGTCCACAATTTTCTGAAAAGATTAATGGCAATATCAGCTATGTTCCAAAAATGTATCCTGTAGAACAATCACTGGAGGTTTTATTTTTTTTATTCCTAGCTGGGGCTTTAATTCCATATTTTTCCTGTTCTTTAAAGGCCAAATAAAAATTGGAACAAGTGTTAACAACAAATATACAAGTAGATAAATTATTATCTATAAATTATTATTTGTCTGATGGTGTTCAACTAAAGTTTTATTCTGTCATCTCCTGCACCTAACAGCAAAACATTTTATTTGAGAAATGTACTTGCTATTATTTCAACACAGAAAATAAATATTAATTTATGGAAAACAAAAATTACTGAAGGTTTAATTAATTGCAAACTGCATTTCAATAACACCTAAGCATCTTCAACTTCTGTGAAAATGGCATGCTAAGTTTGCTCTTTGTGTGCACACCTGGCCTTGTAGCTGCAAAGCTACAGGCCTTCATGTAATGAAAATGACTGAAAGAGATTTTACCTAAGAAAGACATATTTTCACTGGCTTTTGTGATTAACCCACACTCACCTGAGACTATACTGCATGAATTCAGCTCTTTGGCAACATTCATTTCATAAACCACTCAGAATAAAACAAATACACCTGTTTCTCCTACAGAAAGGCAGGCATTCACATGCTTTTCTAATACATCTACATTCAGATGCTTTGTTATGACAAAATAATGTAGCTGTCTGACTGCCAAATTCATCATTCCACAGCACACACTCCTTTAGAGAGTGCAAATCTGTAATGCAATCAAAGAGATTGACCTTAACCAGTTAGCTTCATTCAGTATTGCATTTGGTAGTGTGTGATTTGGTGAATTATTGAATTCCAGAGCTCTGTGCCACAGGGAACCTCCTCAAAGCCTCCAGTGATCTCAAGGCTGCACCAGCAGGGTCCCCTTCCTGACTCAGGTGTGCTTCACCACTGCTCCAGAGGGCAAGCCCAGCATGCTTCCAGCACAGCAGTGGAAGACAAAATACACTTCTCCATAAAGGATCAGAGCACATTTCTGGGAGTGGTAACTGCTTCAGATTTTTATTCACCAGCTTCTGTGAATCAACACTCTCACAAGACAGAAAAATCATTGCTGAAGGCTGTTTTACTTCCTTTTAGCTCAAAACTGAGTAAACACACTTAAAAAGTCAGTAACCACACCTAAAATGCATGAAAGGCATTAGAAATTAGAAAGACATTAGAAATGCAGTTTCTTAAATTTGCTCTCAGGAGTAACTCACGATCTCACGAGCATAACTACTCCCTTTCAACCCATTTAGTTTAAGGCACCTTCCTTTCTGTGTCACCTGCATGGCTTTTGCTCTGAAGCAAAAGGTCTACACACATGAGAGACAATTTAGGGACACTGCCACCTCTCCCTGGTGAATTCCAGCATTAATGCAGTGCCTCCTGCATGTCTATTGAGAGTCTATCTAAATCCTCTCAGCACAAGGTCACTGAGATTGACTAAAACAACATCAAATTAATTTTGTTTGCTCAGTTTCTCTCTCCCTGCTGTCATAAAGTGACTGACTTTGTAAAGGTTCCTTATAGATTTTGATACTGAGCATCAAGACCTAAAAGAAGACCTAAGCAATCTGCTTGAATTAATGATGCTAGCAATATCCATATTGCTGGTATGACTGTGAGGGAGTTGCAGAGCTGCTCTGAACCTCTCTTTTAGACATTCATTACTGATTCCATCTTGTATCCTGACACGGGGCTGAATCAGCATGGAGGAATAGGAAAGGCACTGTTACATCAGATGTGGATACAAATTTTATGTATTATTAACTTGTCATGTGTGAGTTGGTACCAAGGGCTTGGTCATACATACAAACCATCTCAACCTAGTCTTTGGGCAGACCAGGACTGCTCAAAACCAACAGAATGAGAAGAGATTACACGAGTGTTGTCTGGAATTGGTCTTTGATCTTTCAGTGCTGAAAGAGTTAAGCAGTGAGACAGGTTGTCAAGAGCTTCCAGAATGAAGTTGTTTCTGTGCAAAAAAATTGCTGGCATATGCTAGGCAATACATATTTCTTTATGCAGTCATAGGTGAAGTGATGGATGAAGAAAACTTATCATTGTTTCAGATAGGATTTCTGAAGTAGGGCAAATTGCAAGGTCAAAGAATGGATGCTCCTGCGATTGATTTCAAAGTATTAGGACAAAAACCAAGCATTTTTGATTCACAATGGCCAAAAAAATCCTTATGACAGTAATATTGTGCAGAGAGTTTGCAAGTCATACATATTGCCTGGATCTAGCTAGAGAAAGATGGTTTCCAGATGAAGAGCTTAAGCAACTAAGATAAGAATGCTTTCAAAAGACATAAAGGCTATATATATAGAGAGAATAGAACAGTCAGATGAAGATTAAAAGTATTGTTTTAATATACTGAGCTTGATATCTCAATGTCTAGCTGGCAACTTTCAGAAAGATATCAGATATTTTATTTGGATAGCAGAAGCTTTGGACAGACATCTATGTAAATGATAAGCACAAACTAGTTAAATTTATTTCTTCAGTAAAGAAATAGCCTAGGGAGAAAGAAAGATAGGGTTGGGGATATGGAGGATGAAGAAGATCTGACAAATATTATACTGGCAAGAACCAAAGGAGAAAAAAATCTCCAGGAGACAGCCAAGGTCAATTGTTTCAAAAGCAACTGACAGCAGAGATAATGAAGCTGGAATTTAGCATTTTGACATTTTGTTCAGAAGCAGTACAGATAACAGTCATAAGGTAGGCTTCTTCTCTTAATTCCCAGCATAGATCTATGACTAGGATGTACAAATGGTCCTCGTTTTACTTAACTGAGAAACGTGATAAAAGTAAAGCCTAATTCACTCTGTCACAAAGTGTTCAGTTTATGATCTATGAAAATTCCATGCACCAATCTGAAAGGGGTGATATAAAGCTTTCTCTGGAGTTTCTGGACAACAGTAGAGAATAATCAAATGCATTTTACTATTGGAATTATATATATATATATATATATATATATGTATATCTATATATACGTATATCTCATGTATACCTATTTACATATATACATGTATACCTAAATACATATTTACATAAATGTATTTTAACTGTCTGCATAGGTTGCATTTTATGCTCAGATAATTTGGACATGTGCTTTGCATTTTGCCACTGCAGCCATATGCTATTTATTAATGTGAAGAAAAACCAGTTAGAACTGTTCTTCACTGGGCATCAAGGGCAAGGATAAAAATGGTTTGTTAGGAAAAAAGCCACTAAAATGTTTGATATAGATGCAAGTTTCCTTAGACTGCATTGTGAGCAATTTTTTAAGACTGTGGATGAGTTAGGAAAAATGCAGAGAAGGAGCTATGTAAATGACACAGTCATCATGATGGATCACAGAAAATATCTTTGTAGCAAGACAACCCTTCATTTTGGTACAGATATAACCTTCATTTTCTGCAGTGCACGGTGATTAAGTTGATAATATTGACATATGATGTACAAAGGGGAGAAGACCTGAGGGATGCAGGAACAGAATTCACCTCATATGACTTCACAGATCTAAACCACAGCTATCTGCCTTTGAATAAGTACATCTATCCCCTGTTTGGAGAAAACTGGGAGAAATAGGCAACTCCAGAATGGAGTCAAGTGCCTCAACATATGTGCCTCAAAATGAGATGGTTATTTCACTTCTTTGACCATAATGGAAGATGAGACTGATTATTTTAGAGGTCTATTGCTACATTAGGGTGAATGAGTCTGTTTTTGTTTTAATATTTCATTTCCTTGGATTTTTATAAATTTAGGGTAAAGGAACATGAAGGCAAAATTCCTGCAGATTTGGAGAGAGCCAGACACCATAACATTTCACTGGTAGTGCATAAGAAGCTGAAATTACTTTTATCACATTATTGTTGTGTTTTATTTACTTGAATATGTGTTAGACACTGATTGTATTCATCTGTCACACAGTGATAAAGAAATTCCTTGCAGATATAATTTCTTTTTTATATATGGCAATAACCCCACAGCTCCGTCAGGCAAGAGTGCTGCTGCCCTATGCATGCACCCAGTCTTGTGCTTCCCAGTATTAATCTATTTGCTATTCATAGAACCACAGAATCAGGGAATGCTTTGGATTGGGAGGAACCTTTAAAGGTCATCTGGCCCAATCTCCAGACAGTGAACAGTGACAGGTTGCTCAGTGTTCTGTCCAACTTGACCTTGAATATTTCCAAGGATGGGACCTATACAGTCACTCTGGCAACCTGTTCCAATGTCTCACCACCTTCATTTTAAATATTTTTTCTCATGTGTAGTCTGAACTTACTCTCCTTTGGTTTAGATCCATTACTCCATGTCCTCTCTCAACAGACACCACTAAAATGTTTTAAATGCTGGAAGACCACTATGTGATCTCCTTGGATCCCCCTCATCTGCAGGCTGAACAACCCTAACTTTCTCAGCCTTTCTTCCGAAGAAAATCCAGAAACCAGTCCTCTGCTTGGAAAAGATAGTGGTTGGCAATAAGGAGACTGCACCCTCACATTCTCCTGAACAAACACAAGCATATCCTCTGAAAACTGGGACAAGTGAATGGACCCAGGAAGTGTTTTCCAATGCTTTTCTAACAGTACTTTGTGCCTTTCATTGCAAATTTTTGCTGCTAACAGCAGATGCTTAAAGACCCTGCAAAATAAAAACCTACCACATCTCTTCTGTTTTCAACTGAGCTGGAATGAATTGTTCTAATTCTGGCATTGAAATCAAAACACCCTAAATTACAGTAATTTGTTTCTCTTTGTGAGTCATTGTACACTCTGAGACTACACATTAGTCAGGCTTTCAGTAAGGGTCTAATCCTGTGGGCTTCCTCAGGCCAAAGATCTCAGTAAGGTGAGGTGGGGCTCTACTGAGTGGAGAACCCACCCCCCAGCCTGGCTCAGAGCACACCACACACTCTCCAGCTCCAGACACAGCCACATCCTCCAGTTCTGTGATGGGGGAAATTCTCAGCGTCACCAACATGAGAAAACATCTTTCACTGCTGAGCCTGTGATGCTGATTGCTTGAACAGCTTCTGATTGCTCCTGGGAACTCTGCCAGGCAGCAATCTGCTGCAGCAAGGAGGCAGCCCCAAGGGAGAGGGTAACACCTGGAGCATCCATCTCCTGGGAAATAGGGTTTGGTCCCTGCTCTCCCTCCTCTGGCTGCTCCAGGCTGAGCTCCAGCTGTTCTTCCACTGCACTCTGCTGCAGTGGCTTTTAATAATTTCTTAAACCTTCTTCCTGGTGGTGAAGAATACAAGGAGAGGAGGTGGGAAATGCATCCCAGTTGTTTGAAGCACCCAATGCTTTCTGGGCTATTCTGGAGCTGTTGGAGGTAATATATTCAGGACTAAGAGGGAGAATGTGTTTGGTTTATGTAGCAATGTTTTGGAGGTGGCTGGGCTGCAAGGGTTATCTCTGTCAGAAAAGATCAGGAGCTGACTCAGTATCAGACACAGACAGTTCTAAGATACACCTGCCACTGTCCAAAGCTGAGCCACCACTGGTGCTCACAGTGCCTCGGTGATAGCACTTTAAAGAAAGGGGAAGAAAGGCTGTGCAGCAGTGGGGGCAGAGAGGAGTGGGAAAATGTGATAGAAACAGCCCTGCAGATGTCAAGAGTGGTGAAGAGGGAGGGGGAAGAGGTGCCCCAGGTGCTGGAGCAGAAATTCCCCTGCAGCCTGTGGTGAAGGCTGTGGTGATGCAGGCTGTTTCCCTGTAGCCCACAGAAGACTACAGTGCAGGAGATGTCCACCTGCAGCTGTGGAGGACCCACACCAGAGCAGGTTGATATGCCCTGGAGGAAGCTGCAGCCTGCAGAGAGAGACCACACAGGAGAAAGGTTTCTCACAGGAACTCTGGCCCATGGGGGACTCACACTGCAGCAGTCCACTCCTGAAGAACTCATCTGGCAGAAAGGACCCACTGTGGAGCAGTTGATGGGGAATAGCACCCTGTTGTTGGAAGGGCCCATGTTGGAGAAGCTCATGAGGAGCTGCATTCTGTGGGAGAAAGCCCATGCCAGAGGAGGGGAAGGGCAGCAGGAAGGAGTGGCAGAGATGATGTGTGATGAACTGACCACAGCCTCCACTCCTCATCCCCATGCACCACTTGGTGGGGAGCAGGTAGAAGAGCTGGGAGTGAAGCTGAGCCCAGGAAGGATGGAGTGGGGAAAAGTTTTTTGTTAGATTTATTTCTATTTATCAGTGTCCTACTTTTACAATTAATTTGCAATAAATTACATTAATCTTCCCCAAGCTGAGTCTGTTTTGCCTGTAGCAGTAATTCTTGAGTGATCTCCTTGTCCTTATCTCAACCCATGAGCTTTTCATCTTATTTTCTCCCCTTACTGAGGAGATGGAGTGAGAGTGGCTTGGTGAGCACCTGGCAATCAGCCAGTTACAACCACAGGGGAACTGAAGAAAATCCCATCACTACTATTTTATATATAATAGTATATAATATATAATAGTAGCACCTCAAGAAAAAAAAAAAAAAAAGTACCTGTAAGGTAATCAAGGCATTCCAACAATTTCTTCTCCCTGGTAAAATCAAGTGCAAAAGTATCAAAAGTATCGTTGAGATTAATTTCAGGAATTAGAACCTGGGAGGATGCA
>VZRH01006485.1:1887-17961 GCA_013397555.1 Urocynchramus pylzowi
AAAAAAAAAAAAAAAAAAAAAAAAAAAAGCAGCGTTCTTCTAGGGATTAGGATATCTCAGGACAGGCAGAGGAATATTCCCTGTGCCCTGGGTTCCACCACTTCTCCATGTGATGGAGCTGGGATCCCTCGAGGGTCACTGAAGGACATCTCCAACCCGGTGCTCTCTGAGCGCCGCCGTTGTTTTGAAGTGCACAAACAGATGACATTTTTAAGTGGGGGAAGGTCTATTAATCTATTATTAATTAATATTCCATATGCCGCCTCAGAGGCAGAGGGGATCTTTTGAAGCCATCTGGCTCCTGGCTGCTCTGGAGGAAAGCCATTGTCTGTTGCCTGCTCTTGAGGATGGGCTGGAAAATGGAGATGTGAAATGAGCCTGGGCCAGCTGCCCGATTGTCCCCCTGGTGCCACAAAGCATCCACAGCCCCGTGAGGATGTGGTGGCTGCACAGAAAGACCCCATTTGGCCAAAAGTCCAGGTTTTTAGAGTATATCTGTCCCTCTTTGTGCCCCCTGCCCAGACAAGGGCACTGCAGGGAGGAGTTTATCCCTGAGCACTGCAGGAAGGGTCTGCTGGAGGTGTGACACCCTGGGCAAGGCTGTGCCAGTGACAAACAGAGCCAGGATTTGCTGCTGGAATAACTCAGGATGCTCAGATAAGTAAATATCTAAGGATACACATAGAGGTCCTAATGTAAATAAGAAATAAATCCTTGAACTAAGATTATTTATGATTATAAACTGAGATTATGCCCAGAACGAGCACAGGGTCAAGAGCTCAAGTGCCTTTTAGCTCAGATGTGCTCTGTGGTAAGCAGTGCAGGCTTTGTGAGCCTGGGCACAAGTCTAAATATTCTCCCACTTGGGTAAAAATGATGTTACTATATCCCACAGGATATACTGGCTCCATTTTAATAGTTTGTGTAATATGGTCTTCAGGCAAGAACGGATTGAGTGAGCTCTCCCCACTCAATATTTCCCTTTTTATGTGGGTTTCACACTTAAAACATTTTATTTGTTCATTTTATTGTTTCTTTTTTTCATTTTTCCCAGTGTGGCTTTGAAGTGTTCTGATTTTAGTAATGCTTTGACAAAAATCTCAGTGCAGCATCCTTAGGAAACCCAAAATGTGAGTTACAAGCACCTCCTCCCCTGGGCTTTGCCTCCAAAAAGCACCACCCAGCTCACAGCTGGGGGCTCAGAGGCAAATCCTTCACCCCAAACTTCCCGTGGGGTGGAGGAGGCTGGAGGAGCCATCGGGATTTTGGCATTCCCGTGGGAAACAGGAGCTGTGCCCAGGAGTGTGGAATTCCTCCCAGCTCTGCTGCCTGGTTTCCATCTTCCCTGTCCAGCTCCAGCTCTGCTCTGGATTTCCAGCATTCCAGCACAGGGATTTCACCCCCTAATTCACTTTCTCCCCCGAAATCACTTCCTCCCCCTAATTCACCAGGCCAGGCTGCAGCAGAATCCCAAACCCAGCACCAGGCAAAGCCACGCTGCTCCCAGTGGGATTTACATAAACTGAGCACTAAAAACCCCTAATATTTAAAGTGTTATAACAAAGCAGAAAAAACCTCCTCCTTCAAGCTCTATGACAACCCATGAATATGTAAATTAGAATGCAAAGACAATTTTCTACTGGCTCCCAGTAAATATTGAGGCTGAGCTGTGGAGCATTAAGTGGCAGATTTAGGTCCGGGTTCATTCCTTTTTTATTTATTTTTTTTAAATACCACACTTAGAGACCAATTTGATTGTAATGCACCAAATCTATCGAGGATTGCAGCCAGCTGATGGCATTGTTAAATCATACTTATTTTGGCATTTCTTATTGAAAGCAATAGAAGAGCAACCAGTGGTGATAAATTTGTTTGTGGAGAGCAGCGTTGCTTGTCAGAGTTGTACACTGTTGTAACTAGGGCAAAATTACACTATAAATTTGCAGGTTTATTGTCCTTTTTCTTCTATTTTTTTGTTGTTGTTGTTGTCAGTGACCTGCTTTTCATATTCTGTGTGCAAGGGTGCTTTGCCAAGAGAAAATTGTAAAATCTGGGGTTGCTGTGCAGCAGTGTGGGATCTCCAAGGTGCCTTTATTGAATTCACCTTCTTCTGCCCCAAGAAATGGGATCTCCCAGGAGAATGGTTAATGAATTCCCCTTCTTCTGCCCCAAAAGAGATGGGACCTCCCAGTGGAAAAGATTTATTGAATTCACCTTATTTTGCCCCCAAAAATGGGATCTTCCAGTGGAAAAGACTTTTTGAATTCACCTTATTCTCACTCCATAAAATGGGATCTCCCAGGGGAAAAGGATAATGAATTCACCTGCTTCTGCCCCAAAAAATGGGATCTCCCAGGAGAATGGTTAATGAATTCCCCTTCTTCTGCCCCAAAAGAGATGGGATCTCCCAGGGGAAAAGACTTATTGAATTCACCTTATTCTCACTCCATAAAATGGGATCTCCCAGGGGAAAAGGATAATGAATTCACCTGCTTCTGCCCCAAGAAATGGGATCTGCCAGGAGCTCAGGTTCTCAGGAGGGTTTCAGGTGTTTGAGAGGCAGGAGGAGAAATGGAATTCTCAAACTGCCCGTGGTCACACAGACCTGAACCTTCCCAGGTCAGCTGGACCTTCTCAGGGCTGGCTCTGGGAATGCCCAGCACCTCTGGGATGGGCAGCTCATGGATCAGCTGCTCCTCCTGAGCCAGAGCACAAAAAGCCAAAATTCAGAAGTGCTTTGAGCTGGAACCTCAGAGGATTTGTTGCATACGAGGCAATAAACGGCTGCTCCAATTGACTAAATGCCACAGCACAGCAGTTTATTTTAATTATGCTACAAAGGGAGGGATATTATTGTTCTTATGGCACAACATAACAAGGAAAAGAGAAAAGAAAATTGTATCCTGCTCTCCTCCTGAGAAGGTTTAGCAGCAGCATCTTGTTTGTCATGGAGGGCTCAGGGCAGCAGGATCCACAAATAAAACATGAGGAGGAACCAGTTTAGAGAGGAGATTAAAAAAAAAAAACAAACCAAACAAAACAACAAAACCAAACCAGAAATAAAAGCACCCTGAAAACCAGAAATTCAATCAAATTCCATTGCCTCTCTCATCCTGAGTGGTGACTGGTTCTGCTTTCATTTGCTGCAAAAGGAAATATTGGGAAACTTGGAAGTTTTTATGGCAGGAAGGGTTTGGCTGGGAGGTGTGGTGGATGGAGGGAGGGAGGGAGCTCCTCCTGCTGCCTCCCAGTCCATTCAAAATCTGGCCTGGGACACTCAGGGGATTTAAAAAGTTTTGTCTGTTACACACAGAACTCACCAGCTTTCAGCTGATGCTGGGAAAGAAAATAGAGGAAGTGGAGAATGTTCTCAATTCCCAATTAAAGTGGGAATTTGCTCCCTGTGCAGTTTTCCCCTGCAGTTCCCAGTTTGTCCTTGATCCCACCTGATTTCCTCTGACTTTCCTGGTGCCCAGGGCTCCCCGAGCCTGGCCCAGCCCCAGCTGTTCCCTGCACCTTTCTGAACAGTTCTGTACTGAATTTTTGCTGCCAAGAAATGAGGTGTTGGAGAGCAAACCCGGGTCTGAAGGGAAATCCAGGAGTGCTGAGCCGTGTCCCAGCAGGTTTTCCTGCCCGTGGCTGCACACCCCCAGTAAATCCATGGGATTTCCAGCACAGGGAACAACAAATCTGCCCAGACTGGCAGCTTCAGCTGTGGGATTTGCTGTGCCTGGCTGGGTGTGTTTATTTTTTCCTTTTCCTGTTTCTTTTTTTTTTGTTTTGTTTTGTTTTTGTTTTTTTTGGGTTTTTTTTTGGTTTTTTTTTTGTTTTTTTTTTTTTTTTCTTTTTCCTTTTTTTTTTTTTTTTTGGGTTTTTTTTTGGTTTTTTTTTTGTTTTTCCCAGTGTGGCTTTGAAGTGTTTTGATTTTAGTAATGCTTTGACAAAAGCTCAGCACAGCATCCTTGGGGACACTCTGAGGGCAGCCTTGGTGTCCCCAATCACAGGTGGGGTTGCTCTCCCTGCTGGATGTCCCTGTGGAAGTGACACGGTGTGTGTCTGGGCAGACATGGGAACCACGGGGGTTGTGCCTTATCCTTGGAATAAAGGGAGGGAAAACCAGCAGGGGATCTCCCAGGAGGGGATTCCCTGGGCGTGTTCCCATCAGGATGAGCACAGGGAGCTGCAGGGCCTGCAGGAGCAGCAGCTCCAACCAGCAGGCTCAGGGAACAGAGCCTTGCTCCCATGGAACCCCAGGAACCTCCAGAACAGCCCTGCTCCCGACTCTGCAGGCTGGGATTTGATGGGAATCTGGAGTTTCAGTGGCTCCATGGATGAGCTGGCTCCAGCCCATGTGCACAGCCAGGCAGACAGGGATCTGCCATCCTGGCATCCTGCCCTGCTCCGTGGGCAGCGGATCCTTTGGCAGCCCCGGAGCCAGCACGAGCTCCTCTTAGTTCAGATTTTCTCAATCAGCGCCCTCATGCAGAGTTTCAACAACCCTCGTGTTTTATATCATGTTTCTAATTGGCCTTTTAATTTGTTTTATTCTCCAAAATAGTCCAAAGCCCAGCCCTTGCTGATTTTGTGTTCCTCCCCAGCTCCCCGAGTGCCTGAGGTGCTCTGGGATTTCTGGCGAGCAGCAGGGAGATATTTGTGTGCTGTGAAGTCTCTCCCAGTAATCCCAGCATCACAGATTCAATTTCAGATAAAGTGACTCCTCCTGAGGAGTGAAATGAGTCCCTGCTCTCTCTGATCCTCACCCCAGGGGGCTTTCAGGGGCACTCTTGGGTTTGTGGCTCAGCTGTGGATGAAGACGAGGCCTTTCCGTGTCAGAGGCAAATGGGAAATCCACAGAGCTTTGTCTGAAACCTGGGCTACAACAAATTGAGAGAGAGAGGAGTCGTGTCTGGAGCTGCAGGCTCCAAATCACTTCAGTGGCTTTGGCTTTGTAGTGCAACAAAGCCCAGGAGCAGGGGCCATTACCGAGGCTGGGATGATCCTCCTGCATCCCTTTCAACTGAGGATATTCTGGGACTCTGCAGAGAGGAAAAAGCTCTGTATTCAGTCTATTCAGGGGACTAAAGAAAGCAAAGCCTCTAAGTTCAGCCTCAGCTTTGAATTCCTGGCAAACATTGCTCCAAACAGTCACGGACACAGAAGTCAGACGCAGGAATTATTCTGAGTTGGTTTCTGAGACGTTTCTGGCCCCTCCTCAGTCTGACCCACAGGGTGAAACTGCAATCCAGAGAACAGGGTTTGTTGTCCTGGGTTTGGTGAATGAACTCTTCAGCTTGAGAGGGGTTTTGTCCCTCCCTGTTCCTGCAGGGAACGGGGAACCCCTGACCCAGGGTTCACCTGAGGCCACAGGGAAAAGCTGGGCCCCAAAATCCCAGGGAAAAGCTGGATCCCTAAATCCCAGGGAAAAGCTGGATCCCAAAATCCCAGGATAAAACTGGGCCCCAAAATCCCAGGGAAAAGCTGGATCCCAAAATCCCAGGGAAAAGCTGGATCCCAAAATCCCAGGATAAAACTGGGCCCCAAAATCCCAGGGAAAAGCTGGATCCCAAAATCCCAGGATAAAACTGGCCCCCAAAATCCCAGGGAAAAGCTGGGCCCCAAAATCTGAGTGCATGAAGGAGGGACTTGGAGAAGAGAGCAGCATTAGCATCAAGAGGCTTTTATTAACCTGAAATTAACCTGAAAGGTGTTTTTAATTAATGCACATAATCACTCTTTGTGTTTGCTCTGTGAGGAGTGAGGATGAGGAGGGTGATCCAAAGGCCAGGAATTGGACACAGGTTCCATGAGCAGAGGGGAACAATTCCCTGCTCTCTGCAGCAGATTGAACACTCCCACAATCAGGTTTCACTAAAACAGGTTTTACTAAAGCCAGGGTGCACCACACCAGGTGTTTGCTCTGCCTTGATCTGCAGTGCTCAGTTTAATCCCTGCTGTGTTAGGAACAAAATCATTGTGAGAAGAAGAAATGGGGTTGAGCTGGGAGATGGGGTCAGACAGGGCAGGGAATTCCCTGCGTGGAACAGGCTCAGGGAAGGTCAGAGTGGCTCCAGGTGTGACCCTGCTCCCTGTGCTGGGGTTCCAGGAGCTGTGGGGATCTGAGGGACAGCCTGACCTTGAGCTCTTTGCCTTTTTCCCTGGAAAATGAAGATCTGACTTAGTGTGTGACCCCAGTGAAATCCAAATTCCCCCTTGGGGAGGTTTCACTCCCCAGAATCTTCTCCTTCCCTTGGTGCTGAAAGCAAGGAAAAAACCCCATAAATGGATATTTAGGATTCTTCCCCAAACACTGAACCAAAGTCATTGTCTTTTCCAACTTTAAACTGAGTCAACATTTTAAAAAGATAAAACATTTCTATTTAAATCTTTACCTGAATTTACCATCCTGAAGTTTGGGGAGATACAAATATAGGTTTTGTCACTGAGTGAGCAGTGTTAGAATCAAAGGTAATAAACCCATTGATCTCCAGTAAGACAATATTAATATTACCATATAGCTTTTATAATTAATTTGCTGCCAGATGAAAGGGAAACACAAGGTCCTTTTAATGCTGGTGATTAAAGGAAAAAGTAAACCTTTGAAAGGCGGATTTGCATGTACAACATGTTGCACTAATTCCAGCAGATCAGGGGGAATTGTTACTGTGCAGTCGGAGTCACATTGCAGAGTTTGGGATGAAAGAGTTGCTGACTTGGGGGAGAAAAGTCTGGGCAGAGTTTTGGGGATATTGGGGAAGGTTTGTAAAGCCCTGATCTGGCTTTGTTTGGTTTTCTGTTCACTGCAGGGCAGGGATTTGGTCAAAAGGGTTTCCATGTTTACAGAAATGTCCATAAAAACCTGGGAAAGGGGGAGGCAGGGCTCAGTGGAGTCTGTGGGGGTTTCACCAGCCCAGCCTGGCTTGGTTTGCACAGCCTGTCTGTAATTCCCTTTCTAGAAGCACCACGGGAGCCTTGAGAAATAAATGAGGGGCAGGTTTAGAAGCTGGAGGGAGATGCAGAGCTGTGCCCTGTGCTCTGCCCTACATCACCCCAAACTTTGGGTGGTAAAAAAGATAAACCAGAGAAGATAAAAGCTCAGGGATGTGAACTCTGGTGGCTTTTCATGCAGTTCAGAGTGGAGTCTGTGTGTGAATCCGTTCTGTCTGAGCATTTGTCTTTCTAAATGGATTTTTACATGAATTTTAGAGGCTGTGGACCAGCCCAGCCTTTCCCCACCTGCTCCTGCCCGTGTAAGGCTCAGCAGAGGGAAATGGGAGCTTTGCAGGGAAGCTCCTGCTGCCAGAGGGAAGGGGCTTCCCTGTGCCCCCAAACCCTTCTGCAGCTCCAAACCCTTCACACGGCACAGAGCTGGCCTGGAAAAGCTGCCAAAACTCTGGGTTGGGAGGATCAGTCCCAGCTGATCCCAACAAAACCCCACAAAACCCATTCCTGGCAAGGCTCATGGGATGTTCCACTCGCAGAACCCACCCTGGGGTGCTTGGGGTGGGATTTGGGGCTACACCAAACATTCCAGAGCTCCAGGACGGGAGGGTCCTGCCCTGGCTCCCTCCCAGGTGTATTTTGGGGTTCATTCATGAGCACTTCCAGGTCTCAGATGGAAAAACCCAAAGAGCAAATCCCCTCAGCAGCTCAGGATTTGGGGGGGGGTTGGAGTTTGCCCAGATCTCAGCCCCAGGAGCTGCAGCCAGGCCCAGCCCCTGGTTCTGTCCATGGCAGGGGGAATTTCATGTTTACCAAGCCTGCTCATCCCTCTGCCCTTCCAGGAATCATCAAAACCCCCATACCAGGCCCAAAACATAATTCAACATCACGCTGGGACACACCCTCAGAGGAACCTTCCCCCCAGCTCTGGCTTCTCCTCCTGGTTGTAAATCAGTCAGGTTATTTACATCTTCCACTCCCACTTCCCCTAATGATAGTCAAATAAAAAAGCCCCGCAAGCTGCTTTTGCTAATGTTTGATTTTCCTTGGATAATGATGCCCTCAAGGCTGGTTCTTTTCAGGCTGCAGCCCTTGATGAGCACAGGGAGGACAGGAGGGGAGAAAATCTCCAGTTCTTGATCCTGGGCTTTGATTCCTGAACTCCCCCACAGCAGCTTGGAGGAGCTCTTCCCCTGATGGTTCTGAATTCCATCAGCTGTCACCTGGGCATTGCAGGGAAACTCTTCAAACCTGGCTGTTCTCCAGCCTTTCGAGGTCAAAAATAAAAACTGGGTTTTTATTTTATCCCTTTTCCCCAGGTTCTGAGGGGAAATAACTCCTGCTGCCCCACCACGGTGCTTCCACCCTTCCATCACCTCCCCAGTCTTTGTGTTTCGCAGGAAATCAGAAGCCAACACCAAGGAGTGTCACAATATGAAGTGGAAAATTATTGTATGGCCAAGAATATTTTAAAAATTGCTGTGATTTTTAAATAAGTTGCACTTTTTCTTTTCCTTTGGATGAGGGATTTAAAGGACAATAATGAAATGTCAGGAAATGCAGCTCAGGTGCATTTTCATGCATTTTCAAACGCAGTTCAGGTGCAAATTCAGCTCCTGACTCCTGAATGAGTCCAGGCAGAGGTGGAAACTATTGATGTTCCCATAAAAAAAGAAAGGAGATCTCCCCAGAGGCTCTGAAAGGAGAATTTCGGAATTGAAACTCAGAATTTACATTCAGTTGCTGAATGTAAATACAGCAGCCCATAAAGGTGGGCTGTGATGCCTTGGGGAAGGGATTTGGTTCGTGGTAATTTAAACTTTGCTCAGGTGGCTGAATCCCCCCAGCCATCCCCACCTGGACAATAAGGGGGGTTCACCCTGTTTTTCTCTCTGCTTTTTCTCCCCACAAATTTGAGGAAATGAGCAGTTGAGAGGTTGGAAAAAAAAGCCAAAATCCAATATCAGTCAGATGGGAGGGGGAGCTGGGGAGCCTCAAGAATTCCTGATTCCATTTAAAGTGTGTTCACCACAGGAAACTCACAGGATAAATCCCTATTTCCTGCCTTTTGATCCATGGAGTGCTGTGCTTTAATTTAATTTATTAAAGCTTCCATTAATGAGGCTCCTGTGCAGTCGTGAGGGTGGCAATGGGGCCACAGACCCCAAGGAAGTGAAATGGGGACCAACATTCCCTGAATCCCAAATATTCCACAGGCAGGGATGGGCTGCCCACACCCTCCCACCCCTTCAGTCCCTGCCAGAGCTGAACGTGGCACCAGGGCCCCCGAAATGCATCAAATCAAAGATTTTACTGATTTGTTTTCTCGCCTTTGTTTCCCCAGAATGGGACGCGCAGCGCTGACAAAAAATGACATGGCAAAAGCTCCTTATGTGAGGGATTAAAAGTTAAATCTGCTTTTGTTCTAATTTCCTCCTCTCCTATTTCAATGCAAGGAGCAAAGGGGGCTGATTTTCATCCTGCCCAAAGGCAAGCTTGGCTTTTTTTTGCATTAAAGAGCAGAAATGTGACATTTCCTCCCAGAGCCCTTCAGTGGAGCAGGAGGGGGAATTTCAGTGGTGAGCCAGGTAAACATTGCTGCAGTCCCCCCTCTGAAATCACCTTCTCCATTGACTGGGGCCACAGAAAAGTTCATTTACGGGGATCAATATCACTTTGCCTCCTGCCCACACCAAAAACACCTCCTGCAGTCAATAGCAATTAAAGAGACAGGAAATATCGATGGAGGGGGAGGCAGAGATCTCCACCTGCTCCCTGAACGTGCACCAGGACAGCTGCAGATGGGAAATGCTGCATTTGGGAACCTTCTCTGCAGAGGGAATCCCCTGCCAGAGTTATTATTTATTATCATGTATTACTAGTTTTTATTTGTTTATTATTTGTTATTATTTTTTATGTGTTGTTATTATTAATTATTATTATTCTAGCTGCTGTTTCTGATCAACTGGGGTTACCCAGCAGCAGGGAAGGGCAGGGACTGGGGGGGTTTGGAAATCCAGATTGGGGGTGTGGAAATCCAGACTGGGAGAACTGGAAATCCGGATTGAATGGGTTGGAAATCCAGATTGGGGGTGTGGAAATCCAGACTGGGAGAACTGGAAATCCGGATTGAATGGGTTGGAAATCCAGATTGGGGGTGTGGAAATCCAGACTGGGAGAACTGGAAATCCGGATTGAATGGGTTGGAAATCCAGATTGGGGGTGTGGAAATCCAGACTGGGAGAACTGGAAATCCGGATTGAATGGGTTGGAAATCCAGATTGGGGGTGTGGAAATCCAGACTGGGAGAACTGGAAATCCGGATTGAATGGGTTGGAAATCCAGATTGGGGGTGTGGAAATCCAGACTGGGAGAACTGGAAATCCGGATTGAATGGGTTGGAAATCCAGATTGGGGGTGTGGAAATCCAGACTGGGAGAACTGGAAATCCGGATTGAATGGGTTGGAAATCCAGATTGGGGGTGTGGAAATCCAGACTGGGAGAACTGGAAATCCGGATTGAATGGGTTGGAAATCCAGATTGGGGGTGTGGAAATCCAGACTGGGAGAACTGGAAATCCGGATTGAATGGGTTGGAAATCCAGATTGGGGGTGTGGAAATCCAGACTGGGAGAACTGGAAATCCAGATTGGGGGTGTGGAAATCCATACTGGGAGAACTGGAAATCCAGATTGAAGGGGTTGGAAATCCAGATTGGGAGAATTGGGAATCCAGATTGGGAGAATTGGAAATCCAGGTTGGGGGTGTGGAAATCCAGACTGGGAGAACTGGAAATCCAGATTGGGCGTGCTGGAAATCCAGGTTGGGGGTACTGGAAATCCAGATTGGGAGAACTGGAAATTCAGATTGGGGGTACTGGAAATCGAGACTGGGAGAACTGGAAATCCAGATTGGGCGTGCTGGAAATCCAGGTTGGGGGTACTGGAAATCCAGATTGGGAGAACTGGAAATTCAGATTGGGGGTACTGGAAATCGAGACTGGGAGAACTGGAAATCCAGATTGGGAGTACTGAAAATCCAGACTGGAAGGGGTTTGGAAATCCAGAACCTGTAAATGGGAGGGCAGGTGAGGAGAGAGAGGGACTGGGGAGGGACCAGTGAAATTTGGGGTGTCAATTCCAGATTTATTGAGGAGTGACTGAACTTTGCATTTCATAACTGTGAATCTGTTTTGTCTTTCACACTCGCTGTGGTGGGCAAAGAATTGGGTGAAATAACAGTGAAAATAAGAAAGAAATACTCTTGGAGGAGGAATAATAGTAGTAATAGCAATAATAAATAGCAATAATAAATTGCAATAAAAGCAATAGCAATAATAGAAATAGTAGTAGTAATTATAAATAGTAATAATAATAATAACAACAAACCAACAATAATAAAGACATTATTTTTATTATTTTTATTTTTATTTTTGTTATTGTTTTCAAATAGAGCTTTGGGAGCATCCCAGGGCTGTTGCTGGAGGTCTGAGACACCTGCCCAGGTGAGTTCTGCCCCCCAGCACCTTCCCCTCCCCTCTCACACACAAACCAAAGCCCAGCTTTGTTCTCCTGTTGCACAAAAGCTGCTTTAAAGCCGAGCCCTGTGTTTAATGCTGTCAGCCAGAGCCTCTGCCCATGTTTTATTCATGCCTCACTCTCCTGTTCATTGCTAAGGGTTTACAAATGCTTCATCAATTATTAACAGCCTGATACCTGCTTGGGGCTTGTTGTTGTTGTGTCTCCTTTTTTTTTTTTATATACATATATATAAAGAGGTGTTGGGAGGGTGGAGGAGAGAGCTACAAACGTAAGAAAACAAATTAAAATAGGAATTCAATAATTTACAGGTGCTCAGTGTGCGATTCCGAGCGAGTTCATGTTTAAAGGAGAGCAGCTGCAGCAGAGATAATTGAATTAAGGGCTTGCAGTTGATTCCAGAGCTTGGGTGATCTCACAAGTGTCTGAGGAGAAAGCCAGGGGCTTGTTTAGCCCTGTGAAATTCAGCCTGGAGAGAAACTCAGCCAAGGGATGAGGATCCCAGCGTTCCAGGGGTGAAAATGGAAATTTCCTGGTGGAAATTCCAGTGCCTGGAGAACTCCCCCACAGCAGCTTGGAGGAGCTCTTCCCCTGATGGTTCTGAATTCCATCAGCTGTCACCTGGGCATTGCAGGGAAACTCTTCAAACCTGGCTGTTCTCCAGCCTTTCGAGGTCAAAAATAAAAACTGGGTTTTTATTTTATCCCTTTTCCCCAGGCTCTGAGGGGAAATAACTCCTGCTGCCCCACCACGGTGCTTCCACCCTTCCATCACCTCCCCAGTCTTTGTGTTTCGCAGGAAATCAGAAGCCAACACCAAGGAGTGTCACGACATGAAGTGGAAAATTATTGTAGGGCCACGGATATTTTAAAAATCACTTTTTCTTCCCTTTCTCTCAGAGATCCTTGCTCTGTTCTCTCCTCAGTGCAGCTGCAGGAAGAGGCACAACAGTGAAATTAATCCTGGCAGATTCAGCAGAGCCTCCTCCCCCCAGTTCCCCAGAGAAACACCCGAGTCCTTTTTTCCTGCTTTTTATTTTCCTAGAAGGCATCGAAACAACAAACATTTGCCTTTTTAATTTCCATTAGTGGCGTTTTGAGATGTTTCTAAACTCTCTGAGAGCTGCTGTTTCCAGAAGGAGCAGAGCAGAGCCTCTTCCTTCTCCAGAAGAACAAACTGAGGAGGAAATTCTGCAGAATTGACTGAAAATGTGGGCAAAGCCTTCAGAGTTGGTTGGGCAGCTGGGAGAGTACTGGGGCAGAAATCACCATTTTATTTGGATTTTTTTTTTTTTTTTTTTTTAGTTTTTTTTAATTTTACTTTTCTTTTTCTGATAATTTTATTTGGAGACTCAGAGTTCAGTGGGTGCCGTGCCCATGGGATGTTGGTGGGAACAGTAATCCTGGGGTGTTCAGAGCTGCCCATCTTGGCAAAAACAACCCAAAAAATTCAAAATGGGCTGTGCTGGAAGGTCCTGGCTGTTCCCAGTGCTGGCAGAGCCCTGGGGCAGAAATCCCCAGAATTTTATTTGGATTTTCCCCTCAGAATTCATTGGATGTTGCTGGTTGGAACAGCAATCCTGGGGTGTTCAGAGCTGCATATTCTGGCAAAAACAACCCCAAAAAATGCAAAATGGTTCTTTCTGGAAGGTCCTGGCTGTGTCCAGCACTGGCAGAGCCCTGGGGCAGAAATCCTGATTTTATTTGGATTTTTCCCTCAGAGCTCAGTGGGTGCCATGCCCATGGGATGTTGGTGGGAACAGCAATCCTGGGGTGTTCAGAGCTGCCCATCCTGACAAAAAAAAAAACCCAAAAAATGCAAAATGGTTCTTTCTGGAAGGTCCTGGCTGTGTCCAGCACTGGCAGAGCCCTGCTGGGGTCTGACCCCCCAGCCTGCAGGGATTTCCCTTTTCCCTGGAATATCCAGATCCACGTGGGATTTGTGGGGTGCCCTGGGGGCTGCACCTTTTCCTCTCGGGGTCCCCCGACCCCAGAGCTCTCCTGGAAGCTCTGCTGGCATTAAATGCTTTGGGAATTTCTGAGCTGGGGCCATTCTGTTAATTGCAGCAGCCAATTAACACAGGTTCATTAGCACAGATGAACCCCCCACACCTTCCCTGCCACCAGGGTGTCCCCAGCCCCATCCCAGCTGATCCCACCTGCAGCTCCCAGCTCCAAGGCAAAGTTACTTTTGTTATTCTGTTATTCTCTATTGCTTTTCTTACCGTGCCTGTCTCCCACTTTGAAAATCTGAATTTTTCATTTTAACTCGAATTGTGGTTTATGATGTATTTATATAGTTTTAAACTAACTTTTATACTTACAGGCAAGCAATTACTGCACCAGAGGAGCCCAGAGTTAATATTTTTGGGTTTGAAGCCTCACTTTATTTGAGACTATATAAATAAGGTTCTCATGAAGTATTTATGCAGCCAAAGCTCTGGGAAGAAAACAAAAGCAATGAGTAAATAATGAAGAATCAGATTTGTGCTTTTTCATTTTCAAAACTGTGTGAATTTTTAACTTTTTAAAGGGAAAGCAAAGCTTTGCTCCCCCTCGTGCTGCTGTGGGGTTTTCACTCTGCCAGCCCTGCACTCCTGGGGGTTTTGTGCCAAATTTTGCCACAATTATTCTCCTTCAGCCCTCAATTTGCAGAGTGCCCAACACCTCCAACTCTTCTGTGCAGCGGGGAGAGCTGAGCTTTTCCAGAATGAGACTTAAAATAACCCAAATTCAGTGTAAACAACTGCCTCTCCACCAGGTAATTACGTCTCCTCGAGATAATATCATTTGCATATGCATTTATACCTCCATGAGTGTTCTTAGAGACTTTAATTAAAAATTAGGCTTTCATTTCCATGATTTCATCCCTTTCTGCTACTCCCACTGTTTTTTAATTTCATTTCAGGGGCCCTTTCTCCACAGAGGGGTTTTTGATGACCCTTCAATGTCTTCTAAAGACGTTTCTCCTGCAGGCACCGAGCGTGATTTGATTTAGCTGCCCCCACCTGCATCCCCTGTTTCTGGGTGTAGCAATAAGCCATGATTCAGCACGTTGCCATCAGCTAAAAATCAAATTTCAGCAGCTCTGATTCCTGCTGGCTGAGCTGAGATCAATAGCTGGGAGCACCCTTCACCCCAGGAGCCAGGAGTGACCCCCACGTCCTCCAGGAGCAGCTGGAAATTCAATGCAGCTCCTGGGCTGAGGGGCCCTTCATGCCCTGAATAGAAAAGGGGTTTTATTTTTTGAAGCTTTCCTACCTGACTTTACACAAATTGTATTTCTCAAAAGGCTCTGAGTCCTTCAGGGCTCGTGCTCTGTCACTGGGGATGGGATGTGGGGAGAGCTGGGGAGAATCTTCCCTGGTGGTGCTTCCCTGGGGGCTGCACCCACACCCTGACCCCAAATTGATCCCAAATTTCACCTGGGAAGCTGCTCCCCATCCTATCCTGGGTTGGAATTTGGAATTAATCCCAAATGTCCCCTGGGAAGCTGCTCCCCCGTCCTATCCTGGGTTGGAATTAATCCCAAATCTCCCCTGGGAAGCTGCTCCCCATCCTATCCTGGGTTGGAATTAATCCCAAATCTCCCCTGGGAAGCTGCTCCCCATCCTATCCTGGGTTGGAATTTGGAATTATTCCCAAATCTCCCCTGGGAAGCTGCTGCCCTTCCCCAGCCTGGCTTGGGAACATCCAGAGATTCCTGAGGGCATTAATCCCAAATCAGACTGGGATCTGCTCCAGTGGGACAAGCACACAGATCCCTTTAAGCTCAGTGATCTGGAATATTCCTTGGGAATCCCCTGCTGTTGGTGCAGGTCCTGGCAGTGCAGATAAAGGATTTTCATCCCCTCAGTAGGGTGGGCAGGGACTGGGGGTCTCAGCTCCAGACACCACCCCACGAACAAACTGCTGCCCCTCACATTCCCTTCACTTTTGGGGAATAAAAGGCTGCAATTTTTTGTCATGAAATTGAAAAAAACCCCCTTCTTTTCCAAGCTGGTATTTCATGCAGGATAAACTGCTGGCTTTGGATAGAAAGCTCAGAGCAAAACCTTGCTGTGGGTCACTGCAGCTTTTCTGGAATGTTCCTTTTCCCTTCCACTTTGGGGCTGTTTGTGCCCTTTCAGTGCTGATGAACAATTCATAGAACCTCGAAACTGTAAAAATTGTGGGCAAAAAGAGAAGAAACGAGGTTCAGAATGGCCAGCTCTGGGATTCCATCCGAGGCAGAACAACTCTGGGAAGTCCAAACAGGCTCCACAAGGTCACAGAAGAAATTCCATTTTCCACTGGAGACTCCTGGGCCCTGCAGGCCCATCCTTCCTCCCTGCAGTCATTTCCTGCCAAGTGGGAGAAGCTCAGGAGCATTTTTGGAGCCCACCTTTAAATGAGATGAGTTGTTGAACTCGGGGGGAACACAGGATATTAAGGAAGCACAGCTGGTTGTGCTGTGAATGTGCCTGTGGCTGGAACAGCCACCCTGGGCTCTTTTATTGATATTATTCTGTCTTGTTTGCTCGCCTGCTGTTTCTCCCTGTCTTCATTGGCAAAATCAATCTCTCCTGTCTTCCTTTTTTCTTTTTTTTTTTTTTTTT
>VZRH01006485.1:25866-52095 GCA_013397555.1 Urocynchramus pylzowi
ATAATATTATTATACTATAATATACCATACCAATATTATTACCAATAATATTGGTATACTATATTATAGTATAATAATATTGGTATAATATTATTACCAATAGTATATTGGTAATAATACTCCCTGTATTACAGAAGGCTGATCAATAATAATCTTTATTAAGAAACCCATTGTTCTTTTATAGACAGTTATGATACAGGTGTACTTGATTAGTCTTTTAATTAAAACACCATCACCATTGGTTGATTAGGAAACCATCCTTTTAACAAATCTCTGTAACACATTCCACATGTTCATGATACCAGGTACAAGTTTAGATAAGAGCTGTTTCTCATTCTTTTCTTTGATCTTCTCTCAGCCTTTCCCAGAGCAGTACCTGGGGAAGTTCTCTGTGACCAGAGAGCTGCTGCCACACTGCTCTGTCCCTCCGGCCACTTCCTGACAGCCTTCAGTGCTTCAGCCCCGAGTGGGAGAGCCCAGCTCCTGCTGGGAACCAGAGGGATCCCATTCCCCAAGGCAGGGAATTTTATTGTTTATTGTTCTGGGGATTCTGCCTGAACCTCCCTGGCAGACAGCAGCACCAGGTCCTTGAGGTGCTCCCAGCAGAGCTTTGTCCTTGGTGGAGCTGAGCTGCAGCAGTGAGGACAAACTCCCACAGAGGCACAAAGCACAGAAGTGGATTGCAGGCAGGATAATCCAGGCAGCAGCAGGAATTCCATTTCCCCCGTGGGTGCTGGCACTGCTTCTGTGTGTGTCTGTCCATACAGGACCTGCCAGGAACTGACAGCTGAGTGCTACAGAGCAAGGAAATGCTCCCAGATCGTGCTGGAGATGTCTTTGTCGACTCCCCACCAGCCCTGAGAGCAGCCAAAGCAGAGCACAGCTAATTGGCTGGTATCTCATTAATTGCACTATTTAGTCAGTCATTATCAATGAGCAGGAGAAGGAATTTGCAGATATTTATTTGCTGCCTATAGCACGGGAAACATCTCCTATTTAATACACAAAAATGTTGCCTCTTATCTCTCGTCTCACAAGGGATTTGTTTAACCAAGGCTCTGGCTGATACCAGCAGGCTTTTAAATTGAAAAATTGCAATTCACTCCCCCCCAACTTTGATACAAGTCTTATCAGCAGGAGGAAGTGACAAAAACATATCTCTTCTCCAAGACAGAGGAAGGATTAGCTGAGCAGCGAAGGAGACTTCGTTTGGTGTCTTGGGAAGGAGAAGAATGGGAGGAAAACTCTGTCCTTCACTGAGACAAAGGGCTGCTGCTGGGCCTGGCTTTGCAAAGCTGGGCACCTTTGGGCTCCTCCTCAGGCTGGAATTATTGCCAAGGTTCTCAGGGGGTGAAAGGTGTGAAATAATGGAGGAGGTCGGGGGATTTGCTGTGCAGAGCCACCCCTGGAACGCCCTGAGCAGCCCCTCCATCCCCCGGAATCAGGCACGGGAGTCCCCAAAAATGGATTTTGTTACTTCAAGCAGAATCCCCCTCAGGTCGCCAGTGGTTTTAACAGGAGGAAATTGGGAGGAGGAACAAAGCCCATGTCTGCTCCTTGCTCTGCTTTTTGATTGAGCTCCAGGCCCAATCAGGCCTAATTAAAGCCCTTTGTTGCTCTCTGTGAGTTCTGCTCCAGGCCTGTGGGTCCAGACTCGTGATTTAATCATTCCAGGGATCGATGGGGGGATTTATGATTCAGCTGGATGGAAACTTGGCAGAATGATAATGTGAAATGCTCTCTGATAATCGATATGGGATGGGAAAGGGCTTGAAAGTGCAAAACTCTCCAGATCTCCTACAAGCAGCTGAATTTAGCAGCTTTTCAAAGGGATGGTGGTAAATACTCAAATCAGAAAAAAAGGGGCTCGGAACATGAGTTGATATCTAAGATCTGTCAGTCTGAACTATCTTTACATTATGTGGAGGTTTTAACTTAATTCCAGCTCCAAGGTGTTCCACAGCTCCAGGGTGTAACATTTCTGTGCCCTTGGACAGCAAACAGTAAATTCAGGGTCTTAATTACCCAGACAGCCTTTGAGTAGGGAGGGAAATTTATGGGAGATCTCAATTTCCCACTTAAGATTCCACGCCTGCTCTTCGACTGGAGTGGAATTATTCCCCAGCATGGAATGGCTTCAATCCATCCCAATCTGGATCACTTTTTGCTCTCCTTTAAGGGAAGAGCAGCAATAACTCAATTAAAGTGACATTGTGCTCAGGGTGGCTCGTGCCAGCTAATAAATAGTCAGAGCTGTCGGTGCCACGCTGGGGCTCCTCTCCCGTGTTTGAAGAGCGGCACAATTTGACATTTCGTGTGTGTTAAATCTTCCCTGCCGTGAGCAGGGAGTGAAGTGTGGAAATTGGGACGGTGTCCTGGGGAGGAGGGGCTCTTGTCACACTCCTTGGCAGGGGTGGTGGCACTTTGGGGTGGGGGCAGAGCCCCCGGGCCACCGACTCCAAGCAGCACGCTGCAAAGGGACTTGTCATTCCTTGCAAATCGCTCTTCCTTCCAGAACAATCAGCATTATTTCATAATAATTACCAGCACCTCTGTGATTTAATAACCTGCATGAGGAGGAACATTTCCTCTCAGCTTCCTGCGCTCCTCCACGCGGAATGGCTTCACATCCCTGCAGTCCCAAAATGTTTTACAAGTGGCCCTGCTCTGGCTCAGACCTCCCCATCTGTTTGCTTGAATAATAATCAGCATTTCTATTCCGACAGTGCCCTTTGCCGTGCCTGGCTCTGCCCAGAACCATCTGCTCGGAATTGCTGGAATTCCGGGCTTGGAGCCGTGCCTTGGCCTGCCTGGGAACCTGGCAGGTTTTTCCATCTTGCACCCCAATTCCTGGATTGTTTTGCAGAGCCAGAGCTGGGTGTGAGCTCCCCTGCCCCACCTGGGGCCCTTTCAGGGAGGGAAATCTCTGGATTAGGTGGGCTCTCTGTTCTTCCTGCTGGCTTTTATCTCTTCTCCAGAGTGGGAAAAGCTTTATCTGAGCAAAGGGAAGATCCCACTCTCTGGGGCAGTCCTTCCCAGGAGCTGGTGCCAGCCAGGTGAGAACAGTGTCCACTGAAGGAACTGTGTGGGTGAAATATTATTATTATTATTATTATTATTATTATTATTATTATTATTATTATTGTTATTGTTATTGTTACTGTTATTGTTATACTACTATTATATTACTATTAACGTCATATTACTATTATTGTAATGATAGTTATTATAACTATTATTCTAATAATT
Organism: Urocynchramus pylzowi; assembly: GCA_013397555.1. Taxonomy (NCBI): domain Eukaryota; kingdom Metazoa; phylum Chordata; class Aves; order Passeriformes; family Fringillidae; genus Urocynchramus; species Urocynchramus pylzowi. Next base: position 29,116 of record VZRH01006485.1, read on the forward strand.
GTTATATTATTATAATTATGATTATAATTGCTGTTCTATTACTATGACTATTATTATTGTATTATGATTATTATAATCATAATATTACTATTATTATTATTATCCTCATCTTCCTATTTACTGCCAGGCTTTCAACAGACCTTCCTGTGGTGAAATCACATCAATAATGATAAAACCCCTTGGCCTCTGCAGCTTTCCCTCTGTGTCTCGAGGTCTCTTTGCTGGGGCAGCAGGAAGGAGCTGCCTTGTGTCAACCCTGTTCTTTTGAGATTTTCTAAGTTTTCTAATGTTTACATTCTTGTAATAGAGTTTCTCACACACTTTTATGATTGTTTGCATTCTTCTGTGTAGGAGGAGAATTTTGAAGGACTGTTAGTTTGACCAGTGTGGTTGGAGAGGTGGCAATGCCATCCTCCAACCCACTGCCACTTTTGGAATTCTATAAATAATTGAGGTCTAAAAAATAAAGTTCTCTTTTCCTGTTCCTGTTGGGTGCTGGAACACCGTGTGTGAGTCGTGTTATTTTGTGTCACAGCAGTGACAGCCATGTTCACTCCAGAGGATTTAAATTCCCCCCTCCCCTGGATCCTGGTCTCCCATTCCTTTCTGTGATTTTCTGCAGAGGGAAATGGAGACTTTTTGCTGTTCCTCCCGTGCCTGCAGCTCTCAGAAGAGCCACTCAAAGCTTTGAACAACAAATCAGTTTATCACAGGAGCTGTGAGAGAGACAAAAGTACCCCAAATTTTTGTGTCTGGAGGTCAAACCCTGCCCTCAGCACCCAGCCCCACCTGGTCCTGCTTTGAGCAGGGATTGGAACAAGGGCATCTCCAGAGATGCCTCCAAAGGAATTGTTAGATGAATTCCTGATTTTGGTCCAGCAGACACTTCCCAGCCCTGTGGAGGTCCCTGGATTTCCAGCTGGGAGAGCTGGAAATCAGGGATGAACATTCCCTTCAGCCTCTTGTGTTGAGCAGGCTGCAGCCATGCTTTAAATGAAGAACAAATTCTCCTAATTGGTTTTTTTGGCAGATTTTCAGTGATGAATTATTCTCCAACTTTACAGCTCCTTAAATTCGGGTTTGCAGCTCTGTTTACAAACCCACAGAAAGTGATGCCTGAGCAAACAGACAATGAAAGGGATCTTGTAAACTGCATTTGTGTGTAATTGCTGCCTGGGAAGTGTCCATGGGGGAGAGAAAAGCCTCCCTCATTCTTTCAGGTTTGACATCCAGAGTGCAAATATTTGCAAATCTGCCTCTTCCTCCCCTAATTATTTGTTGTTTGTCTGTTTGTTTGCACTGGGAAGGTTTGCAGGGTGAGAACAGCTCAGTAAATCCCTCCCATTACAGCACTGGGTCTTCCAGACTTGTGGGGAAAACTCGGGATATTCCTGCCTGTGGGGCAGTTGATGCTTTTGTGCTTTTTAGAGCTCAGTCTGTGTTTTTGCTGTGTTCAACCCTCGGAACTCCCAGGCTGGAGCTGCCTCTGGCTCAGCTCTGCCCTGGCAGCCCTGAGGTGAGGTTGGCTGTTCCTGTCCCGGCTCTGACAGGAATTTGGAATGAAAAATGACAATTCCCTGCCTTTGGTGTTGGTGTTTGCAGTGGGGGGATAACCAATAATCAGTGAAGCTCTCAGCCCTTCTGATGCCTCAGGTTTAGCTTTTATATTTTTCACATTCTGTGCTGCTTTGGTGTGTAGTTCTGAGTTCATATTAAGCGTTGGTGAGCTCCCCTCAGACAGTGGGTGACAAAACAATTCCTTCTCTAGCTGGTGACCAAGGACAAATGATCCAAATCTCAGGCCCAAGAGCATAAAAAACGTGGACTGAAGAGAGAAAAACAAGAAGGATGGGACTTCATAAGCTAAAGCTGGAATTGCACAATTAACTCCAAGATGCAAATGGAGCAGAACTTATAAAAGTGACAGACCCTGTGAGCAGTTGTGCATTTTGGGACCATTTTGGTTCATTTTGGGTGCAGCCCTGGCTGGGCTCTTGTACTGCCCGAGGTGGATCCATGGAGGAATTTTTTTTATTGGGAATTCAGGGCTCTGCTCAGTCATTTCCCCAAGCAAGGAGTGAATTCCCAGGGTTTCATTGGGAATTCAGGACTCTGCTCAGTCATTGCTCTGAGAAAGGAGTCAATTCCCAATTTTATTGGCAATTCAGGGCTCTGCTCAGACATTTCCCTCAGCAAGGAGTGAATTCCCAGTTTTATTGGGTTCTGCTCAGTCATTTCCCCAAGCAAGGAGTCAATTCCCAGGGTTTTACTGGGAATTCAGGGCTCTGCTCAGTCATTTCCCCAAGCAAGGAGTGAATTCCCAGTTTTATTGGGAATTCAGGGCTCTGCTCAGACATTTCCCCAAGCAAGGAGTGAATTCCCAGGGTTTTATTGGGAATTCAGGGCTCTGCTCAGACATTTCCCCAAGCAAGGAGTGAATTCCCCGGGTTTTATTGGGAATTCAGGGTTCTCCTCAGTCATTTCCCCAAGCAAGGAGTCAATTCCCAGGATTTATTGGGAATTCAGAGGTTTACAATTAAGTTTTTGATGGCTCCACACCTTTCCCTACAAAAGGAAAACCCCAATCAAACACTCCTAAAATCCTTTTATTTTTTTCCTTACTCTTACAGCTGGAATTTCCTGACAAAACATCCCTAAAATGGCCAATTCCCCTCGGATCCCCCCAGCCCTTGGAGCACTCCCAGCAGTCAGGGAGAACAAACCCAGCAGCTCCTGGATGTGCAATAAAACCCAGCCCAGGAAGTCTCTCCTGCGGGCACAGAGTGGCAGGGCTGGTAATTTTATGAATTGTATCATTAATAAAATATATTTTATTCTATTTGATGCTGGCTTTGGAAGGTTCCTGGATGATTATTACATTTTTAAGCATTGGATTTTTTTTTTTTTTTCTAAAGGCTTTACTGGAGGCTAAATTGAGATCTAATACAAAATTCAAAGAGGTTCTGCTGAAATGCCATTAAAATTTTAACTTTATGTTCTTTCAGGGGTTTAAAAGTTATAGAGGAAAAGCAGAACAAGGCAAGAGGAATTTAACTACCAGATTTCTGCATTCTGTAATGGGCAGAGTGTCCAAAAAAGAAACAAATTTTCTGCTTTCTGAGAAGGATTTGGTGAAAGAAACTGCTGAGGAACGAGTCCTTGGCCCATGTCTGACTGCAAATGACACGTAAATGTCTCCAAGCGTTTAGAGGCTCGCAGGATGGGTTTAATTCACAATCCTGAGGTAGGAAAGCCTGGGGAGAGCGTCCTTTGCAGGCTGTTGGGCAGCAGCATTCCCATTTAACACCTGTGCCACGCCACAGCTGGAATTCTGGCTGGAGAGCTCCCGTGGCACTGCTGCTTCGTGCAGGAAAAAAGAGAAATATCACAGGCTGCCCTGCCTCCCCGCAGTGACTGCACAGGGCTTTTCATTTCTGCGATAGCTGCTGGAAAAAAATCATGGAGGAGCTTTTCTGCTGCCTCATGGAGCTTGGGTGGTGGCAGGGAAACATTCCCGGGCTCTGCCAGGAGTTTGGGTGAAGTCTGTCTGCTTTTAGCTCTCATTTAAGCCAAAGAAAAGCACTTTACAGTGCCCTGAGCGATGCTGTGTTGTTGTTTTGGGTTGTTTTGGGGGTGTTTATTCATTCCTGTTTTTTTTGGAGCAGGGGAATCAGCACATCCAGGAAATCCCAGATGAGTGAGAGGAGTGGGAAGGGCAGGAAGCAGAGTGGGAATTCTGGCACACAGCAGGGTGAACAGGGATGTGCATCCATGTCTACACATCCAAACATTCCTGAATCCAGGGCTTTTCTGGCTCCCTTTTAGAGCTCAAACTGAATTTCTCTCTCTCCTGCTCACTCTTCATGTATTTTGTCCTACTTGTTCACACAACTGTTTCTTAAAAATCTCCCTGCCTTTGTTTTGACAGGGTCGAACATTCCCCAAGGGGGTTTCAGGCATTCATGTGGAAAAGGAAAAAAAAGTTCCTTGCTGCAGCAGGAATGACCCAAAATTCCTGTGTGCACTGCAGATCCTTGGGGTGCCTGGCCTGGTGTTAGCAACTTTAATTGAATTATTGCCATGAGATAATGGGCTGATTCTTGGAGTAATTTTAAACCCTTTTGTTCTCATAACAACAAAATGGAACAGACAGAAATAAAATCTTTTTGGAGAAAGGGAGTGGGAGGGGAGGGCAGTGGAAGTGGGCAGGGGGAACTGCTCTGGCCCCTTTTGGGTTTATTCCTTTTGCAGCCTCACATCTGCATTCCATGGGAAATTAAGACACAAAACACATTTTTCTGGCACAAAATGCTCTGTGCCAAAGGCAGTGTTGGATGAGCAAAGCCCTGAGTGCTGAGGCATCAAATAGAAGATTTTGCAATATATATATTTATATATTTATATGTATTACATCATACATCCAATATAGACACAGATCCTAAAACTGAAATTCCTGAAGCTCTGAACTCACCATTTCCTGTCCCTCTCCTCAGTGACATTCAAGTGCTTTACTTTGTCCTGCCCTTCAGCTGAAGCTGAGTGGATTCTTGAATCCTGAAGGTTGGGGTCAGTAGGGAATCATCCTTTCCAGACCTTGGCTTTTTTTGGCAAATCATCAGCAAAATCTGTGGTTGGTGGTGGGTGAGTGGTTCCATCCGTTGGAGAACAGAGGGGAAGGATCATTCTGGAGCCTTCCATGGGCAGCACCAGGGATGAGGGGGCTGCAGGTGACTTTGTGCCTCTGGTGCTGGGTGCTCACAGGTGTTTGACAGGAAGGATGAACAGGCTCTGCTGGTTCTGGCAGCAAACACAGGGATTTCACCCAGGAACTGTGAACTGAGGTGTGAACTGAGGTGTGACCCGATTCCACCTCAGACCTCATCCTGAGATAACCCAGCTCCTGCTCAGCCAGCTGGAAAGGAAACTGGGGCTGATTCCAGGGGAGAGGCCTTGGAGAGCTCTGAGCTGAGGAGCTGCTCCTGCCTCACCCTCACCCAGCACTGCTGAATTCCTGAATTCCTCAGGGCTGAGTTTATCAGACAGGATCTGGTGAAGTTTTGGTGTCAGGGCTGAGTTTATCAGCTCTGGGCTGGTGAAGTTTTGGTGTCAGGGCTGAGTTTATCAGCTCTGGGCTGGTGAAGTGTTGATGTCAGGGCTGAGTTTATCAGCTCTGGGCTGGTGAAGTTTTGGTGTCAGGGCTGAGTTTATCCTGAGCTGGAACTGGCACTGAGTGTGAGCTCAGCGGAGCCTCCCTGATCCATCCTGACAGCAGCGCTGTGCCCGCACCTGGCCGGGTTTAACCCCTGTGCCCGTGTGCCCTGCTCCTGGGGACAGCTCTGGTTATGGCAGGGGACAGCCTTGGCTCATGGGGACAGCCCTGTCCCAGCAGGGGACAGCCCAGGTTCATGGGGACAGCCCTGGCTCATGGGGACAGCCCTGTCCCAGCAGGGGACAGCCCTGGCTCATGGGGACAGCCCAGATTCATGGGGACAGCCCTGTCCCAGCAGGGGACAGCCCAGGTTCATGGGGACAGCCCAGATTCATGGGGACAGCCGTGTCCCAGCAGAGCTCTGCTCCATTCCGAGCTTTAAATGGAGCCCAGCACTCCCTGCAGGGACTCAGGGGACACCTGGCAGGGCTTGGGGACAGGGCTGAGGGGCTCTGGTTTGTCTCTAACACCATCTTCTCCCCTCCCCCGAGGTGCTTGAGCAGGCAGGGCTGGATTTCCTGGAAATGAGATGCCAGCTCCATCTCTAAAATCCAACTGCTGCAGGCAGCAGGGTGAGATTGCCCTCCCGGGAGGGTTTTGTTCCAATCAGTGGCTGGAATTGTTACATTTTCCCAACATCTGTTCCCACCTCTGCTCCCCTGCTGCTGCTGGTGAGAAGGTCAAGTGTGGCTGCCCAGCTTTTCCTCCCCAGCTTTTCCAAACCTTGGCCACGGGTGTTGTTTGTGGCTCGCTCTGTTTTCCTTCTCCTTTTTATGGACTCGCCTTTTCAGGCGTAATTAGAGTTGGTTGATGCAGATTTCTGCTGAGCAGCTGTGTGAGGTTGTTTTGGGAAGTCCAGGGCTCTGTGTGGCAATGGGCTCCTGATGTTCATTAAAAACCTCAATCAGGCCAAAGGAAAAGGGATAAAAGGCAATTAAAGCCCAGCCACCTCCTTGCCCAGGTAAACGAAAAGTGTGGCAAGAACTGCAACGGAATGGAAGCCTGCAATGGCTGATGGGCAACATTTCTTCTGAGTCCCTGCCAAAAATTTCATGTACAAAAATATTAAAATGTGCAGTGGATGGCTTCTACCTTACTTTTGGCCACAGTGAAAGTTCTGCACAATTTATTTCTGCTCCCTGTGTGCTGTTCCACATCCACCCTGCACCTGTGACAGTGCCCTGCTCTCACACCGTGAGCTTCCTGAGGAGTTTTTAAATGCTTATATTTAAAAGAATTCAAAGGCTTTTTTAAAAGGCTTTATATTTAAAAGACTTTATATTTAAAAGACTTTATATTTAAAAGGCTTTATATTTATAGGTACATTTATATTTATATTTATTTATATTTATTTATATTTAAAGGCTTTATGTTTTAAAGGCTTTACATTTAAAAGGGTTTATATATAAAAGGCTGGGATTTGGACACTGAATTGCACCTGGGTTTATAAAAAGGGGTGGGAGGTTTCCCCTCTCATTCTGAAGGTCTCAGGATGGAGAGGCTCAGGCAGGACCTGGTTTTGTCCTAACAAAGCTTCTGGGGAGGTTCCTGTGGCTGCTTTGTGCACGGAAAAGGACTGAGAGCTCTGCAATGTCTTCACCAGGAGCAGCAAATCCACGCCTGGAATGAAATCCCAGCGTGTTTTGTGTCAATCCTGCAATGGCATCCTGGACCTGCTGCTCCAGACTGATCCAGGAGATTAAAGCTGTGCTTTGGAACAGGAGCATTTGCTGTCAATAAACCGAGTTTTAGCTGCCAAGGCAATGGAAGTTTTCCTGCTTTTCCAGCTCCTCCACAGTGGCTGCCCAGGGTGCTGTGAAATGCTGAAATTCCCTTCCCAGGAGAAGGGAATTGGGATGGATTTTGGCCTGGGCTGAGCCAGAGCAGGGCTCCCTCTGTGCAGAACCCGTCTGACAGGAGCTGGTGCCAAAGAAATCGTCCAGGGAGCCCTCCTGGAGTGGGAATGGGAGATTTATTGGCCATTGAAGGGCTGCCAGGAGTGCACTCAGTGGAGGGATCAGCGGGCACGAAATGGAGCAGCTCCTGCTTTACAGAAGTTCTTTTGGCTGCTGGAATTCAGCTCTGAATTACTGGAATAATCTGAATTATCAGAGTTATGGGAATTATTGGAACAATCTGAATTACCCAAATTATCAGAATTATCTGAATAAATAGGAATTATCAGAATTATCTGAGTTATGGGAATTATGGGAATTATGGAAATAATCTGAATAATTTGAATTATCGGAATTATCTGAGATATGTGAATTATCAGAATTCTGGAAATAATCTGAATTATCCAAATTATTGGAATTATCTGAATAATCGGAATAATCGGAATAATCGGAATTATCTGAGTTATTGGAATTATNAATTATCAGAGTTATGGGAATTATTGGAACAATCTGAATTACCCAAATTATCAGAATTATCTGAATAAATAGGAATGATCAGAATTATCTGAGTTATGGGAATTATGGGAATTATGGAAATAATCTGAATAATTTGAATTATCGGAATTATCTGAGATATGTGAATTATCAGAATTCTGGAAATAATCTGAATTATCCAAATTATTGGAATTATCTGAATAATCGGAATAATCGGAATAATCGGAATTATCTGAGTTATTGGAATTATCTGAATAGTGAGAATTATGGGAATTATCTGAGTTATTGGAATTATCAGAATTATTGGAACAATCTGAATGATCAGAATAATCAGAATAATCTGAATTATCAGAATTATCTGAATTATCAGAATTATCTGAATTATTGGAATAATCTGAATGATCAGAATAATCTGAATTATCAGAATTATCTGAATCGTGCCCCTGCAGAGGGTGGGTGGTTCCCTGCCCGGGGCTGAGTGGGTCCTGTCCCCTGCATCTCCCGGGGGCCAGAGCTGGGGATGGATATTTTGGAGCCTGGAGGAAATGTCAGCCCCATCCCAAAAGGGAGTCGCTCCCTGCTGGGATCATATCCCTGCACCCACACACAGATCCTGCTTTTTCCTCCCCTTCACTCTTTAATTCCGTATTTAAGGCACTTTTCCCTGGCAGGTATCTCTGGAAATCCAGAGCTCTCCGGGCTCTCGCAGCTCCAGGTGCAGGATTCGACTGCTGCCACGGGACCAGATGGTGGAAGCTGCTGAGGTCCCCTGGGAAGAGGAGAAATTTTTTGGGAAGAGGAGAAATTACTCTGAATATCCTGGCTAATTATCCTGTGGGAATTGCACTTATCTGCCAGAGGAACCCGTGTGTTTTGTAAAATCTTCCAAGCTGAAGGTGACTTGTTTTGTTTTGGAGCACGAGCAGAATTCTCTCCTTTCCATAGCAACTGGAGCTTAACAGCAGAAATGTCGGAAGCTTGGGGAGATGTTCAGCTTTGGCTGAAGATTTTTGACAAAAAAAAAAAACATGGTCGAAATGTAATCGTTTCTTTATCTCTATTAAATAAAATTAGATATTACTTAGGGACAGCCTGAGAGAAAATTAGGAAATATTCTTGTTCTCTTTTCTGTGCAATACAAATTTAGGGGTGAGGGCAAAAGAAAAAAACCGAAATCTCTGGAAACAACAAAGAATGTGTGAAGCCAGGGACATTCACACCTTTTTGTGGTGCAGCTGCCACCGGCCAAGGAAATCCTTCCCAGGCACGAACCCAGTCCCTGTGAACTCTGCTGCCCTGTCTTGCAATATCACACATATTTTGAGATGATTTGGAAACGAAGTGTCTGGAAAATACAAGGGTTGCAAGTTCATCTTAAGGGGATTTTTTATTCTGTCTCCTACGTGATCACTTGGGAGAAAATGCTGATAATGACAGGAGCTGGGATGCCAAAATGAACCAACTGGGCTGGTGAATTTGGGATTTGGAGGCAAATATTGTAGGGAAATATCCTTGTGGAAGGAGAACAAACCCACAGCACTTCAGCAAACCCACAGGCCTTCAATTCCTGAGTGTAAAACAAACCCACAGCACCTCAATTCCTGAGGGTAAAACATATCCACAGGGCCTCAATTCCCTCAGAAAAACCCCACAGCACCTCAATTTCTCAGTTTAAAACAAACCCCACAGCGCCTCAAATCTCCAGTTTAAAAAAACCCCACAGCACCTCAAATCTTCATTTAAAACAAACCCACAGGGCCTCAATTCCCTCAAAACAAACGCACAGCACCTCAAATCTTCAGTTTAAAAAACCCCACAGCACCTCAATTCTTAGTTTAAAACAAACCCACAGCACCTCAATTCCTGAGTGTAAAACAAACCAACAGCACATCAATTCCTGAGTGTAAAACAAATCCACAGCCACTCAATTCCCTCAAAACAAACGCACAGCACCTCAAATCTTCAGTTTAAAAAACCCCACAGCACCTCAATTCTTAGTTTAAAACAAACCCACAGCACCTCAATTCCTGAATGTAAAACAAATCCACAGCACCTCAATTCTTCAGTTTAAAAAACCCACAGCACCTCAATTCTTAGTTTAAAACAAACCCACAGCACCTCAATTCCTGAGTGTGAAACAAACCCACAGGCCCTCAATTTCTGAGTGTGAAACAAACCCACAGGCCCTCAATTCCCTCAAAAAAACCCCACAGAACCTCAATTTCTCAGTTTAAAACAAACCCACAGCACCTCAATTCCTGAGTGTAAAACAAACCCACAGGCCCTCAATTCCTGAGTGTGAAACAAACCCACAGGCCCTCAATTTCTGAGTGTGAAACAAACCCACAGCACCCCGGTTCCCTCAGGATCCTGGTTTTGGGGCACAAAGGCCACTCGGATCCCCTCAATGTCCCTCCTCTCCATCAATAGATGGAGCTGGTACCACACAAATCCATGGAAGTCATTCCTGGGAGGCCTCAGGGGCTCCTGCTGCCACCAGGATGAGAGGGAAACACATCAAACAGAGCTGGTTCCCCTTTTAAATGGATCTGGAATTGTTATCCCATCAAAATACATATGGATGAGGAAGATAAGAGGTTTTTTAAGGACCAATTCATTAAGTTCTGATGAATTTCCATCATATACCTGCTACAGTGCTTGAGTTTATTGGGAATAATGTTTTTATCAGCTGCCAACTAACTCCCTTTGGTGACTTTTCTTTCATGAATTTTTTTTGGTTTTGAGATAAAACAATGCATTTTAGAGAAGCTACTGATGACTGACATTTGCCCAGAAACTCTTCTTTCTTACAGCTGCAGTTTGAAACTTATTTGGGGTCTCAATTAATTCCTCCTTGTACAATTCCACCTTTTATTACTAATTTAACCTATTACTGGTCTGAAACGCTTTAAGTTCATTTGGAAGGACTGAATTCCCAGAAATTTTGGGTTGTCCCTTTATCCTGGGGTGAGCAGGGGTGAGAGGGTTTTTTATTCTGCTGGTGGCTGTGAGGTCTCAGGAGCTGAGGTGGTTTTTGGGGGGAGGACAGGAACAGCAGCTCCTTCTGCTGCATCAGCTCTGGGCTGGCCAGAGCCACAGCTGGGCCTGGTTACTGAGAAATAAAGGGTTGGTTTGGTGAAAAAAACACTGAAATGAGAGAATCCTCTGGCTGTTTGGGATCGAGGATGGGATCAAGGCAAAGAAACCTCACTGTGGCAATTCCCTCCCGCGGCTTCTGTTCCAGGGGAGATCATTAAACCAAAACTGGGAGAGGATGAAGCCTTTCCCAGGGAAACAGAGCTGTGTTTGGGAAAGGGAGGCAGAGCTGGGTTTGTTTGGGAAAGGGAAGCAGAGCTGTGTTTGGGAAAGGGAGGCAGAGCTGGGTTTGGGAAAGCAAACTCCCAGGAAGGCCCTCAGGAGCCATCATCTCCCAGGAGTTAATTGATATTAAACTTGGTGTTTCTCCTCTAACAAATTGCAGCAGAGGAGCAAAACTTTCCTTGGTGAGGCAGCAGCAGCAGCTCCTCCTTTTCTCTGTGTGACCCCAGGGAGAGGAAGGATCTGAGTGTGGTTTTCATCCTCTGCCCCCACAGGGACCTAAAAGGTTTGTTTAATAACATCCCCTTTGTTCNGAGCTAGGTTTGGCAGAGGGAGGCAGAGCTGGGGGTGGGAAAGGGAGGCAGAGCTGGGTTTGGGAAGGGGAGGCAGAGCTGGGTTTGGGAAAGGGAGGCAGAGCTGGGTTTGGGAAAGGGAGGCAGAGCTGGGTTTGTTTGGGAAAGGGAAGCAGAGCTGGGTTTGGGAAAGGGAGGCAGAGCTGGGTTTGGGAAAGCAAACTCCCAGGAAGGCCCTCAGGAGCCATCATCTCCCAGGAGTTAATTGATATTAAACTTGGTGTTTCTCCTCTAACAAATTGCAGCAGAGGAGCAAAACTTTCCTTGGTGAGGCAGCAGCAGCAGCTCCTCCTTTTCTCTGTGTGACCCCAGGGAGAGGAAGGATCTGAGTGTGGTTTTCATCCTCTGCCCCCACAGGGACCTAAAAGGTTTGTTTAATAACATCCCCTTTGTTCTGGCAGGTAATCATAGACTGGCCCAGATAGCATCACAAATCCACTGCTTTCTGATAACAGGATCTTTATCAGGGCTTCAGCAGCACAAGACCATTTCCAGGATGTGGCTTTAATTAAAATGACAATATGGGACAGCCAGGTGAGATTCCCCAGCCTGGCATCTCAGCAGCATCAGCCTGGAGAGGGACAGGGTAATAAATGGCTTTTATCTGGTAGAGGGAGAAGGCAGAGAAGTGTTTTGCTAAGGCATTAATCAGCTGTTGCTGGATGGAACTTCACTTGGAAGTTGTAGGGGAAGGGAAGGTGTGTGGAACCCATGGACTCTGCTGATGGAGCCCAAAAAACCTAAAACTAAAATGAAAAGGGAAGCTAGAACTGAGCTGGAATGGTTTGCACCTCTCCTTTTGGCCATCAGTGATGGGAATGTCAGGTTTTGTGATGTAGAGCACAGGATTTTGGAGCACAAAATCCTCTGTGTCTGGGCTGGGTTGGTTTGGGGCTGGCTGTGCTCTCACTACAGAAATTGGGGTTGTAGGCAGCATTCCCAGGGCTGCTTTGGAAAACAAAATGTGGCATTCCTGACTCACAGATCAGAACATTGATGATTCAGGGATGACGAAAGGCTGGATTTGCCCAGCTCTGAGAAAACAGCAGCAAGGGGAGGGATGTGCTGGGCACTGCCCAGGGCATTGTGGCACCTGGGGCCAGCCCTGCAGTGCTGGGGCTCAGGAGGGATCTCTGACCTCCTCCCTGCCCCAAATCTCCCCTTGGAATCCCCAAATCCAGAGAAAGGCTCCTCATCTTCGTGCTGCTGCCAGAGAAACCAGGCTGGGGAGGGCGAGCAAGAGGCTTATCAGCAGCAAGAGGCTGCTTATCAAAAAATCCACCTCCCCTCCTCTCCCCACCCTCAGAGCTCCACGGTGCCCGCTCCTATTCCCCAAATTCCCGTTGATAAGAGCCAGCTGTGCCTCCCTTTCTGTCAGGGAGCAGCAGGAGCCATGGTACAGCGATGGGGAGGGATAAGGGCAGCAGCAGCTGGTGGGGAAGGATGGTGGTGGGTTTAAAAACAGACTGGACGTGGCACCCAGTGCCACGGGGTAGTTGATGAGGAGGTGTTAGGTTATAGGCTAGACTCGATGATCTTAAAGGTCTGTTCCAGCCTCGTTCATCCTGGGATTCTGTGGGATTCTGTGAATTTCCTCCCCAAGGTTCCCTCTGGGATGGGGCTGTGCAGCTCTCCGGGGAGGCAGGGAGCTCCACATGAGGCTCAGACCTCATTTCCCACTTTTTGAGGTTTCTTGCCTCTCATCTGGGGCCGTTGCCAGCCTTTGAAGGCGTGGGGGGAGCACTTCAAAGCAGGAGCTGCCCCCCAGCCAGTGCTGAAAGTTTCCCAGCACTAAGCATCTTCTAAATTGGAATTTCATTCTGTAACCACCACAACGCAATCACGGCGAGTTCTGTGAATATCCCAAAGAACAAGAGATGACAATGGATGAAAAGGCTCCAGGAATCAGCTGACTTAAGGGAAAATAATTACTTTTACTCAGCAAAGCTGAAGTTAATATTTTTGAAGCACTGAGTTGCCCGATGGAAACCTCCTCAGAGAAGTTTTCCCTGATTAATCTTAGCGCTTTTTCTTGCTTTGTTTTGTTCCTTTGCATGTATTTTGTATCTTTTAAAAGCTAAACGAAAGTGCTTTGTGTCCTGTCATGATTGGCTTTGAAATGAGAGGTTAAAGGAAAACTCTGCGTGGCTGAGAATTTATGGGGTTTATTCCCTTGCTGGGGATCACATTCTAAAAGCCTGATGTGATGCTCTGCTGTGGTGACATAATGGAATACACAGTGATGGGATTGGCTTTAATTTCTTTTTCCATATCAATCAAGATTTGACGGCAGTGCAGATTTCCCAGACACCACGCTGGAAGAATTGGGTTTGTGCCTTACCCTGCAAAACTTCTGGATTTATTAAAATGTGTGTGTTTACCAGCATGGGAAATACAAACTTCCTACTAAAAAATATCTGTATTTTGATCTGAAAGCAGCAGTGTCCTGAACTGGAGCCCTGCACATTTCCTGGGACTGGGAGACTTTTATTGCAAATCTCAGCTTGGCTCCAAACCCAAGAGCAATTTCCTGGCAGTCACATTCCCACCTTAAAATATAGTCCTGGTTTAGAAATGTGAGTCTCTTTGTCTTAGTTCATTACAGCCACCCTTTAAATAATCAGTAATTACCAGCCTTTAACCTTTAGTTCTAACCTGAGACAGCAGTTATTTAATATTATTTTACCTTAAGTGTTGAGGAAAGGAAGAAATCTGTATTTCAAAGCAATTTAGTCTTACGGTTTTATCATATGATCTGGGCTTTTAACAGCTTCATAATTATTCCTACCTGGGCTGTCTCCTTCTGCCTCCCTTCCCACAAATCTTCTTTATAGCAGGATCAGGGAATTGTCTCCTTCAGATTCCTGGGCACAGAGCAGGAAGGAGAATTGAGGCATTAAAGGGGAATTGAGGGATTAAAGGGGACTTGAGGCAGAAAGGGGGGGGCCTGGCTCAAAGCCAAAGGGAAAACTCCTGGGAAAACCCTGAAACTCCCAAATGTGTGCGCTGCAGTCCATGCTCTGGGGTTTGTTTTGTGTTACATCTTTCACAAATTTATTGTCATGAGCAGTTAAAATATATCAGTGATGGCCTTGGATGATTCACCTGGGAATTTTGAGGAATGTTTGGCCTTGAAGCCTTCCTGGAGAGGTGGGGTGGGAGCAGGGCAGGTGAATCCCAGCTTTTTGTCCAGGGTGAAATCCAATTTCAATGTCACAGCCGTCCCTGACCTGCCTGGGAATTGCAATCCCCGTGTAGGAAACACCTCTGGGGGCTCTGGTGCCTCCTATAAACGTGAAGGGGAAGCTGGGTGTGATCAAAGGCATTTAATTCCTCTGATTTTTTGGAATGAGAAACACCAGAACTACGGGTGAAAAGGGTCCAAATGTGAGTTTTAGGCAAGGTTTGGTTCCTGTGTGTAGGTATAGCACAGCAAAGACATAAAATGTTGTTAAATATGTCAAATCTATTGTAGGCAAAACTTCCCCTCCTTTATCTGCAGTTGGACCTGGGGATGTATTTCCATTTAGAAAAGCAGATTTATTGTTAATTCATAAAAGACTCTCAAGATTTGACGTTTTTGTATTTGCAGTAAGTTTTTCTGGTAAAACACCAACACCTGAAGCACGGACTGAACAGGCAAAGCAAAACCCTGCATCCCACTTTGCTGGGCTCTTTTTCCTGAGCTCGGGGAGTTTTCCCTAAATCCAGAGGAAATTCCACTTGGTCTTTCACCCACTTGCAGCGAGCCCAGAGCTCACTGCGTTCGGGCTGAGCAAAAGGAAATCTTTAAATTCGGTGGCCGAGCACGTTCCAGGGCCGGCTGCTTCCCTCTGCTGCACGGAGCCAGAAGTGCTCAGGAATTGTCGGACAATTCCCTTTTCCTGACCCAGAGATGGGGCATATGAGAGGTGTTTTAAAACCTTTCACTCCATTTTCAGTCTCATGAGAAGGGTGAGACCATACAGATGTTATAATTCACACCATCACAATCAGAAGCCAATTATTTCCTAATTTCAATATACTTTCTTGGCCTATCAGCTTTAGCCACACCATGCTGTAGATGCTTTAAAGCCAATCATCTAAAACTGCCCCTCGTGGCTCCCACTACAATGCATATTTCATAGTTCTATTTCTCCAGAGTATCTAGTCTTATTTGCAAAGCCATCCTTTGAAGCTTTTTTGTAGCTCTATTTCTCTCTCAACAATATCTGTCCTATTCCGTGGCATTTCTAAGTCAGCATTTCTTGTCTCAAAGTTTGCACGTGGATGCAGACTGTGTGGGCCTTCTGTCAGGCCCTGAGAACTCTCTACAACTCCATTTCCCACAGGGAATGCCGAAATCCCAGCTGGAATTGGGAGCTTTGCCCCCGATCCCGCTGGGAGGGGAGCAGGGCTGAGCTCCCTGTGATGTGGGGACGATTTTAGGAATGTGGGGACGATTTTAGGAATGTGGAGATGTGATGGGGATGGGCAGAGTGGCCCCTCTCTGGTTCTCTGCTCTCACCTGGAATGATGTTTTGGTGTGGAAGAGTTTTTACTGCAACTTCTGTGAGCCAGAGAGAAGTTTGATACGAGGATCCACATTCACCCCCGAAAGGATTTTCTATCAAGGTCGTTGACATAGAAACCAAGAAAGAAGGAAGGATAAATAAGAGAAACCTGCCACTGCCTATTCCAAAGAGCACTTTGTTTGTCTCTCATGACCAATGAGTAAAGTGTAAACTTATGAGCTTTGTAAGTGTTCTGGTTTGAAAGCAAAACCAATGAGAGACTCCAAGCCAGAAATAAAATTTATTAAGAAAAGGGAAAAACAAAACAAAACAAAACAAAATACATGCAATAATACAAAAGAAAAAGCACTGACAGAGTCAGAATATAACTTGACACCCTGTGGGTCAGGGTGGTGGCAGCAGGGCCATCCCAGGGTGGCTCAGCCCTCCTGCAGTGCCAGCTGTGGGTCAGGGTGGTGGCAGCAGGGCCATCCCAGGGTGGCTCAGCCCTCCTGCAGTGCCAGCTGTGGCTCTGCTGGAGCAGGGATCCTGGACAAGGCTGGAGTCTTCCTCTGAAGCTCCAGTGGGAAAGGCAGCTGCTCCTCTGGGAATGCAGTGGGAAGGCTGTGCTGGTGTCCCAGGAGCTCAGATTGGATCCAGGTAGGAATGCTTGGCTCCTCCCCTGGGCACAGCCTCTCCCAGTGGGATGATGGAATTTGATCAGCCCTGCAGGGACACTCAGTGGCCATGGACAGCAGAGATCTCCTGGAGGGAGGATTGGTTTGTGGGAGAGATAAAGAAAAAACTGCCCAATGAGCAGAGGAGAACTGCCCCACCTCTGACAGATGGCAAGGGAACACACATTGCCTTGCAATCCAGGACAGTAAGAATGTATAAAAAGCATGCATGCTAGAATAAAAACAGTTTGAAGCCCTCTGAAAACAGAGTGTGTTGCTTTGGATTGTCTCTGTCTCAACTACAACATTTTGGTGCTTCAGGAACGTCCCAGCTCCTTGCTGTCTCACACCTGAGGTCACTGAGCTGCTGCCCTCCCCGATTTGGGGCTCACTCTGAGTAATTCTGAGCCCTGGGCACCAGCACTGCGGATTAAATGGGAATTATGGAGGAAAGGCTTCACAGCCCCTTTTCCTGCTGCTCCTGGAAGGTCACCGTGAGGTGGCCACTGCAGGAGCACAGGAGGCAACTCAGTAATGACACCTGGGTGTTTCCAGCCCTGTGCCCATCAGGGAAAAACAACGTGAGGTTTTTCCAGAGGGAGGTGGAACTGTGGGATGAGTCCAGGACAATCCAGGCAGGGGGAGTATTGTGGTAATGGTCTCTTGAATGGGGAATAATTAGTATTGACTTTATGATTGTGGAAGGTTGATTATTTTATTAAGTTATATTATATTATACTATTAAGAAACTTGTAACTTTTACTGATAGTTTGATAGTTTTGACCTAATTGGTCAATATTTCTAAACACTATTACTAGTGTCTAATCAACAAACAACTCTTTGGTAAACAATCTCTATAATATATTCCACACGTGTTTAATAACAGGTGTAGTAAATGGAGATAAGAATTGTTTCTTATTCTCTTCTCTGAACTTTTTTATAGCTTCTCACAGCTTCCCAGGGAAATCCTTGGAGAGAACTATGTCTTTTTCTCTGTTTAGAGGAGATGTGATTGCTACAGGGGAGTGTCCCTGATCAAACCAAACAGGTTTGCAGTTTAATTTCATTTAATGGTTGCTGTCTCCTTCCCAAGCTCCTGGGGCTGCACAGGGCAATATCCAGAGGAAACTCAGATTTTGTCACTGACCTCCTACACAGTCCCAGGATTTCTGAGGGTGGAAAAGCCCCTCAAGGTCACCACGCAGTGCCCCATCCCCCCCTGGTCCCCAGCCCAGAGCTCTCAGTGCCACCTCCAGGCCTTCCTTATCTCCCCAATGATCCACAGCCCCAGGATGTCACAGTGGAGGTGGAACCAAAGCATGGATTTACATGGACAAAGCTAAAGAGAGCCTGGAATTACATAATAATTAAATAATAATGAATGCTGAAGTCAGAATTCTTCCTCGCCCAGTTGGAGGAAATGCTGCAGGTGAAATTTCAAGTGTGGCTGATTTCCCCAAATTACAAATCCAAGAGCAAATCAGGCATGAAAATTATGACATTTTCTAGATGCCTGGGTCTTATGATTCCTAAAATCAATGAGTGAAATTCAGAGGTGACATTCTCCCCCCTGGCGTGTTAATGCACATTCCCCATCCTGAGCTCAGCCAACCACTCCAGCATTTTACTTTTTATCAGATCCACTTTGCCCTGCGCTCTCTGTCGCTCTTTGGAATGAGCAAACACAGGGAAATGCAAATAACTGCATTGTATTTCATCTCAGATTAATGAATTAAAAAATAATATCGATTTCCAGCTCATCAGAGCTGCTGGCTTGTGACAGATCAAATGGGGACTTCACTTGAAAGGAAGTGGCTGAGAATTGTTTAGAGAAACATCAGGAGGGTTTTTAAAGAGTTTTTTCCTCATCTCTGAGGAGGATGAAGTTTATCCCTTGAAATAAAAGGGCTTCTATATATATATTTTTTTTATTGATATGGAAACAAAAGAACACAAAACTTGAGGGGACTGCAAAATGCAAATGGGAGCTGCTCCCAAGGGCTGCAGCGCAGCCTGGGCTCACTGATTAAAGGCCATCAGAGGTGTTCTGTCGAAATTCTGTGGCAATTCTCTGTGCCAGGGCTCCTTTGGGGACTGGATCCAGTTTGTGTCTTGCTGCTTGGGGCAGTAATTCGTTATTTTGTGGGATTTGCAGAGTCATACAAAGACGCAGACCCACGGCAGCGCCTCCTGGAAAGCCCAGCTGTGAGGAGAGGAGGGAGGGGTGTTGCACAAGAGAAGAAAATGATAAAACTTTTCTTTGGTGTTGTGAGTTTTGAAAATTCTGTGCTATGAATTTGGAAATCCTGCAGTGTGAGCTGTGGAAATGTCACCTGGAAGGGGCAGAATGTCCCAGGAGGAGGCTGTGAGTGCACAGAACCCCCTGGGCTGGGGGGACACAGGGATCCTGTGCCAAGGAGGGAATTCCACAGGCAGGGATGGAGAAAGGGTTGCACAGAATATCCAAATACCCAATCTGTGTTTTTATTCCCAGCCTGGCAGAGCAGGATCCTGGATGGGGCAGGGATGAGGGAATGTTCAGAAGTAATCTCCAATATCTGATTTTACTCCCAGCCTGGCAGAGTGGGGCAGGGATGAGGGAATGTGCTCTGTAAATGCCAGGGGATCCTAAACTCCTCCACTTCTGTGAGTTTGGGACAGCAGGGGCAGCTGGAGAGTGTCCCAAACGCCAGGGTAGAGGAGGAAAAAGCTGCATTTCAACAGTTTGGGATATTCCTGGTGTCCTGAGGAACCCGACGCTTTTATCTCCCACGATCGGTGCCCGAGAATGGCTCCTGATGGCCGGGCTGGGTCGGAGCCCTTCAGCGCTCACGGAATTCCTGTGATTTGTCCTTGCCGGGGATGTTCTGCTCTCTCTGAATTATTTACCTGTCGCTCAGGTGTGAACACTTACAGCTGCTCCCTGTGACGAACATCAATGGTTCAGGTGCGTTTATTCTCTTTTATCCTTGGTCGTGCTCAGAGCAGCAGCTCTGTGGCATCGCGGGGATGTTTTCATTTGCCAGAGCAGCAGAAGGAGGCAGCTGCCTTTCATCTGCGTCCCCGGCCCTTCTCTGACACGCAGGTGATGGATATCCTGATTTATGGCACGGCACAGGTGGGGAGCTCCGAGGGCATCCATCAAAGAGCCACCACACTGCGCTCACCTGGCTGCAGAGCTTCGAGCAGACATGGAGCACCTCTGCAAGCTCAGCTGGAACGTCCTGCTGAGCCTCCTGGATTTATTTTTTATTTTATTTTTATTTCAGCCTGCAGCTCTCTGGGTTATTGAAAATGGTTGGGGTATTGGCGTCTCCTCTCCACAAAGATTTCCTCTGCAGCTGGGGAGTTCAGTGAATTAATGAGGATTGCAGGAGTCTCCTCAGTGCCCAGCTGAGTGGCACAAGAACAAACCTGAGATGGGGGAAAAGGAGCCCAGGAGTTCTGTGGGGTGGAGATTTTGGATTCTGGATCCTCTCTACCCCTCCCAGGGGCATTCTCCAACTGGGATGTCACTGCTGGGTCAAGGTGTGCAGGAAAGGCCAACCCAAAGCAACTTTCTCCTTTTTGGGTTTTTTTTTTTTTTTTCCTGGGGTTTTGATGCAGCTGCCTCAAACTTCAGGCTTGGGGTTTCCAGGAAATGCAGGCTCCAGATGTGGAACGTGGACCAGGCCTCCATTCCTGGAATCACTGAAGTGTCCTGGTGTGCACGGAGCTTCATTTCTGTATTTATTCTGCATTATTATTTATTCTGCAGCAGCGCTTAAAGGACGGATAACTTCATCTTGAGCTGCGCTCCACCCGCTCAGAAGAAGTTGCCTCAACCCGAGGTTTTATTTTTGTGGAATATTCTGCTTATTTCCATTTCTAAGTGCGCTGATTGAAGCCACAGCTGCTGCCCTTATTTCTACTTTTGCTCTCTCCTTCCCCATCAGAGCTGTGTTATAAACTGAGGACTCGGTATTTTTATCTGAAGCACCAAACACAGACTCCGTGGCGTAGGCAAAAATCCATAATTAGTGGGGCTCGAGGCAGAAGTGGCTGCACTGACGTGGGCAGGCTCGGGAGGATGCTCTGCCACGTGAAAACTTTCCTGTGGAGCTGCCCAGCTCTGCCCCTCCGTGGGGTTTTGGTTTGGTTTGGATTTGGTTTAGGGTTTTTAAAATTATTGTTATTTTTTTTATTTTCCTTGGCAGCATCAAGCACAGAGAAATGACCTAAAAGGCTGTTGAAGAAAATGTATTTTTCATATATTTGCTCCATGCCTTTGCAGCGCCGCTCCTCATTGTGAGCTGGAGCCTGGCAAACACACGTTGGCGAGGGAATAAGGAATCTTCTGATGTGATGTGCTCAGATATTGATTTTTTTCCCTTCCCTCTCTCTTAAAATTCTGTTTACAAATTCCTTTTGCTTTAATTATTTGTTTCCTCCTGAAGGCAGCCTGCAGGAGGACCAGGTGCTGAGCCCTGTTCTGCAGGAGATGGAACCAACCTTGCTGCATTCTTCCAGCCTCTTCCAGGCAGGGATTGCAAAATGTTTTGTGGTGACTGAGCCCCTCAAAACTTGAGAAACGAGAGGGGTTTGGGGTTGGGGAGGCTGGGATGGGGCAAGCTCAGCTGCTCGAGCATGGATGGGAATGAGCCCTGAGCTCTGCCCTGGGCCCCCATGGAAGTGGAGGTGATTTCCAAAAGGGGGAAGGAAGTGGAGTTGATTTCCAAAAGGGGATGGAAATGGAGTTGATTTCCAAAAGGGGGATGAACTCCTTTGGAAAAACTCTGCTTTGTGCTGGACCCCAATGGAAATGGAGTTGATTTCCAAAAGAAAAGGGATTAGCCCTGAGCTCTGCTCAACACCTGATGGAAATGGAGTTGATTTCCAAAAGGGGGATGGAAGTGGAGTTGATTTCCAAAAGGGGGATGGAAGTGGAGTTGATTTCCAAAAGGGGGAAGGAAGTGGAGTTGATTTCCAAAAGGGGGAAGGAAGTGGAGTTGATTTCCAAAAGGGGGAAGGAAGTGGAGTTGATTTCCAAAAGGGGGAAGGAAGTGGAGTTGATTTCCAAAAGGGGGAAGGAAGTGGAGTTGATTTCCAAAAGGGGGAAGGAAGTGGAGTTGATTTCCAAAAGGGGGAAGGAAGTGGAGTTGATTTCCAAAAGGGGGAAGGAAGTGGAGTTGATTTCCAAAAGGGGGAAGGAAGTGGAGTTGATTTCCAAAAGGGGGAAGGAAGTGGAGTTGATTTCCAAAAGGGGGAAGGAAGTGGAGTTGATTTCCAAAAGGGGGAAGGAAGTGGAGTTGATTTCCAAAAGGGGGAAGGAAGTGGAGTTGATTTCCAAAAGGGGGAAGGAAGTGGAGTTGATTTCCAAAAGGGGGATGAACCCTGAGCTCTGCTTTGTGCTGGACTCCAATGGAAATGGAGTTGATTTCCAAAAGGAGGTGGAAATGGAGTTGATTTCCAAACAGGGGATGAACCCTGAGCTCTGCTCTGGACCCCAATGGAAACGAAGTTTATTTCCAAAAGGGGATGGAAATGGAGTTGCTTTCCAAAAGAAAAGGGATTAGCCCTGAGCTGTGCTCAACACCTGATGGAAATGGAGTTTATTTCCAAAAGGGGGATGGAAATTGAGTTGATTTCCAACAGAGGGATGGAAACAGTGTTGATTTCCAAAAGGGGGATGAGCCCTGAGCTCTGCTCTGGGCTGGACCCCAATGGAAATGGAGTTGATTTCCAAAAGGGAGATGGAAATGGAGTAGATTTCCAAAATAAAAGGGGAATGGACACAAAATTGCAACATCTTAGCCAGGAATTCTGCCGTGTTCCCCTTCCACAGCCAGAATTCCTTGCAGAACCACGATGCAAACAGGGCCCAGCTGTTGCTGCTCTGTGCTGAGGGAATCTCCATGCTTGAACATCAAATCTCATTTTGTGCCTTCTCCTGCCCGTTTCTGTGGGGTTTGTGTCCCACACAGCTCTGACACACCAGATTCCCCATGACTTTGCCCCTTTCCTCTCTCCCTCTATCCACTGGGAAGAAAACACCACAAATTCCTCAAATCCTACATCCTGGCTGGATCCAAGGGCAGAGCCTGGCAGAGCTGCTGTTCCTTACAGCCACAATTCCTCCTCCAGCCGTGCCCTCTCCTCCAGGTACTGCCTCTGCTTCCCAACCTCTCCCTGGCTGGATTTCTCCAGAGCAGAGCAGCCGTGGTTTCACTCGGGCAGAGCCAGGAGTTTCTGGCCTTGGACCCTTGAGGTGTGTCCTGATCAGGTGTGTGATAAAAATATTGATGTGCAATTAGCTGGGGAAGGGAAACTACTGCTGCTGCTGCGTGCAAGAAACAGAATTTTAGATCACAGCCCCCTGCAATATTGATAACAGCAGCCCAGAGCAGGGTGGGTGGGCTTGGGGGGCTTTTTCATCCTGTTCCTGGACACAGGGATGCAATTTTAGGGGTTTGGGCCCAAACGTGGGAGTTTAAAGGGTGGAGCAATCTGGGGAGGCTGGAGAGGGGCAGGGAGGGCACGGGGCCACGCTTGGGTGTCACA
>VZRH01006486.1:200-25237 GCA_013397555.1 Urocynchramus pylzowi
CCAAGAGCCACCATGGGCCATGAGCCACTGCAAGACACCACTGAGAGCCATTGTGGGCAACCAAGAGCCACCTAGAGCCACCATGTGTCAGGAGACATTGTGCACCAAAAGCCACCATGCACCAAGAGCCACTGAGAGCCACCACATGACCAAGAGGCCATTCCCCCTTGTCCTGTTGTTCCATGGGAGCAGAGCCTGACCCCCCTGGCTGTCCCCTCCTGACAGGGAATTGTGCAGAGCCAGAGGATCCCCCCAAGCCTCCTTTTCTCCAGGCTGAGCCCCCACAGCTGCTCCTCACAGGAATCATTCTCCAGACCCTAAAAAAGCCTTCCATTCATCTATCCTCCCAACCACCTCTGGTTTTGCCTCATTTTCCCCTCTTGGTCCCTCTTCCCACCCTCTACCCCCTCCATGGGCTCTCCACGGAGTGTGGCCCCCGTTTTGTGTCCCGGGCTGAGGGAACAGTGATGGTCCCATCCCTCCCTTTCCATTATTCCTGATTATCCCTGAGCAGGCTCCCATCATTAACGACCTCTGAGCGCTATCAAGCTGTTCCACCCAATTTAGCCACCACTGCCATTTAGTTCCTAATGAGGAGGGAGAGGGAGAAGGGACCAAAGGTGGCTGCTGGGATCACAGCTCGGAGAGTCACCGAGTCCCCTCAGTCTCCTTCAGCCTTTAATAAAGCTCAGGTGGATTCACTGCCTGAGGGCTGAGTGTTCAGGGGGATTTAAAATCAAACACATGTTTTGTGGTGTGAGGAGAAATGCTGGTTGTCCTGGAGCCGGGGAATGGAAGGACAGGGACAAGAGTAACTGGGATGACTTGGGTGGAACGGCACCCAGATTTTATTTCCTCGTATTTAGGAATCCAACCCTTAAGTTTTCTCCTATTTAGGAACCTTATTCTCAGTCTCCTTATATTTAGGAACCAGATATTAATGGCATGGGCACAGGATCCTTCCCACACAATTCCGTTTAAGCATCAGTTCCTTGAGATTCATGGACATAAGGCAAAGGGACAATTTTCCCCTCTCACAGAACCATGGAAAAGACCTCTAAGCTCACCAAGCCCATTAAACCACATCCCTAAGTGCCACATCCACGTGGTCCCTGTCTGGGGGTGGGATGGCGACCACTTGGATCAGTTTTGGGGAGCCCAGGCTAAAAGCAGTGGCTGCTCCTGGCTCTGAGCCCTGGAGCTTGGAGCTCACCCAGCAGGAATGCTGATTCCAGCCCCAGCTCCAAAGCGAGCCAACGCATCCCTTCGCTGGAAAACCGGGATGTGACAAGAGTCAAAACACATTTTCCTTGCCTGAATGTCACATGGGCATCAGTGGCCTTCAGAAGGGCCTTGGAGGACGGGCCTGGCTCCTGGGCATTGCGTCAAAGCCACCGCCAGGACCGGGAATGTTTTGCCCCTTGCACGGTGCTCCTGCTCAGGACTGAGCCAAGGGGGGAAGGCTCAGCCCAGCCCCGGGAGCAGCACAGGGAGGGGGTTTGCCAGATGGCTTTTAATGCTATCAAAGTGTTAAAAGTGATATGAAAAGCCCTGGCGCCGCAGATGTCTTCAAAATACCAGAGTCTCCTTGGCTGCCTGCTAAAATAACCTCCAGCATTGCAGGGCACGGGAACACGGGGAACAGGCTGTACTCGGAGCTCTTCAAATCCACAACAAAAGAGGCAGGAGAATGCTCTCTCCCACCACTGCATCCTTCCCAGCAGACACCAACCTGGCCTCCAGCTGGGGCTGGGAGAGCCCGGGCTGTTAATGCTCCTTAAAGCTCTCAATTAGCACTTCTGTGCTCTCCCTGCACAAGTCTTGCACTGAACACGCTCTGCTGGTTGGCTTGGGAGAGGAGAGAGAGAATTAAAGGCTCTTTGTTCCCCCCAAAAGGCTGAGGGAGGGTTGGGAGAGCTTGGGATTCTTGCTCATGGCTCCTTTGCTGAGTTTTAGGGATGGAGAAATTGGGGGAATTGGGGGCTGTGCCTGACAGAGCTCCACCCTGGCACTTAAAGATCATCCCAAAGCCTGGAAGTCACATCCAGCACCTCTGGAAGTCACATCCATCACTCCTGGTGCAGAGCTGACCCTGACTCAGCCCCGCAGGAGTGGCTGAGTGGGAAGAAGGGCCTGGAAAGAGGCAGATCCATGGAAGAGAAGGGAAGAGCTGGGCACTCACAGGGTCTCCAGGTCTGCCCCGAATCCCTCCCCAGCCCGCTTCCCTCAGGGGATGGATGAGCAGCCTCTCCCCATCTTCCAGCCCTTCCCAGCTGTGAGCACACTTCTGGAAGAGACAAAACAATTCCAGGAGATTTGTTTAAAGCATTTTGGCATCCTCTGGGCTGAAATCCCTCTGTGGAAAGAGGACACTGTAATTGCATTATTAATGACAACTCAATCTAATCCCAGCTTTCAAAGAACCACCCCAGGCTGCGGGAAAATCTCCTCAATCACTGAGTTGGCTTGGGGATGTTACAGTTGGGACTGAGATTTGGGCCTTTTTTCTCCTAAAAAGGACCCCAGCAGCAAGCAGGAGGATCCAAACTCTGACTTCAACAGCTCTCCCGCTCCTTTCTTTCCCAATCCCAGCCTTCTGCAGAGCCTGGGTTTTTATCTCAAGGTAAAAACGCGTTCTCCTAAAAACCTTCATTAATTGGCACAGCTAAGGATGAAGCAGTGATTTATAAAAAGTCCTTGCTGAACAACAGAACTGTTGGCAGTAACCTTGCCCCCCCGTGCCAAGCTCCCGAGCGTTCGGAAGCGTCTGCCTGAGGCAGTTTCTATAAACAATCCACTTTTACCCTTTTGTGTGGTCCTTAAAAACAACAAAATTAACAAAGGCAAGCCTCCCGAACTCCCTGTCAAGCAAGCTTTCCTGTGACCCCCCCCAAGCCAGGCTTGGTATTTTTCAGCACATCCATCACCAGGGTAAATATTTGTGTCCATGCAGACGCAAATAAACAGTTTTGGAAAACACAGGCATTGAAAAAACCAAATGACGAGTTTGGCTTAAAGAGATTAAAAAATAGAAGCTGGATCTTTGTGACTTTTCACTGTTGGAGGGCTTAAGAGTATTTTGCAGCTTTTAGCTCCAGCCACGAGGACTGGAAAAACATTTTATAAAATAGAAATCCAAGTGTTGCGTGTAATCACTGCTCCAGTGGGTGATTTATATGTGAGGGGAGATAAAACCTCCCTGGCTGTGCTGGGGTGGCTGCATCTGTGCAGAGAGGATGGGACAGGGGCACTGAACAGTCCCCTAAAATGCTGCCCAGATTGAATGGAGCCCCAAATCTGCAGGAAAACTCATTTCCACTTTTCTTCTGCACGCAGGGAAAGCCTGGGATGTGCAGCTCTGCTCCTGTCCTGCCCTCCACACGTCCTCTGAGCACTGAAACTGCTGCTCCTCCTTGCCAAAAAGAGATTCAGAGGCTGCAGGGCCCATCGGAGCAGAACTGGAAGTGTCTGGTTCCAGTTCTTTCGGCGCCTGCCTGTTTTAAACGTCTCAGTTTGCTTTATCTTACGCTTCTCCTGCAGATTCCACCTGCTCATCCTCTTCAAAGCACCATCTCCCAGCCCCTGGGGGTTCTCTGCTGGAGCTCCAGCATCCACTGGAGGTGTAATCCCAGGGGCTGCAGAGCTCTGGGTTTGGGTGGGAAGAGTGGGAGCACCTCCAGGATATCACAAAGCGCACGAGAGCTCAAACCCTGATTTTGTAAGCACAGCAAAGAGGCCTCCAGCAGTGGCCTGAGCCATCCATGATGGTAAATCCAAGGATTCACCTGTGCCATCTTTGGCTCTGGCACGCTCCCAACCATCCCAACCCTCAGCACCGCACGGGGCTGCCATTAAACCCTCAACTCTCGAGCCGTTTGCCCTTCTCCCCAAAAAACCCCAGCTCGGGTGCCCTTACCATGCTCTCCCACCAGCTGCTGCAGCTTCCCGTACGAATCCAGGCCCAAATTCCCCGGGCTGTTCCCCACGGCCACCGGAGAGCTCCCGTTCTTCTTCCCTTTGGGCAGGGCCGCCGAGCCGCCCTTGCCGCCGGGGGAGGGCAGGATGGTGGGGTAGTTCATGCTGCCGTGGCTGCCCAGCCCGGCCACTTTGCTGCCCACAGGGCTGCTGGTGGCCTTGCAGCCCCCGGGAGGCCCCTCCACGTGGCAGTCGGCGTGGTAGATGCTGTGCACGGCGCCGGCGGGGCCCTGCGGCCTGGGCGAGGCGGGCGGGGGGAGCATCAGCTGCCGGCCCGGCTTCATCACCTGCAGCTCCAGCTCGCAGATCTCGGGGTTGGCACGGGGCCCCCGCGGGCTCCCGTTGCTGATGTGGTAGTGGTGGTGGTGGTGGTGGTGGTGGTGGTGGATCAAGTGGTGGATGGAGGTGATTCTCCTCCTGCTCCGCTGGCTCTGCCCGCCGCCGCTGTTGGGGTTGACTTTTTTCCGGCGTTTGCTCTGCCAGTTGTTGTAGAGGCGGATGGTCCTTCTCTTCACCTTCCTGAAGATGTGGCAGATGTACTTGAGCAGCTCCTCGTAGCAGCTGCCCGGCTCCGAGAAGCTGGCGATGGTGCTGTCGTTGGACAGGTAGCGCGCCCGCTGCTCCTGCATCAGCTGGTTCTCCCGCTGCTTGGTCTCCGAAAATTGGGTGGCGATCACCACCAGGCACAGGTTGATCATGAAGAAGGAGCCAACCTGGGGGAAGACAGGGGAAGGAGTCAGCAGGGATGGCACGGAGCGAGGGAAGCTCCTCGCCGCGGTCCTCGGCAATCCTGGGATTTCCAGACGTGCCAAATCCCAGGGGCTGCTCAGCAAATGTGCTGTCAAGGTGTGCCTGAGCTGCTAAATCTGCTCTGAAGCATGATCAATAATTTTAGCAATTCTCCACTCTCCTCTCCTCCAAGCAGTGACATTTGCTACCACGGGTGTGAGAAACACACACAGCGCCCAGCACAACGTTGCTTTGGACATTCACAGAATCACAGGATGAGCCAGGCTGGAAAAGACCTCTGGGATCATCGAGTCCAGCCTATGACCCAGCACCCCCTCATCAACCAAACCATGGCCCTGAGTGCCACATTTTCCCCTCTTGGTCTTGTTAAACACATCCAGGGATGGCGACTCCACCCCCTCCCTGGGCAGACCATTCCAGTACCCGATCACTCTTCCAGTGAAGAACTTTTTCCTGAAATTCGGCCAATCTGCAGGGAAAAATGATTTCAAGTCCAATTTGTGCTGGTTTGAAACATCTCCTCTTCTCTTCTTCAATCATTGCACACCCCCAAAAGAGTGTGGAATCATTTTGGGGGTACACTCAGGGCCCATGGATCTGTGACCTTGTGCTCCTGTGGCTCCCTGACACGGAAAAGCATCTCCAGGACACTCAGTGCTCCTGAGGGGCTGATTCAGTCTCTGGGTGAGCTGATGTGTTCTTGGGTGACACCAAGTTCTCAAAATCAAGTCCCAAGGACAAGAATGTGACGTGACCTAAAGCTGCATCCTCCCCCTCAGCTGTGGAGCCAAAGGGAAATGTCAAATGTTCCCAGCAGGGAATTGGTGCCCTGAGGGGTGAAAAGGGAGTGACCTCAGGGTACCAATTGAACCTGGAATTGTCTGGTGAATCCTCAGGGAAGCTGTGTGGAGATGGTTCCTGGTGCTGCTCAGAGTGTCATATCAGCCTGGATGCTGCCAGAGAAGCAGCAGAGGTGCCTTTCCCAGCTCCAGGTGACTTGGGCAGGAGTCACCTTCTGGCTTTTCCACATGGATCCACTTGGAGAGAATAGCTCAGGGGAGTGGAGCGTGAATCTCTGCTCATGGCCCATTGCTCCAGCTCAGAAATCCCTGACTGCTCCAGGGCACTCTCACCCTGCTCTGATCCAGGTTTCCCCACTGCTGCTGGGAACTGGTTGGACTTCCCAAGGCCTCCAAACCCACCCTGACAAGGACAAGGTTACCTGAAAGGACTGTCCAGTCACAAAATCACTTTTAAACACCTCCATCCCATGTCCTGCCTGAAATCTTCATGGTACCTTCCCCTCCTGCCTTAAGTATTTCACTTTTCCACTTCCTGGAGGAGGTTGTGCCCTTTGGAAAACCAGAACCTTGTGGAGATGGACTGGCTGCTTCTGGAGACAGCCCCCAGCACCTCCAGTGGGTGATACTTTTTATAGGAATGTGATATATAAAAAATATTCCTATTTTTTATAGGAATGTGTTTTTAGGAATATGAGAGCTCAGAGAGGTGCACTGCTGCTATGAGAATTATTGTTATTATTTAAAGGGTTCCAGGTGAAATTCACCTGAGGGATCTCCAAAGAAATGAGGCTCCCTCTGGCACATTGAGGAGGTTAAAGGAGGAAAAATCTGGATTTTTTTGGCACAGACACATCCAGGTGACAAGACCAAGAGTGGGAGGGCAAGAGTGAGGGAAAGCCCTGAATCCTACCTGGTTCTTCCCTGTGGAAAAAAAAAACCAAACCAGGGAACAACTTCACCCCCCAAGGACAAGGAATAGGAGAATCTGCCAAGTCATACTTACTATGATAAGCAATATAAAATATATAAAATTGTAAAAAGAGTGTGCATCCATCACGTAATACATGATGTCCACCCATCCTTCCAGGGTTATCACCTACAGGGAGACAGAGAAAAAGAGTGTGAGGACAAAAGTCACCCCAAAAGTTGTTAAATGTCAGTTTTCCCACAGTGCCAGGTACCCATCCCTCCACAGAAACTCTTGGGATCCATCCCAAGTTTGTTTGAGAGAGAAGGAATGGGGCCAGAGGACTGGCCTGAGGTTCCTACAGGAATCTGGTACAATTAAAACCATGAAACCTTCACATAAACCACCTGTAACACTGGTTCTGAGGCAAAGAAATTCCAAGGAGGGATTAAAATCCCCCCAAAAAACCTCCTTTCCCTGCAGAGATCTGGATTTTTACCTGAAGCTGCTGGTTTTGTAATGTAACCCAGAAAATTGCCACATTTTTAACTTCATTTTGTTTCTGCAAACCCAATTTCCTTGTTGATTCCTCCTGGCTCAGCATTCCAACTGCACCACCACTATCATAGTGGGAGAGCATCTGAATGGAAGAGAGGCTTTAATTAAATGTAGACTTGATTTAAGGCTCGTTTTCTCAGCCTTCCTTCCACAAAAAAAAGCAGATGAAGGTTTAATTAACACCACCCAGGCTGTGTGCAGAGCAAAGCGAGCTCTGCCACGTAATTTACACTTTTTATTTAGATAAAATACCCCAAACTTCCAGTGCTGGCTTGCTACTAGAGCTGAAATTCCATGCTGGAATTGCAATTTCCATCAGAATCCGAGCTTCTGTCTGAGCCCACTCCCAGTGACATCCCCCACTCACCACCCCACGTGAGCCTGGGGGGTCTTGGGAAACCCCACAATTTTAGTGCCATAATTCCTGCTTTAAGCCACGATGCAGGGAAGGAATTGCTGTGGGAAGAGAAGGCTCAGGCCTCGCGGGTGTAGGGGATTTTCTGCCTGGTGTGTCCCCAAAAGCTGATCCATAAACTCTGAAGCAGTGAATAAAACCTTGGGGGGAAGTCAGGCACAAATCCATGAATTCCCAGGGTTTTTATTACCCAAGGAACAGAAGGAAACTCCTGGGTAAGGATCTTCAGGACATGACCACACATTCACACAACCATCAGAACCCACAGAGCAGCTCGGGGCTGCTGCCTCTTTGGGATTTCTCACCCTCAATTCAAAATGCTGATGTTTTCCCAGCAATTCTCCAAGCCTCTTCCTGTGTGGAAGGTTCACCCCCACTGAGTGAGGAGGCAGCACAGCTAAAACCAACCAAGCTCATCTGCCAAAGAGGAGATAATTTGTGAAATTTGTCCCTGCAGCTGTTTCCCCGTGTCAGGGCTGTTAAAGGCTGGCGGGGATCAGGTCTGACACCTTGGCTGCTTTTACAATCTGCTCCCACCTCTGCTGTTCCTCCTCACATCCATCAGCTGCTCTTCCACATCCCACCCTTGCTGATCAGCCACCACTCAGCAAAGCTTTGCTTCCCGGAATTCCAGAATTCCAGAGTGGTTCAGGTTGGAAAGGACCTCAGAGCCCGTCCATCCCACCCCTGCCATGGCAGGGACACCTCCCACTGTCCCAGGCTGCTCCAAACCCCATCCAGCCTGGCCTGGGACACTTCCAGGGCTGGAGCAGCCACAGCTTCTCTGGGAATTTCATTCCAGCCTCACAAGGAAGAATTTCTCCCCAAAATCCCATCTAACCCTGCCTTCTGCCAGCTTAAAACCACTGCCCCTTGTCCTGCCACAAGTGGGTTTGACAAAACCCCAGAGAATTCCTCAGCCATCACTAACCCCAGGGATCAATCCATGGCAGGGTTTTATCCCCCTTTTCCCCATGGTGCTGTTATTCCCTCGGGTGGGAAGGGGTTAAGCTGCCTGGGTGTTCATCCGTAAGGAACAGCCAAGCAATCAAACCCCTCCTGCCCTTTCCTGCCTCTCCCTGAACACATTTCTGGAGAACAAAGTCCTTTTGGGGCAGGTCCCTGGTCTGTGAGGGCTCTGTGCACAGCTGAGCCTCCCACAGCCCTTGTGGGGTCACGTCAGGAGGTGACACGAGGTGACACGAGGCAGCCTGGGATCTCTGCCCCTTACCCAGGAATTATTTCCTTTGTGCTGCCCAGGTTCCCTCCCTCCCTTCCCTCTGGATGCACAGAAGGCTCTCCAGCCATTCCCACTGAGGGATGAAAATCCAACCCAGGGACCTCAAAAATATGGGATGCACCTCTACACTGGATTTGGATTTAGCTGGAAATCCTCAAATCCAATGGATTAAACCCATTAAACACAGAGCAAAAAAAAAAGGAGTCACCTGAGGGCTTCTGAGCCAGCACTGAGGGCCCACCAACCCTTGGAAAGATATTTTTGTTGCATGAGAGGCAGCAATTCCCACAAGAATCAATCAACACCCCCTGTTCCTCCTCTGGAGGGTGAAAAATGCTCATCCAGCTCTCTGAATATTCCAGGTGTCATTAGAATTTGTGTTATTTACTGCTTGCTTGTAAAGCAGGGGGGTGCAGGAGGGACAAAGAGACCTCTGGGGTTTGTTCTGGTGTTTGACACGTTGGGGGATTCATTCCTGGGCTGCCAGGATCCAGGAGCAGCAGCCCTCCTGGAAAAGAGGAGGCTCCCAGAGATCTGGTGGTGTTTTTAATCCAAAGCTCTGGGGAAATGCAGGACAGCACGTGCACAGCCACCTGCAAGGGCTGGGCTCCTTCCAGCCTCATTCCTGCTGGATTTCAAGGACTTCCCGAGGTCATTTTTCCCTGATCCAAGGAAAAATGCACATCCCCACACATCCCCAGCAAGGCCCTGGTGGAAATGGGAACCAGAGCACCAGGACTTGCCAACAGCTGCTTTATGAACCCCCAGCTGCAGCCTTTAACTGGTTTTGGAAGCCAAACTGGGGCACCTGCACGAGGTTTGCTGCTTTGATCCCACCCATGTCTCCTCAGACCGGCTGAGCCCCCCTCCCTGGAAGTGTTCCTGGCCAGCTTGGATGGGCTTGGAGCAGCCTGGGGGAGGGGAAGGTGTCCCTGTCCAACCTGGAGGGGTTTTTCCCCAGCCCAAAGCCCTGTGGGATTCCATGGACTCAGAGGGAGAGCCAGCAGCTCTCTCCCTGAGCCCCCAGGAGCTCGGGGATGTTTTCTCAGCACGGCTTTGCTTATTCCACTGAGGAGAAAGAACTTTCTCCTCCCTTCATCCCCACTCTGATTAATCCACTTAACTGCCCTTCCAAGCCCTCCAGGGATGTCTCCCAAAGCCCTGCAGCACCTTCCTGGTGCTTCCCAATCTCAGGAATTCCCTTCTCAGGAATGAAAGCCTGCTCAAGCCCTGCTTGTTCACACGGAGCCTCTCCAAAGGCTCCAGTTCAAAGGCTCCCACCAACACAACCCACAATTATTTATCAGCGAGATAAGAGGGTGAGAACTCGCTCCTAATTCTGCTCTGGTGGGAAAGATGTGCAAGGCACAGGAAAATCAGCAGCTGCAGGGCCAGAGCTGGGAGATTCAATTAAGATGATTGGCAGGGTGGTGCTGGAGGTGCTGCTCCTGCTCCTCACCTGGGGCAGAGGAGGTACCTGGGAAAAGATTTCTGCCTTGCCAGGAGAACAGGGCTGTCCTCTCACCCCACTCAGCTCCTGGGTGATGCTCAGGTCCTCCCCTGCTCCTCCAGTTCTTTACCCCTTCCCCAGGGTTGGGATAAATCATTTTTCTCCCATTAATACCAGTGAATCTCTCAGTTTTGTCCAATCCTCTCTGCCCTCACTGCAAGAATTTAACAGAAAATTCCCTCAGGTGAACACAGAGACAGGTTTTGATTTCACGGATGCTTGGCTTGAACACTCCCTGAGCACCTGACTCACAGGAGCAGGATGAGTGTGGACAAAACCCAATCAGATTTAATTTTTTTAGGTCTTTGCTGATTCTGATCCCCCTGCTCTGCTCATGCCACAGTAATTTCATCAGCTGTAATAAAGATGCTCGTCTGATTTATAGGAGAGTAATTGGGGACAGAATCAGATCTTCTAGGCAAGCTAATCAGAGTCAATCTAAAACTCCAGAGTGAAAATCACGAGGGAAATGGAGATTAAAGATGCTGGCAATTAACTCAGACCTCCTCAGTGCTCCCAGGGAGGCAGCAGGTTTACACTGCTTTTGCTGGGGTCACTTCAGAGCTTGCACAGAACGATTTCTTTTATTGTGTCGAGAAGTTTTCATCATAAACCCTCTTTCCTTTGAGCTCTGCCAAAATCTTTGCAAGTTCTTGGCTGCAGCCGACTCGAGAGCAGGACATTTTTTTTTTTTTTGCTTCGGTGTCAGATAACAAAGAGCAAAAAGAATCATCCAGGGGAGGAAAACCTCGTTCAAACTCCAACTTCCATTAGTCAGGGGCTGAATTCCTGGCTGTTAGAAAGCACCAAGGGCTGCTGCCAGGGCTGCAGCTCCAAAGCCACCTCGAGGTGCCACGGATCAGTCGAGGGAAGGTTGGAAAATCGCCGTGTGGAGCGAGCCTGGGAAGATCAGAACCCAGAGCAGAGCACACAAAACTCCAGCCCGGAGCTGTCTCGTGGCAAGATTTCCCTGCTCTGATTACTTGAACAAACTTCATTTGGAGTGACAGCCTCCCTGAGCAAGCACCCAAAATCAGCATCTCTCCCTTATTAAAATCCTGATAAAATACAGCTCTGGCAACCAGAAATTCCTTCTGATTCCAGGATTGCAGCTGCTGGCTGAGCTCAGTGCCTGGCTGAGGCAGGAGATGCTCTGGAAACCCAGAGAAACCCACATTTGAAGACTTCATCTTGACTGACATCTCTAATTTGCACTCAGCCGCTTTTACTTCGGCCTAAATTGAGTCCTTTGGGGGGAAAAAAATGGGAATTATCTGCATCCAAATCAATTATCCTGGACCCAACAGCAGCTCTGAGGATGGCCATGAGCGTTTGGGGTCATTTACTTTTTATCTCCTCATTCCCCTGGCCCTGCTGCGAAGCTTTCTGATATTTTGTTTTCATCAAACTTATCAAGATGGGATCCAGTGCTATCAATTGTGAGAGTTATTAATTACCCTGATGGCTTCAGGAAGTTTTATAAGGCCTTTAGCCTCCATTTCTGAAAGCCTCTTATCTGAATTCCACCCTCTTGAGCAACATGGATTTGGCTCCCAAGCACTGCCCAGTGAATATTCCAGGGAATATTCCACAGGCAGAGTGAGCTTGGCAGATAATCAGATCCCTATTTTTGAAGCCAACGTCACAATTTTAATTATTTCCTCCCGAAACATCTCGTTAAGGAACCTCTGTGGCCAGAAAAACAGGTTTATTACATTGAGTAACATCCTTTGAACAGATGCTTTTCCTTTCACTTCGAGGCCTTGTCATTTCTTTATAAATTGAGCCTTGCAAAGCAGGAATTTGCTCTAAAAAGTGGCCCTAAATGATGGAAAAAAGGGAATTTGTGCTTCTTTCCATGTCTTGGGCTCGTGACCTGTCAAATCTGTTCCCACAAATGCAATGCCTGGACAGTGCTGGCAGTTCTTGGTGGATTTTGAGAAGCAAAGTGGGAAATGAAGTGTGGGGTAAAGTCAGACACGTCACTGATGCTGCTGTTTGCCACCCAAAACCTCATGGAACTGCAGCTCTGGGATCACAACCAGCCCAAATCCCAGCTGGGCTCCAAAGGGAAGGTGAATGGTTGTTGTTGTTTCACACTAAACAATGCACACTAAACAATTTGCCCTCATCTGACAGCAAAACCCTCCCTGATTTCCCTCAGCTGCTGCTCCAACAAATCCCATCCCAGCCCCTTATTCCTGAGTTTGCTGTGCTGGGATGATGATCCCGTGTCCCCAAGGTTTGTGTGAAGGTTCCTTGGCCTGGGATGATGATCCCGTGTCCCCAAGGTTTGTGTGAAGGTTCCTTGGCCTGGGATGATGATCCCGTGTCCCCAAGGTTTGTGTGAAGGTTCCTTGGCCTGGGATGATGATCCCGTGTCCCCAAGGTTTGTGTGAAGGTTCCTTGGCCTGGGATGATGATCCCGTGTCCCCATGGTTTGTGTGAAGGTTCCTTGGCCTGGGATGATGATCCCGTGTCCCCAAGGTTTGTGTGAAGGTTCCTTGGCCTGGGATGATGATCCCGTGTCCCCGTGGTTTGTGTGAAGGTTCCTTGGCCTGGGATGATGATCCCGTGTCCCCGTGGTTTGTGTGAAGGTTCCTTGGCCTGGGATGATGATCCCGTGTCCCCAAGGTTTGTGTGAAGGTTCCTTGGCCTGGGATGATGATCCCGTGTCCCCAAGGTTTGTGTGAAGGTTCCTTGGCAAGGGGAAGGGGTTTCACTGTTCAGCTGCAGCACTGTGGGCACAGGGAGCCCCACAAATCCCAGAATCCTGGCAGAGGCCAGCTGGGAGAGGAAGGGTTTGCCATGAGGGAAAGGGGAGCAAAGGCAGGCTGAGATCTTTGCTTCCAGCTGAGGGGATTCTACAACTGATCCCAAATCATATCTGGGAGGATCAGGGTGCACAGGCTGGGAGATCAGGATGAAGGAGCTGCACCTCTGGCTCAGGGGGAAGTTTACAGAGCAGATTTGGGGCAACCAAAGCAAAGGGAGATTTCCCTGTGAGAATTACAGAGTTTTGGAATATCCTGAGCTGGAAGGAGCAGAGTTCAACCCTGACACCCCACCCTGGGCATCCCTGGGAGCGAGTGTCCAAACCCTCCTGGAGCTCTGGCAGCCTCAGGGCCGTGCCCATTCCCTGGGGAGTTGTCCCAGTGCCCAGCACCCTCTGGGGGAAGAACCTTTCCCTAAAATCCAACCTAAACCTCCCTGACACAGCTCCAGACGTTCCCTTGGATCAATTGTTGATGTTCCTCACAACCAGCTCTCCTGCCTGGACTCCAGTTCAGGCCAGGGCCTGCTGCAGGACCCCTCTTCCTACTCCAAACACAGGAATCCATGATTGAGGTTGGATGAAACTCTCC
The DNA here is from genome assembly GCA_013397555.1 of Urocynchramus pylzowi. NCBI lineage: Eukaryota > Metazoa > Chordata > Aves > Passeriformes > Fringillidae > Urocynchramus > Urocynchramus pylzowi. Next base: position 13,724 of record VZRH01006486.1, read on the forward strand.
CAAAACTCCAGAGGTTTGGAAGTCCAAACTTCATCTACAGGAGGTTTTAATTCCATCCAGCACCCCCAACAGGTTATGGGACCACTCCTGGCATCAGGGTGGCCTCCCTGCCCTGTCCTACACGACACAACTCCTCCCAACCTTCAAAACAGAGATTTTCCAAAGGCAACAAATCCCTCTTGGAAGCATGCTCCGAGCTGCTTGAAAAGGGCTGGATATTTTTAGCTGGGGTATTCAGCCTGAGAGCTCTTCAAATGCAGCAAGTGCTGTTTATTTGGCTGACCAAATTAAAAAAAGCAACAGCAACAGAGCTCAAACCCCGTCATTTCCAGGGAAATATTTTCGGTGATCCAAAACAGATTCGAGTTGAGTGACAAAGCATCATCTCCAAGCAGTGGGAATGAAAAGCTCCAAACTCTTTTCTTGCCAAATTCAGCACAGAGAAGCGCTGTTGACACACTCTCCAATTTAAAGGCTGAGCCATTGGAGGAAAAAAATTCCTTTTGGTCCTGAATCCCAAATTTCTCTGTTCAATGAACACTAAAAACAGGGGCACCCAGTGTGACAGCTCCTGAAAACACAGCCCCCAAATGACTTTGGGCACAGCTGGAAACCTCAGACCTTTTCTTTCCATTCCAGCTTTTCTGCTCTTTCCCAAAATCTGCAGGACTCCTGGAAGTGGGGGAGCAGAGGGGGCAGAGCAAGGGGATTAACAGCACCTTTGGACAGTGCTGGAGCCAATGGGAAAACCATTCCTCTTGGATCTGCCTGGGCTTGCTTTTTCCTTCAGCTTTTGCCAGAAGCATCACCCCCGGAGTAAAGTGTGAGTAGAGGCCTTGCTTTCCTACAAATCCCACGTGAAATTATCTGCTCAAAGTTCCTCTGCTTTGCAAAGCAGCCTAAATATCTCTTCTTGCCAAACTTTCAGCTTCCCAATCCCTTTTTATTTCATCAGGATTTCTGCACTCAGCCCTGGCCACCCTGAGACTGCAGGTCAGGGAGGTGGGAAGGTTTTGGTTGCTCCACTGGGACTGTCAGCAATTCCAATTAAATTGGACTTTGTTGAGGTGGGTAATTCATCATCTGCCGTGTGACAACAATACCTGTAATTACTGCTCGGATTGTTGGGGCTGGAATTCATGTGCAATAAAGGGATCTTCATATCATGCCAAACCTCACAGTTAATTTAGGTTCCATCTCCTTTCATTTAGTCTGTAATAAGCTAATTAGTTCACCTAATTTGCCACAGAACGTGTCTTTGTAACAAATACAGACACGAATTAGCCTCTTGCACAACAAATGAAGAGAAGCAAAACATGAATCACTTTCAGGATTACATAAGGAATTATCATCCTTTACAGCACTCAGGGATGCAGCCATTCCCTTGATTATTTTTAATTTTTTTTTTTCTATTTGCACCAGGTTCTCCTGTCTCTGACTCCTCCTCAGAAGGTGGACAACACATTTCCCTGTTTTCCTGCTGCCACCTGTCCCGGCTCTGGGAAGTTCAGGGAGTGAAATGTCTTTTAAAATCTCAGTTCTGGCAGCTGGAAGAGCTCACCCATCCTTGGGGCAGAGTTTGCTGGATGTTCTGGAGTGGATATTTTGAGACTTTTCTGCAAACCCTGCTTTTTTTCTGCTTTTGGTTTGGTTTATTCGTGGTCTGAACGGTATCAAACTGCCCTTGGAAACTCCTGGGCACTTCCTGCACTTGGGAAGTTCCTCCTGGATCCCCCTCCCTTCTGACAGCTCCTAAACCACACCAGATCATGGAATCATGGAATGGGTTGGATTGGAAGGGACCTTAAAGCCCATCCAGTCCCACCCCTGCTGTGACAGGGACACCTTCCACCATCCCAGCCTGGCCTTGGACACTCCCAGGGATGAGACCAACTCTGCCAGGGCCTCACCTGAATCCTCCTGTTCCTTCCCATGATCCCATCCATCCCTGCCCTCTGCCAGTGGGAAGCTGTTCCCCCTTGTCCTGGCACTCCAGACCCTTTCCAAGAGTCTCCCCCCCCGGCTCCTGTCAGCTCCTGGAAGGTCACCCCAGGGCCCCTCTTTCCCAGGCTGAACAACCCAAGATTCCCAGCTCATTTGGGATAAATCCTGAGGGATCTCTGTCCAACCTGAGCTTGCCACGATTCCCCCTGGAGATCTGCCAGCCCTCAGGGCTCTCTCCACATCAGAACTCCTGCACAGTGCCACGGGTTCATTATCCTGCAGAATAATGGCTCGGCACGACCGGCCCTGTCTCATCCCAGTAACTCAACACCGATCCCCAGGGAAGCTCAGAGTTCCTAAATCCATCAGCTGGACTTTCTGCACTACTTCCTCAGAGCCCTCATCCCACTGCTGACCTGGTGCTATCCAGCTCCAGCTATTAATGGTGCTATCCAGCACAATTCCATGGATTTATGTGCCAAATGTTCCCTGCTTCCAGCAATTGTTTGAATTTAGCACCTCACCTCCTGCACTGATGATTTCCCACATCCAGGTTGAGCCAGCACCTTGCTGCCTCTTTACCTGGGATAAATCATTCCCAGCTCCTGAAAATGAGCCCTGACATCCAACAGGAATAAACACATGAGAAGAGTTTTTGGCTGGAAATCCTCTGGAGCCTTTGGATGGCCTGAGCAGCGCTGAAACGAATCATTGACCTCCTGGCAGCTGCCAAAATCATCTGAGGACACGAGATCCCACTTTGCCAGACATTGTGCTGCCCAAAGGAATCAGCTGAAACCTCTCCTGGGCCCGGGGGTCCTTCCTGAATTTCAACTGAGCCTTTTAAGGATGAGGAAATCGAATGGAATGAAGATTTGCAGCCTAGAAAACGGCTCGGGAAGGGAAAAGGCAGCAGGACCCCTCTGGAGAAGCTCCTGCTCCTCCTCAGTGTCCTTTTCCTGTGAAAAGGAACCAGGTGGGATCTCCTGGGAACATCCCTCAGATCCATCAAAGAGCAGGAAAAGGAGAATTCCTTCTACCCTTTACCCAGCACTCACTAGCAGCCAGCAGCTCCTCTCTTCCTCACTAATTCCAAAGCATTTTCCCAATGGGAAAACTGGGATTCAGCTGCCTGAAGCCCTCTGGATTTGGTTCTGAGCCTCTGGCACCAGCACTGTGACCCAAGAGCAGCTCCTGAGGAGCAGGGAAGGTGCTCAGAGCAAACATTCCCCACTTTGCACAACCCCCAGGTGAAAGCTGGAAGTTATGAACTTCATGGATAACATGGAACTGGGAGGAAATCCATAAACGAAACACAGAGCTCTGGATGAGTAATTATTCCTCATTAACGAAGCTAAAAGGAGAATTCTGCTCTAGGAACAGATGTCACCTCCACTTCAGGGGGACTGAATCAACCAGGGCACTCAGCCAGAGCCAAAGAAATGCTGTAACACCAGGAAGTGCCCATTAAAAATGGGAAAGAACACAGGGATCTTCCAGCTGGGGCAGCCCTGGGAAACCACAGCCTCTGGCCATGAAAATCCGTGGCAAATCCTTCAGTTATGAAGGGTTTTATCACCTGTAAAATCTCCCCCAGTCTGAGTGAGAAACACTTTGGTGTTTTCTGAAGTGCCTCAAAAGAGACTGAAATTCCCTGGAGGCAGAATTTCCTCTCAGGAATTTTGGCCAGAACTGATTGTTCCCCCTTCCAGCATTCCATGCTCACCCTGTGATTTAAAACCAAGCTTAAGCCATGCCAGCTTCCTTCATTTTAGCACGAAATTAAATCTTGCTTAAAAACCTCAACAGCACTTTCAGTTTCCTGATGCTCCAGCAATGAAGATCCTGCTCCCAAAAATCAATGGGATTTATCTGATCTGCAGAGGTGGAACTTGCTGTGAATTTTGCTGCCTCCAGAAGTTCTTTTCCCTCTTTCCAAACGATTTCAAAATAAAAGTTTCTTCTCTCCAAATGCTCTCTTGCACCATTTATTGCCTGATTCATTTATTCCCCATTTCTTTATTTGCAGTTTCACTCAGGGCTGAGCAAATTCCTTCCAGCTTTGCTGCATTCACCAAAACCTTCCCGAGAGCAACAAACGACAAACCCAAAACCAGGAAATCAACAGGAAAAAAAGAACTGAAACAAAACCAAAAAAAACCCAAGAAAAACAGAGGAAAACCCCCCATTTTTTGGGAGAATCCTACCTGAAAAATAGCAATCCAGGCATATCCAATATTATCAAAATTGATGGCCCCGTTGTGGGGGTTCACATCCCCGGCCATGCAGATGTTGTAGTACTGGTTCCAGTTGATGCAGGAGTTCCTGCTGGGCTCGGGGCTGGCCAGGCTGGGGCTGTAGGACTCCATGCTCAGGGTGCACTCCACCTTGGATTCCTTCCTGCTGGGGATGTTGGAGCACCTCTGCATCCCGTTCTCCCGGTGTGAGGAGCAGATGAAGGGGTTCTCCTCCGCCTCGTCCGGCCGGTAGTAGGGGTGGAGGAAGGTCAGGTTGTACGTCCTGGAGAGGGGGGGAAAAGAAGGAAAAGGATGAGGGGAAAATATTGGTTCATCCCTGATTTTAGCAGCAGGGAAAGGTGCTGGTTGCTATCCCTTCGCCCTTCAGCAAGTCCCTGTCAAAATTCCAGCCCCTAGAATCAAATCCTTTCACACCCTGGAAGGCCCCACGGATCTCCCAGTAAAGACCAGGCTGAGTTTCCCCAAGCAAACAAAGCAGGAAAAAGCATGAAATGACAGGGGATGGAGAGAAAATCCCAGCAGATCAGGTTCTTCCCCAAAATCCAGGGAGCGTTTGGGCTCTCTGGAAGGATTTGAGGATGACTCTTCTGGTGGCAGAGCAGCTTCCCAATAAATGTGTCCCTCGGGATGTCTCTGATGAGGGGCTGAGCTCCCACAGGGAGAGACCCAACCAGAGGTCATGTCCCACTCCCTCTGTACCTCTACAAAAAAAGGAAGAGCCCACATTAATGGGAAAACCACGTGCTTGGTGCATTTCTGATGGAGCTGGCTGGGATAAAGCCGATGGCTCTGTCCCAGCCCGGAGAAGGAAACGCTGGAATTGCAGCAGGGCAGGAGCTGCTTTTCCCCGAGTTGTGTCCCAGATCTGGCACCTTCTGGGCCGTGTGCTCAGTGTTGGTGAGAGCCTGCAGCACTCAGGGCAGCAGCTGAGGAGCTGCATTGCTCCAGAGCCAACTTTATCCAGTGTTTTCCCAGCTCCAGGGATCTCAGCTGTTCCATAATCACCCCGAGATAAGGGAGAGGCAGCACACACATTATAGAAGATGTGGGCAGAAGATAACCAGGTAATTCTTCCAGCCAGGACAGCTCTATTTTTATCTCTCTCTGAATGTCCCTATCTGGTGAAGAGATTTGGCTTTAACAAGTGTTATTCCAGACAATTGCTTGGAATTGCTCCCCAAAACCCTGGAGCCAAGCAGGAATAGCTCTGCAGCTGCACTTTAAGGAGAGAACAATTGCTGCAGGGCAGAGCTGAGGGAAATCAGCCCTCAGCCACTTCCCTGGGGAATTTGGTTCTGTTCCATGATCCAATTACCTGAGGTGGGTGTGGAGGGTTCAGCAGCTTCAGGAAAGGGAGAGGGAAGAGGAGCAGATCCCGGGACTTGGGAACTGTTGCCCGGGAATTCTTTGTGTTCAGCAGCTCCTCCTTGCACACCCCACAGCCCCAGACTAAACAGTGACATCACCTGCGCTGTTTCTGGGCTTTGGATTCAACAAAAACCTGGAAGATGTTTTTCCTCCCCAACCCTTTTCCTTGCCCTCCCACCAGCTGGCTTCCCAGGGAGGAAATTTCCACATGAAACAGGCTGGAGAACGGGCCAGGAGCTGCAGCAGCCGTTTGGGAGAACATCAGACACCACCCAGCAGTGCCACACACAGGGAGGATTAAACAGAGGATTAAAACACACCAAGATGCAGGAAAATTGGGAAGAACTGGAGAATTCGGGAAAAGAAGCCAGGAGCAGAGAGGAGACACCTGAGAAGTGACTTTAATTCCCAAAAGGCAAACTACAGGATCAGTCCCCATCCCAGGGGAATGAGGCAGCCACAGTTTGACAGGCTCTGTGCATCCCAGGAGTCTCCATTTGGGAAGTTTTGGGATGAAGAACGGCTCCCTGAGGACTGGGAGCCCCGGGCTGGGGTCTAAGGAGCTGCACAGAGAAGATCTGGGCACGAATCTGGAGCAGTTTGGTGGCTGGGGGAGGAAAATCCGAGCAGGAAAACAAAGCCCAGCTCTGCTGGGAGGGGTGGGTGAAGCCTGGCTCGGTTCTGCTGCTGCCTGAAGGATTTTATCCTCCCTTTCCTCTGCTCTCCTCGCTTTTGCAGCTGTCCCCAGAATAATTTCTGAATTAAAAGTTGTCCCAATGACAAAATCAGTCACCTGGAGGGGGGCACTTTGTGCCCAGCCTTATCTTGTTCCCTGTTCTTCCCACTGGGAAGGAGCCACTCCTGTGGGAAGCTCCAGCACCACCCAGTGAGGGGGAAGGGACCCAAACTGGCAGCAAACACTGCAAATTTCAGACATTTCTTAAAACCTTTTCTCCCTTTTTTTCCCTGGCAAAACCAAAAAGGGGAAAGAAGGAAGGAGAGCAAGAACGAGAAGTAAAAGTGCTGCAGAATGAGGGAATCCCCAAAATCCCCCAAATAAATGGATGAGCTCTGCCAGGATCATCCACTTCTTCCTGACTTCCTCCTTCCTTGCCAACAGGTAGAGACAAATCACTCATTAATGCTAATGAACCCACTAATTAGGAGAGCTCTGGGGGAAAGACAGGAGAAGCCAAGCCCCAGGATGGATTTGTTATCAGAGATGATTAACACCCCTTTCCCAGCTTTTCCCAACCCTGCTCCCTGCACATCTCCTGGATTTCCCTTTCTCTGTCCCTCTGCGTGTCCATCTGCAGGAAGGACAACAGAGGGGCAGGAAAATCCATTTTTCTCCCACTCCCACTGGATTATCCTCTGCTCCATCCTTCCCCAGGGGAAGTTCTCCCATCCCAACACATCCCAACCACTGGAGCACAGCTGAGCACAGCCCTGCCCAGCTGGGGGAGCCGAGCAGGAAGGAGAAGATGGCAGGAGCTCAGCACTCGGGATGAATTCCCGGCTCTCCGAGGGAATCCTGCTGAGCAATGCCACCAGGAGCAATTAAACACCTTTCAGACAAATTCCTGAGCCTGCTCCTAGGAGCCAAAGGCAGAACAACCCCGAGTTAATCAAGACTGAAAACTCACACCACAAGTGTCCCGAGGCAGCAGAGAAACACCAAACACCTCACAGCTCCCTCCCCTCTCCTCCTTCCGAGGCACTGAGCTCCTTGAAAGGCTCCTGGCCTGGGAAATGCTGCTCTGCATCCCAGCACCCAGGAGCAGCCCCAGGAGAAGAGCCCAGACGGGCTGGGCCTGACCCAATTCCTTTATTTCCACCACCAGGAGCAGCTCAGGAAGGGTGGGAAGGAGCCCGAGGGGGACAAAGCCATCCTGGAGATGTCACCCAGGACAAGCTGGCTCCGCTTGTCCTTCCCACCCCGGCACACCAAACCTTCCTCCTTCCCACCAAAGAATCCTTGGGGAATTTCTCCTGCAGCTCCCAGTGCCAGGATCTCCTGGCATCGCTCACAGCCCATCCTGGAGCTGCTGTTCCACGCAATCCCAGGTTTTGAAGGATCACTTTGGGTGAGGAGGGAGAGATTCTCCTATCTCCAAACAAGCAGAGACCCAGTTCCAACCTACTCCTGTAACAACCCAGCAATTCCTTCAGAATCCCACTAAAAATCCTTAAATAACCCCATTCCAGCCCTCTAACAGCACAGCCCTGAAAGACAGAGAGAGAAAAGCAGAAATTCCCAATGCACCTCCAAAAAGTCCCCAAATTTCTCTCACAATGAGCTCGACATAAAAATAGTTGCTTTACTCTGAGCTGCCAACTTTCAAGGGGGATTGAAAAGAAAAGGTTTCCATGGGGAAGGAAGAATGATGGCAAAAATCAAAGTCAGTCCTTCCATCTGATGCCTCTGGAAGAGCTGAAGGCTCAGGAAGCTGCAGGGCAGAGCACAGCAGGGCAAAGCTGGATTAGAAGCAGCTGTTTGGGAGCTCACTTACACCTCCTTTCATCCAGAAAATTTGGGGTTAGGACCCTGCCTTGCTGGCCCCTGGATTTTGTCCAGATCCTCTGTTTAAAGCAGTTTTGGTTTCAGCTGGGAGGGTTTGGCAGCAGCACCAAGGGGAGACCCTCCAATAATTCAGGTTTTCCCTGTCTCCAGGGCTCTAGGGGAAATCAGAGGCAGGATTTCAGCCCCAGCCTGGCTGTCCTGCCATGGCCCAGCCCCTCCCAGCCTCCTGAAGGGCTGGGAAACCTCTGTGCCCTGAGGAATTGTTGAGTTCCCACCCCTGGATGTCTTTGAGGCCGGGCTGGAGCAGCCTGGGATGGGGGAAGGTGTCCCTGCCCATGGTAGGGGGTGGAATGAGAATCTTTAAGGTCCTTTCCAAGCCAATCCGTTCCAGGATTCCATGACCTGTCCACCAGCAGGAGGATGGAACCCTGAAGTGTTTTCCAGGTCATTCCATCCTTTTTTTCCCTTTACAATTTGCTGCTGGTGTGTTAACAGCCACTGCAGGGGGGAACCATGCCACCATGCCCTGATGCCTGGGTTGAGAGAATGAGTCAGAAATGATAAAAAAAGTGGGAATGGTTCCATCTGGATTCCCTAAAACTTCCCCACCGAGCTCCAAAAAATAGGGATAGCTGGAAATGCAGGGACTGGAACATTGCTGGGTTTCTATAAATTTAAAATTATTGCAAAAAGCCCAGCTCAGCAGCACTCAGGGTAAAGGTACCAGAAAACCCTGTATTTCTCCCACTGACACTGAACTGGAAGCTGGAATTTTCCTACCCCATGGACACCCCTCTTTCCCCAAATTCCTTTGGAATGTGAAACTTCAACCACAATAAACCAGAGGAGATGGGCAGAGCCCCCCAAATTCACCTCTCCCAGCTGCTGGGGGGTGGCAGAACCCATCCCAGAGGGAAGGAGGCGATCCCAGACAAACCCCTTCAAACACAGCTCATCCCAAAACCTTCCCTGGCAAGGAGCAAGCCCTGATGAGGAAATCCTGCAAGCCTAAAACTTCCCCACCGAGCTCCAAGAAACCTGGGATAGCTGGAAATGCAGGGACTGGATCATTGCTGGGTTTCTATAAATCTAAAATTAATGCAAAAAGCCCAGCTCAGCAGCACTCGGCGTGAAGGCACCAGAAATCCCCACATTTCTCCCACTGACACTGAGCTGGAAGCTGGAATATCCCTGCCCCATTGGGGACCCCTCTTTCTCCAAATTCCTTTGGAATGCTACAAGTTCAACCACAATAAACCAGAGGAGATGGGCAGAGCCCCCCAAATTCCCCTCTCCCAGCTGCTGGGGGGTGGCAGAACCCATCCCAGAGGGAAGGAGGCGATCCCAGACAAACTCCTTCAAACACAGCTCATCCCAAAACCTTCCCTGGCAAGGAGCAAGCCCTGATGAGGAAATCCTGCGAGCCTAAAACTTCCATACCAAGTTCCAAGAAACCTGGGATAGCTGGAAATGCAGGGACTGGATCATTGCTGGGTTTCTATAAATCTAAAATTAATGCAAAAACTCAACCCAGCAGCACTCAGGGTGAAGGCACCAGAAATCCCCACATTTCTCCCACTGACACTGAGCTGGAAGCTGGAATATCCCTGCCCCATTGGGGACCCCTCTTTCTCCAAATTCCTTTGGAATGCTACAAGTTCAACCACAATAAACCAGAGGAGATGGGCAGAGCCCCCCAAATTCCCCTCTCCCAGCTGCTGGGGGGTGGCAGAACCCATCCCAGAGGGAAGGAGGCGATCCCAGACAAACTCCTTCAGACACAGCTCATCCCAAAACCTTCCCTGGCAAGGAGTAAGCCCTGATAAGAAAATCCTGCGAGGCCTTTGATGCTGCTAATGGCCATTACATAACTGCTGCTTAATGTCTGTGCTTAGCGAACGCTTCCCCTGTGGTTCATCTTGAAAGCTCCGCTTCGCAGAAAATCACCGAGCGTTTAAAAACCTGACTGCAAGAGAGCGAGGGGGGCTCGCTGCTGTTAATTACAGCCACAGGGCCACCCAAGCAGGGCTGGAACGGCTCGATTTGGGCTTGGGAATGGCAGCTCCGGGGTCGAGCTGAGCGTGGAGGGGTTTGGTGAGCGGCAGATTGATGCTGGGGGTGATGGAGAGGGTTTGGGGCAGCGGGAGTGGAGTCACACCCATGGCAGGCTCGTGGATTTTCCACTCTGCTGGGATGAGTGAATGCCACCAGAGCTGGTCCAGAGGACAGGGAGAGGCTGAGGGAGCCCCAGGAGTGAGCAGTGAGAGGCAGGAGCAGGACCTGAGGGATGATCCCTGCCTGTCTTGCAGACAATCCGAGCGCAGACAGCAGATGATTACCCAGGGATGTAATTACAGGCTCCATCTCCTCTCGCAGAGTTCGAGCTGCCCTAAGAGCTGGGCTGGGGCATTTCCTCACCTCTGAGCTGCTGACATCTCTGACAGGAGCCTTTGGAAGGATTTTTTTTCCCAGGAAAATCCCTCTTTTCCATGCTGGCTGTGCTTGCTTTTCATCCAGGTGTGTCCTCACCCCAGGAAGGGGCAGGGGCACAACAGCCCCAGCTCAGGGAGCAGCAAGGGATGCCCCAAAGCCTGGAATGAGCCAGGGGCCATCCCAGATCCAGCAGCACCTCCACAATCCCACTCTGAACCCAGCAGGAAGGGCCCAGGGCTGGCAGCAGGGTCCAAAGGATGAGGAAGAGCCAGGATTTATTCAGAGAGCTCAGGAACCAAAAGGCAACAGGACCAAAGACAAATCCAGCAGCACAGCCCAAACCAGGACTAGGAACCTGGGCTGGGCTTAAATTGATCAGCTGGGCCTTGGGCAGGACTGGGGGGGTCCCAGGTGAGGCTCAGCAGGGCAATGAAGGTTTATTATCAGAGGGGCTGCTGCACACAACTGCCCACCCTGGAAGAACCCAAATGAAAATTTGCCTCTTTCAAGTTGGGTTTGATGATCCTGGAGGTGTTTTCCAGCCTTAACAATTCCATGATTCCAGGTCCTGCCCATCCTTCATGCCTGTCCCACACTCAGAGCTGTCTCCAAATGATTTAAATGCTTCTCACATCCAGTTTCTTATCTTAAATCCCTGACAAGGATTTATCTCTGGGTTTCAGCTGCATCTCCAAATCACCAGCCCCTGCCAGGGGTTGGGGTGTGCTCGGTGACCTGAGCTGGTTTGAAGAGCTGGGAATTTGTTCTACATCCTCCAACTCCCAGAGTCAGGGATCTCAGGCAGAGCTAATCCAGCCCACTCCCATCCTTGTCCTTCAGGTGCAGCAGGAATTCACAAAACCCTCAGGAAATTGCTGACAAACGGGATTTTTTCCAGACAAAAAGGGACCCTGCTGAGCGCTGGGATTTTTCCAGCAGGGGACAGAAAAATCCCCTGCTGGAAAAGGAAAAAAAAAAAAAAAAAAA
>VZRH01006486.1:29976-42043 GCA_013397555.1 Urocynchramus pylzowi
CTCTGAAATCCAGGTGGAGTGGGTTTATTCTCACCTGAGTTTGCCCTGAGCTCAGAAATTGGGGTGGAGTGGGTTTATTCCCAAAGTTTTCTAGTTTTCCCAGACTGAGCTCAGAAATCCAGGTGTGTGTGTGGGGGTATTCCCAAAGTTTTCTAGTTTTCCCAGACTGAGCTCAGAAATCCAGGTGGAGTGGGTTTATTCCCACCTGAGTTTGCCCTGAGCTCAGAAATTGAGGTGGAGTGGGTTTATTCCCAAAGTTCTCCAGTTTTCCCAGACTGAGCTCAGAAATCCAGGTGTGTTTGGGGGGGGTTATTCCCGTGGTTCTCCCGTTTCCCCAGAGCTGTGCCCGGGGTGGTGTCACTTACTTGGGACCCTGTTGATGGCCCGCAGGGGCCGCAGGACGCGGACGGTGCGGATGGCGGAGAGGCTGACGTTGTGTCCATCCAGGGAATATTCCATCATCCTGCAGGGAAAACAGCAAAGCACTCAGGGATGGGGATGCTGAGCCTTGGGATCAGGAAAAGCTTCGCTCCCTGCAAGCCCAGGGGTGCTTGGTTGCAATTCCACGGATGGAATTCCACGTGCCTGGAAGAGTCCAAGGCCAGGCTGGACAGGGTTTGGAGCAATCTGGGGTGGTGGAAGTTATCCCTGCTCATGGCAGGGGTGGAATGGGATGAGCTTTAAGGTCCCTTCCAGCCCTTTCTGCCAGCACAGGGAACACTTTGGAATGCAGGATTTTCCTTCCAGGATGTGAAGAAACCTCCAAGGAAGCTGGAGAGGGAAACTCCAGCAGGGATTGTGGTGATGGGATAAGGGAGAATGGATTCACACTGAAAGAGGGGAAATTTAGATGGGATATTGGGAAGGAATTCCTGCCTGTGAGGGTGGGGAGGCCCTGGCACAGATTCCCAGAGAAGCTGTGGCTGCCCCCTGGATCCCTGGGAGTGTCCAAGGCCAGGCTGGACGGGGCTTGGAACACTCTGGGATAGTGGGAGGTGTCCCTGCCTATGAGATGATCTTTAAGGTCCCTTCCAACCCAACCTATTCCATGATTCCCTGACTTTCCAGGACAAGGAGCTCCACCCGAGCTTTTCTCTCCTCCTGTGACCAAACCCGAATACCAAAACCAACAAAAAATGCACAAATCACTTGCTTTCCATTTGATTATTAAGAATAAAGAGCATTTTCTCCTTGATTCCTCCTCCTCACTCCCCCTAAACATTTTGGATGGATTGGCACTGAGTAGATGATTCCCTACACTGGAAAATGGGAGGCACAAGGCTTTGGGATGCCTTGTGCCATCAACAGCTTCCAAAACTTCAGCTGTCAAACCCAAAACTTATCCTGGGAACCTGCAAGATCTCCAGGGAGTGGATGGACCAGGATGCCAAATGTTGGGTCCTGTCCTCGCATCCCACCTCTAAATCCCAAATCCATTGGAAATGCCCCACAGAAATCCTCTGGAGCTGGGAATTTTGGGAGGATTGGCACTCGGTAGGTGATTCCCTCCCCTGAAAAACAAGAGGCATGAGACTTCGGGATGTCTCCTGCCATCGACAGCTCCAAACCTTCAGCTGTCAAATCCTAATCATATCCTGGGAGCCTGGAATGTCTCCAGGGACTGGATGCACCAGGAACCTCTGGATTTCAGCTCTCCTGAACACCACCCCTGCTGCTGGGGAAACGCTTTCAACTCAGCTGCTGGGCTGCAGACGGAGAGCCCGCCAGTTCCACCGGGCCTGAAATGTTCCAGGGAACATTTCTGGGGCGAGGAAAACATGAAAGGACTCCGGGAGCTGGAAGGAACTTCAGACACCATCCGTGCTGGAGGCAGGAGCTGTGTTTATTTTGTAGTTCCCCTGCTCCCTTTGGAGCTGCTGCTGAGGCAAACCAGCTCCTCCAAGGAGGCAGAACAGGGCAAACAAAGCTCTGCTGATCACTTGTTCTCCTTCTTATCGCAAAAAAACTCGGAATAACTTCAGCACATCCATCCCCTCGCTGGAAAAAGCAGCTTTGTTATTCCAGTGGTGGATTCCCTGCTAAAAACAGCTCCAGTTTTAGTAGCACACGCTGGATCAAAGGATGGTGGTGGTGAGAGGTGAATCCCAGCCCTCAGCACAGCTTCTCCTCCCCCAGGGTTACTCCCATCTCTTTGGAGAGATGGGAAATCATATCCCAGGTACAGCTCAAATCCACCAAAACCATCTGGTGATGGTCCAGGATCTGCCAGGGAAGGTGGGAAATCGTATCCCAGGTACAGCTCAAATCCACCAAAACCATCTGGTGATGGTCCAGGATCTGCCAGGGAAGGTGGGAAATCGTATCCCAGGTACAGCTCAAATCCACCAAAACCATCTGGTGATGGTCCAGGATCTGCCAGGGAAGGTGGGAAATCATATCCCAGGTCTGGCTCACATCTGGAGATGGATTCTGGAAGATCCTTCCCAGGATCAGCCAGGAAAGGGGTCCTTCTTCTCCTCATCTCCAGCCTGAGTAACCCCACACCTCCAGCGGGGTCTCCTGCTGTTTTCATTCTCCCCAAACATATTCCAGCCATACAAGGTGGGGGAAAGCCTTGGAAAACTCCCAAATGGCCTCACCAGCCACTTTCCCCCTCATTCCAACAGCAAAATTCCCAGTGCCAAAGCTGCCCCTGAGGATGAGCAGAGGGCTCAGCCCTTCTGCCTCCATGGGGTGCCCCAGTCCTGGGGTTGGGGGAGCTCTGAGGAGCTGGGGATTTTCTGCTCATCCCACAGATCCAACATGGAAAAACACCCTCAGCTCCTTGATCAGAACCCTAATCCTGAGTTTTCCCTGCTCCTCCCCTACCACTTCTCCCTTAAACACTGCAGCAGCTTTATAGGTAAACATAATTAAGGTAAAAATAATTAATAATAAGGGTTTTTTTTTTTGCTGTCCCTGATGCTCCTTCTCGGGCTGGAACTGCACTCGAGTTCCAAGGAAGCTCCGCTCAGGAGAGCTCATGTTTTATTCAGAGCACTAAAACCATTCCTAATTGTATTCCAGACAAATAACACAGAGCACAACAAAACCCCATTAGTGCAGGGAAGATGGCACAGCACTAATGGAAAGGGAAAAACGCCCCAACATATTCCAAGGATGTTTTAATTAACCCTGGGCTGGTCATTAGAAACGCAGGAATTCAGAAGTCAGGCAGTAATTAAAGCTTTCCATCCTTTCCCAGGATGTACTGAGCAGGTAGGAGAGCCTGGGCTTTCCACAGCTGTTTATTTATTGGGGAAAAAAAAAAAAAAAGTTTGAGCTTTGCCAAGCTTTTACTCCACTCAGTTATTCCCCGTGGGGGTGAGGGAAGTGGTGTCAAAAGCAAGAGGATCATCCTTGGAGCTGTTTATTAACACATCCTGCACAAACCAGCAGCTGAGGGAGATGGAATGAAGCTGTAAACCAGGAGGAGTTTGGAATTTGGGTGAACTCCCAGCCAGCTTTTCCCACTGAGATTTCAACCTTCCTAACGGGGTTTTTGGGCTTAGTTCTCCTTGTTTGCCCCATCCCTGCCTCACTCTGCTGCTGGCACGGGGCAGGAGTGGGGCTGAGCTGATTTTTTTTGGACACAACAGCACTGGGACACTCTGGATCAGCTCAGGATGTGTTAGGATTAAAGGATTGCTCCAAACCCCTCCACAGCTCTGCCTGATATTCACAACCCACCCCCAAACCCAGCGTGGTTTTGAGGTGAGGATTAAAAAAAAGAAAAAAACCAGATTTGGGAGATTCTGCCTCCCAAGGCATTGTGAAAACCAGCCAGGACAAGGCTTGGATTTGGCTCCCTGGGATTTTCCTGCCCTCAGGATGAGGGGATGGGGTGGCTGCTGACCCTGCCATGACGATGAAGAAGTCCAGGCGATTCCAGGTGTCTCCAAGGTAACACTTCTGCCCAAAGATGCCCAGGGCCACCATCTTGATGACCATTTCCACGGCAAAGAAGGCAAAAATGAAGTCATCAAACGCCTGGAGAGCAGGAAAAGAGGATTTCAGTCAGTCCTGAGTGCTCCCAGCACGGGGACATTCCGTGATCCTGTCACCAAAGTGCCACCTCCCAACTCCAAAATCCGTCTTCCTGTCACCAAAGTGCCGCCTCCCAACTCCAAAATCAAACCTGCAGGGTGCTGGCAGCCCCTGGCACAGCTCCTGGCTCATTCCAGGGCTTGGGAAGTGCCCCCAGCTTTTCTTCATCCCCAAGACATGAAGGTATCAAAGGGCTGGAGCCCCTCTGGAGCCAGGCTGGGAGAGCCTGGAATGCTCAACCAGAGAAGAGAAGGCTCCAGGGAAATCTCAGAGCCCCTTCCAGGGCCTTCAGGAGAGCTGGAGAGGGACTTGTCTTAATTAACCAACTTTCCCTTAATAAACTACACAGAAATTTTGCTCCATAATTTCAGTTCATTTAATTACTGACATCCAAACTCCTCCATAATGAAGTTCAAGCTTTTCCACCTCACGTTTTGGCTTCCAGTCCCTGCTGCAGGCTGTGACAGGGGAGGGATAATGGGGATTTTCCAGCCCTTTCCTGCCTAAAACCTGTCAGGAAATTTCCAAGGCCAGGTTGGACAGGGCTTGGAGCAACCTGGGATAGGGAAGGCGTGGATAGGGGTGGAGCTGGATGAGCTTTAAGGTCCTTTACAACCAGTTTGGGATTCCAGGGAGGATCCCAGTGGCCTTCCCATATGGCTGGGACATTCCAAGGAGTGCTGGATCCAAAGGAGCCGAGCAGGTTGGTGATTTGGGGCTGGGAATGAGGGAAGCCACTCCCAGCCAGAGGAATGTGCAGGGAGCCAAGGAGCTGCCCACACAGCAGATGCCCTGGGATGTGCTTCCAGCGGGCAGATGGCAGCGAGGGGACATCAGGAGGGACGAGGGGACAGGCCTGATGTCCCCTGAGCTTGGGGTGAGCAGCGGGGCTGGGGGCTCTGGATGGGGGAGAATTCCCACATGACTTCTCCTGGCACGCTGAGGAGAGCAGGGATGGGCTCATCTCCTGGTGCCACGTGGCATGGAGCAATCCCAGCAGGAGCAGGCTGGGATGGAGCCAATGGAGTGTGAGGGAGATTCCCCCCCATGGAATCCTGGAATGGTTTGGGTTGGAAAGGACCTTAAAGCTCATCCAGTGCCACCCTGCTGTGGGGGACACCTTCCATAGGTGCTCCCAGCCCTGTCCAGCCTGGCCTGGGACACTTCCAGGGATGGGAGTCCATGAGTTTTGTGATGTCCAAGGAACCCAGTGGGATCTGCCTTTCCACTTCTGAGCCCTTGCAAAGGCTGGAGAGAAAGGATCTGGCTGGGACGGATCCAAATCAGCCTTTAGGCCTCACTCCAAGCAGGTCCCACACAGGCCAGGCTTTGTGGAAAACCCATCCCTGTGGGAAAGCTTTTCCTGGGGAAAAGGACCACGATGGGGCTCCCATCTCCCGGAGCAGCCACCCCAGCCCTGCATCCCACCAATCCCAGGGATGTGGGGCCGTGGGGTCCTCACCTCCAGGATGGTGCAGCGCTCCGACTGGCACTCCACGTCCTCGCAGGGCTGGAACATGCCCAGGGTGACGCAGTTGAGCAGGATCACCAGCATGCTCACGTGCTCGAACCAGGTGGCACCGGGTTAAGGACAGCACAGCCTGGCAGGGGACACATCCAAACCCTCCTCCCTCCCAAAACCCTTCTCCCAGGCTATTCCCACCTCCGAATCCCGAGTTTCAGCAGGGAATCACCCCGCAGCAAGGGAGCAGCAACTCAAGGGCACCACCACCGGAACGGTGCCCAGCTCCTTGCTCCAACCCTGCTCTCCTTGTTTCCCTCTGCAGTTGTGGGATTGAGGTTCTCTCATTCCAGCCCCATTCCCACATCTCCAGAAGGGACAGATTCCACTCTGAGATCCACATTCCTGATGGGAATGAGATTCTCATTCCAACCCCATTCCCACATCTCCAGAGGAAGAGATTCCACTCAGATCCACGTCCTGATGGGAATGAGGTCCTCTCATTCCAACCCCATTTCCACATCTCAAGGAATGACAGATTCCACTCTGAGATCCAGATCCACATCCTGATGGGAATGAGGTTCTGAGAGATTCCACTCTGAGATCCACATTCTAAAGGGAATGAGGTTCTCCCATTCCAACCCCATTCCCACATCTCAAGGAATGACAGATTTCACTCTGAGATCTACATCCTGATGGGAATGAGGTTCTCACTCCAAAGCCATTTCCACATCTCCAGAGGAAGAGATTCCACTCAGATCCACATCCGGATGGGAATGATGTCCTCTCATTCCAACCCCATTCCCACATCTCCAGAAGGGACAGATTCCACTCTGAGATCCACATTCCTGATGGGAATGAGATTCTCATTCCAACGCCATTCCCACATCTCCAGAGGAAGAGATTCCACTCAGATCCACATCCGGATGGGAATGAGGTCCTCTCATTCCAACCCCATTCCCACATCTCCAGAAGGGACAGATTCTACTCTGAGATCCACGTCCTGATGGGAATGAGGTTCTGAGAGATTCCACTCTGAGATCCACATTCTAAAGGGAATGAGGTTCTCCCATTCCAACCCCATTCCCACATCTCAAGGAATGACAGATTTCACTCTGAGATCTACATCCTGATGGGAATGAGGTTCTCACTCCAAAGCCATTTCCACATCTCCAGAGGAAGAGATTCCACTCAGATCCACATCCGGATGGGAATGAGGTCCTCTCATTCCAACCCCATTCCCACATCTCCAGAAGGGACAGATTCTACTCTGAGATCCACGTCCTGATGGGAATGAGGTTCTGAGAGATTCCACTCTGAGATCCACATTCTAAAGGGAATGAGGTTCTCCCATTCCAACCCCATTCCCACATCTCAAGGAATGACAGATTTCACTCTGAGATCTACATCCTGATGGGAATGAGGTTCTCACTCCAAAGCCATTTCCACATCTCCAGAGGAAGAGATTCCACTCAGATCCACATCCGGATGGGAATGAGGTCCTCTCATTCCAACCCCATTCCCACATCTCCAGAAGGGACAGATTCTACTCTGAGATCCACGTCCTGATGGGAATGAGGTTCTGAGAGATTCCACTCTGAGATCCACATTCTAAAGGGAATGAGGTTCTCCCATTCCAACCCCATTCCCACATCTCAAGGAATGACAGATTTCACTCTGAGATCTACATCCTGATGGGAATGAGGTTCTCACTCCAAAGCCATTCCCACATCTCCAGAGGAAGAGATTCCACTCAGATCCACATCCGGATGGGAATGAGGTCCTCTCATTCCAACCCCATTTCCACATCTCAAGGAATGACAGATTCCACTCTGAGATCCAGATCCACATCCTGATGGGAATGAGGTTCTCATTCCAACCCCATTCCCGAAACTCAAGGAATGATAGATTTCACTCTGACATCCACATCCTGATGGGAATGAGGTTCTCACTCCAAAGCCATTTCCACATCTCCAGAGGAAGAGATTCCACTCAGATCCACATCCAGATGGGAATGAGGTCCTCTCATTCCAACCCCATTCCCACATCTCCAGAAGGGACAGATTCTACTCTGAGATCCACGTCCTGATGGGAATGAGGTTCTGAGAGATTCCACTCTGAGATCCACATTCTAAAGGGAATGAGGTTCTCCCATTCCAACCCCATTCCCACATCTCAAGGAATGACAGATTTCACTCTGAGATCTACATCCTGATGGGAATGAGGTTCTCACTCCAAAGCCATTTCCACATCTCCAGAGGAAGAGATTCCACTCAGATCCACATCCGGATGGGAATGATGTCCTCTCATTCCAACCCCATTCCCACATCTCCAGAAGGGACAGATTCCACTCTGAGACGGGAATGAGGTCCTCATTCCAACCTCATTCCCAAAACTCAAGGAATGACAGATTTCACTCTGAGATTCACATCCTGATGGAAATGAGGTCCTGACAGATTCCACTCTGAGATCCTGATGGGAACGAGATCCTCTCATTCCAACCCCATTCCCACACCTCAAGGAACGACAGATTCCACTCTGAGATCCACATCCTGATGGGAATGAGGTTTTCCCATTCCAACCCCATTCCCACACCTCAAGGAACGACAGATTCCACTCTGAGATCCTGATGGGAATGAGATCCTCTCATTCCAACCCCATTCCCACATCTCAAGGAACGACAGATTCCACTCTGAGATCCTGATGGGAATGAGGTTCTCCCATTCCAACCCCATTCCCAACCCTCAGGAAATGACAAATTTCACACCCTGATGGACAAAGACAACACAGAGCCAAGCTGGTGGGGCCAAGGGTGGGAATGTTGGGATTCAGGATCCAGAGGGCATGAAAAAGAAGGAAAGGGCTCCCAGCTGGATGTCTCCAGTCTCCAAAATTCCCTCTTATTCCTTAGAGGATCCGCCAGTGCTCAATTAACCGACAATTAATTAATCCAAGTAGGAAGTGGTGATTTGCATCAGTGCAAAATAGGCCCAAAGTTGCTGTTTGCTGCTGGCAAGACAATTAAAAATCCCACAAAAAGATGGAATAATTCCACAAATTAAGCAGGAACAAGAGAACTGTTTCTAGGGAAAATAATTGGAAACATCTGGATGTGAATAAACCTTTGTGCTTCCAAACTCACACCTGGGGGAGGCAGAGAGAGGCACAGACATTGAATTATTTCTGATAACAGCAATTCCTGGATACAAAAACCTTCCATGTTTATTCCTTAGGAATATTTTATCTGGGATTTTATCTGTTCAGGATAAAATTTATTGCAGCAGATCAGAGATTCAGTCTCAAATTGGTTTTGCACGTTCTTATTCATCCAGATGAAAAAAAAGGAAAAAAAACGGAAAAAAAGGCAAAAATCAGTGGGATTTTGCAGTTCCCTAAAATCTGATCCCAAAAACTCAGTTCTTGTTTTAGAGGGGCTTTAATTGGAAAATTAATTTAATTTAATTTTAAAAATAGTTTCATTAAGTAAAATTTTAATTCAGAGCTGGGAACCAACAGGGCAGGCTTGGAAACCCACTTGTCCAAAATGGAAATAAATGTAGGGAACCCAAGAAATAAATGAAATAAAATCCCAGTCACCCCAGGAGTGAAGCAGGAGAAGCTCCTGATGGGATTTTTCCATTGCTGAAATTCCAATGTTGGTTTAATTTCTCCCTCCCTTCCATGATTTCTTCCTGATTTTTCCCATCTTTGGATGCTTTTCCCTGACTGGAAGCCCAGGGATAATCCAACCCCAAATCCTGCCCAAAACCCCAAGCACAGCCAGATCCCACTCCCAACATTCCATGGAGTGATGGGATCCATGTGAAATTCCCTATAAACAGGGCTTCTGTGCCTGCAGTGGCATAAATTTCCTTTATTATATTTGCAGATATTTTTTTTTTCCCTTTTAAAGTCCCAAAAATCAGAGCCTGTGGATTTGGAACTGTTCAAAGGCTCTGCAGAGCTCCCTGGACCTTTGATCAGGTGCTCAGCTCATCCCATCCCCAAAAAATTCCTTTTTTCTCGTCTCCTAACTGATCTAAAAGTGCTTTTAGTGGCTAAATAATCACCAGCAGGAGAAGACTTGTCCCTGGAGCTGAAATCAGGTCCTTAATTCCTTAAATCCAGGCAGAGCCAATGCTGTCCCCATCCCTGTGACCCCAGAGCTGGAATCTGGGGGTTTTAGGATGGCAGAGGAGATGTTTGGATTTTCCAAGAGAAAAAGGAAGGCTCTGCCAGAGCTTTGTGCTCATGGATGTTTGGAGGGGAAAGGAAAAAGGGGAAAAAAGGGGGGAAAAGGGGGGGAGGAAAAAAAAGGGGGGGGAGAAAAAAGAGTTTTGCTTGGGAAGAAGAACGGAACAAGGGAGGGAAGAAGTTCCTGCTCAGGATTCCCAGGGATGTTCCCGCCCTATTTCGTTTCCCATGGGATTAATGGCAGGGAAATTCCCCACTGGAGAGGGGGATTACTCCCAGAGCTCTGCCCTGATGGGGCTGAGCTCCCTCCCGGCAGAAATTGAAGGGAATTTCCATTCACTGCCCCTTCCTTACCCAAAAACTGGGAACAAACCCAGGTCTGCCTTATCCCAGGATCTCATGAGCTCCCTGCAGCTGGACAGGCCACCTTCATCAGTGGACTGAAGGAATTGCACATCCAGCTGCTGACAAAAAAAGACTCTAATATTATTATTTATTTTGTTTTTTGGTGCTGTTTGCAGATCTCTCAATTCATTTTTGCAGCCTGATTTCTAATCGCTACGTCCTGCTCACAAGGCATGGTCACACTCCAGTTCATGGGTTTCAATTCATTTGGATGAATCATCAAATCTCAGGGAAAAAAATTGTTCCTACATGATGCTTTAAAGGAATGATACAGGGTTTTAAAGCTCTGCCCCTTTCTCAGCAGCTGCCTGCATAATTGTGTCACCTATAAATGAAGAGTGTCACCCATAAATTGGTGTCTTAATCAAATAAATCAGTTCTGAAGGTGTTTCCAATCTTTCACATCCAGCTGTTGCAATCCAGTTGGTTTGTGGCTGTCTGCCATCCAGGCTCCAGCAGCCCCGTGGAGTTGTCCCCAAAAAATCCCCTGGGGTGGGGGGTGATGCTGCTCGGCAGGGTGGGATCAGGGATCGCATTCCCAGCGTCCTTCAGAGCCTGGAGCAGCTTGGAATATCCACCAGGGATGAAAAATCTAATTCTGGTAGGACGGGAAAACCCCCAGAGGAGAAAAAAAAAAAAAAAAAAAAAGGGAGGAAAAGGTGAAAAAAAGTCGTGGAGCAGCACAAAGAGCAAGGACTGGAGAGGGAATTCCCAGAGAACATCCTTGGGGATGTTCCCAGAGCGATTTTCCAGCAGGGGAGTCAGGGAAGGTGAGGGATGGCACAAATTCCCCGTGGGCACCGGGATCCTCCTGGCAAATCCCCTAAACCCGGGAACTCGGCAGTTCCCATGGCAACGGCGGCTCGGGAAGCGCGGGCAACTTCCCAAATCCAAGAAAGGGAAAGAGCCAAAGGGGGATCCACGCTGGAGGCACAGAGGATCCCAAAGGGTTTGCTCAATGTTTCTTCCTCTGGCAGAAATTCCAGGGAAAAGACATCTCAGGACACCCGGGCCGCGCTCAGATTCCCAGATTTCAAATTCCCAGATTGATTCCCTTTGGGAAGGGGCTCCCGGTTTCTTTGGGGGATCGACAGCAGCTCTTAGACTGAAATTTAGTCCCAGTTTAAAAGAGGCACCACAAAACCCAGGCTCTGCCCCCAGCCGGTGCCAGCTCCATTCCTGACCCTCCCAGGGAAACTCTCCTGCCAGTTTCGTGTGGGATTTATGGAATTTATTTTCCCACAATATTATTTTTAAGCCGCTCGGTGGATTTTAACCTGTTGTTTTCCACCGCCAAATCCACTGGAATCTGGCAGCCTCCTGGTTATTATGGATCTCCACCACCCCTCTCCCAAATCCTACAAACATTCCTGCGATAAACACAGCAAAAACCATCAGGGATGGCATCACCACTGAGACAAATCCACGGCTTTCATCCCCTGCTTGGAATGAAGGATACAATTCCCAAATTGCCAGGTGCTCCAGAGGGAGCAGCTCCATTGAAAAATTCCCCATCCCAGTTCTGATTCCGTGTGGGAGAGAGGCCGGAGCCACAGGCCTGACACCCAGGAACTGAACAGAAGCAAGATCATGGCACTATTTTCCCATAATCTTATTATTTTTAAGCCACTCAGGGGATTTTGGAGACTTAACCCATGATTTTAACCCCTGGGATTTGGGATTTGGCGGGATCCTGGTTATTATGGATCTATCCCAATGCCGAGGAAAATCCCGAAGCTGTAAATCCCAGTTTGGTTCCAAGAAAAACCAAATGTTTACGGGAGGAGCCGCCAAGGGAAGTTTCAGTTTGGGTGGTTTGAGATGTGAGTAATGCACGGAATACACAGACACAGATCCAGGGAATTCCAGAGCGTTCCAGGGATGTCCTGCTCCTCCGAGAGCAGCGGGGTTGGGTGGGGAATGTGGGAAGGGAAAAGGGGGAGGAAAGGGGGAGGAAAG